>CM076583.1:615709623-616193028 GCA_034641835.2 Pinus albicaulis
TCGGAATTACGGATTGCTCAAGTTTTTCAAAATGCCAAATATGAAGAGTAATGTCTGGTTGCTCGAAATTCTTGTGAACTATTGGGAACCAGAAGAAGACTACTTCATCATAGATCAGATGCCCATATGCATCGAAGTGGAAGATATATATTTTATTACTAGACTCTCTCGGAGGGGGGAGCCAGTAGACTTGCACGGGAAGCCTTTGGGAGGGCTAACCGTGGAAGATTACATCCACGTTTACTGCGTAGAGGGTTCCAAGAAAGTGGGAACTCAAATTGCAATCAAATATTTAAGAGATTTGCACATAAAAATCCTCCTTTTTACCATTGGGAGAGTAGCAGGATCAGCTTCTCTACACCAGGCATCCAGGACGCAAATGAGTATAGTAGTGGAATGCTTAACTCATTTATATGATTGGTGCACAGCTCTTCTGATGAACATGAAGCAACAATTGACTTCTATCCAAATGGCAAAGACAAAACATTTTGGATATGGTACAATTTTGATGACATTCTTCTTTGAGAAGATACCAGCATTGAGACCCAAAGTGATCTCTACCATCAGCAGCCCGAGAGACCCAAGAATTGCCCGTTGGGCAGACATGATGAAGATATTGGGGGGAAGTGAAGTTCCCCGGACCACTTGGGATGATGATTTCTTCCTTTGGTGGGGGGAACAAATCATCGCTGTGGACGACTATCCCTATGCCGGGATGGACTTTCGTGGTGATCCTGATCTAGTCCTTCCACCAGGCGCGGCATGTGGAACAGTCGGTAAGCTTGCAATTTTTTGACTTATATAATTTTTTGGATTTTTTCAATATGTATGAAAAAATGGAAAAGAAACATGTTTTTGATTGGATTCATAATGACTTACAATTTAAAAAATTATCATGCTACAGATATTGGACTAGTTCGACCTGAGGGTTTCCCGCGACACAAGCGTCGCAGAGGCGAAGCAGATATATTGGATTCAGACAGGACCCTCCAGGCTGTACATAGGAACTTGGAGGGATTAACCTGCCAAGTACCTATGGCTGCAGTGGAAGATCTGCCGGAAGCCATCCAGAGACGGGTGGTAGGAGTGCCCTGAGACTGGGTACGGTTATTCCGCCGAGTTGCCACCGCGATCGTGTTCTATAGGAACACAACTTTTGGGCAAGGACCTCAGGAGTAGATAGATATGATGTATCAAATGACTGTATATTATTTGAGATTGAACATGATTGGGCATAAGCCCAAATTTTGTATGACTTATGGATCCAAATTTTGTATAGTTTTTTGAACACTCTAATGATATATATACAACGATGTTTGATGTGATGTAACAAATGTATCAAAATGTATGATGTTTTTTATGATTAAATTTTATTGTATGGAATGATTAATATGCCAATCCAGTGCTTGATTAGCTAATGATTCTACCATCCAATTTTCAGCTCGAGGAATATGAATGAAAGTTAAAAATTGAAATGATCTGTGGCATGCCCTCGAGAACAGCCAGGGTAAATGGATCTCGGGCAGATAAGTATTGTTCAACTGCGACACCACCAGTGAGAGTCCAAGAAAACTGCAACGAATCAACACCCAAAGATATTGCCTCATAAAGTAGATAACCAAGCTGAGTGTATTACGCTGCTATTGGAAAACAGAGGACCATCGGAGCCTCTTTATATGATAGGCGGATGGATATAGTTTATACAAACCGCGGAAGCTAGGATTCACAGGGTGTGTCTACTAGCACCATCGGCGAAACCAAAATGACTCATAACATCCGAAACAACCTGCCAAAGCAGATCAAAAACATCACCATCCCATCAAAGATAAAAAAACCAGATATGTATAAAGCAAAACTACTATATACAAAAGCAAAATGCCAGGCCAAAGCCTAGGCATAATAATTTTTCAAATAGAGCCCATTTCTAGGCTCCAGCAACTCGTTCCCTTCAAAATCAACCAAGGTATATGCTCCTTTTTTAAGGACTTTTTTAACGATAAAGGGGCCATACCACATAGAATTAAACTTTCCTACCCCCAGGGCATCCTTTTCTTGGACATAGACCAAAACAAGGTCACCTTCCGAAAAAACCCTAGGCTTGACCGCCTTATCGTACTGAACTTTAACTCGGTTTTTATGCGCTTCATTCATCGTGGCGGCATCCTGACGCTGCTCATCGAGATGTTCCAGATGAAGGAGACGTTCTTCAAGACTAGAAGTGTCGGAAAAGTTCAACATTTAATTTAAGAGAAGGAATCTCATTGATAGAAATACGGATTCCAACCCGTAAACTAGCTGAAACGGAGTAAAGCTAGTTACAGTTTTCACTGACGTCTTGTATGCCCAAAGTGCAGGATATAGCATAATATGCCAATTGGATCGAGCTTTATCGATTGTCCTTTGAAGAATTTTCTTCAAGGATTTATTCATGGCTTCCACTTGCCCATTGGCTTGAGGATAATACGGAGATGAATGCTCCTGCCAGAAACCTAATTTTAGAGACAACTCAGCCATCATGCTATTCTGAAAATGACTGCCATGATCAGTGAAAATATCTCTAGGAATACCAAAAAGAGCAATAACCTGGTTAAAAAGAAAAAGAGCTGCAGTCTCACCATCATTCCCAAAAGTAGGCGTATATAAACCCATAAGTAAAGTAGTCTGCTACAATAATGTACTTGTGACCTTTAGTAGAAGGCAAGTTAAGTAGTATAATCAATACCCCACTTTGTAAAGGGACTGACAGTAATGACTGGAAAAAGCGGAGCTGGATGAGCGCACATTTTTCGAGTATAGATTTGACATGGATGACACTTTTTGACCGACTTCATACAATCTTTGAAAATCGAAGGCGAAAAGTACCCAGCACGCAAGATCCTTTGGGCTGTAGCAAGCCCAGATAAATGACCACCACAAGCTCCACTGTGGGAATCATTCAGCACAGCCTTAGCTTCTTCGAGAGTTAAGCAACGTCTCAGGATTGAATCAACCCCTCGACGGTATAAAGCATCACCAATAATCAAGTAATTCTTAGCCAAGTGACGCAACTTACGACGCTCATCTTTTGAAAAAGTAGAGGGAAACTTCGCAGTCTGAAGATACACAATGATATCTCCATACCAAGGATCCTGTGAAGAGATAAGAAACAAATGTTCATCCGGGAAGGATTCATCATAGATCATCTCCTCCCCACAGGGAAACTCGGAGATCAATTCCGCGAAAACTGCAACAAATACTTTTCATGGATCAACCACTGAACCAACATCCTAAAAGAAAAAGCTCCCCTCCCGATACTTACTGCTGAATCCAAGGCAGGGCAACCACCCATTCCTCAGTAAATGAAATCATGCCGAAGAGGCAGGCTTCGGACAAACGAGAGCCCTCCAACTAGAATTATGCGGTAGGAAATTGAATTGTAAGTCATTTACCGAGGTTTCGGGAGTTCAGTCTCTAATCTTGGATTTGGCAGACATAAACTCAAGATCAAATTCCTACAAAATCACAATCCATCTATTGTATTTTCCCCCAATCACTCGCCTACTGAGGACAAACTAAAATGGATTGGCTGCTGCCAAAACATAAGTTTTTCGTAGAATAATGTAATGTCGAAGTCGCTGCACAGCATGAACTGCTGCTAAAGCTAACTTTTCTATCGGAGTGTACCGGAGTTCAGGTCCTACCAATCCTCGACTAAGATAGTAAATAACATGCTCAACAAGAGCATCATCTTCCTGAACCAGAACCATACCAATAGTAGATTCTGCTGCTGCAAGATACAAAAGGAAATCCCTGCTATAATCAGGTGGACTCAATAAAGGAGCAGAGGTCAATGCTTTTTCAAAGCATCGAATGAGCGTTGAGCGAAGTCATCCCAAAGAAATGGAACTCCCTTCTTCAACAATCTCATAAATCCCTTGGTAACTTCAGCATAATTTACGATAAATCTCCAAAGAAAATTAGACTTTCCTTGTAGACTTTGAAGTTGACGAATAGAGGACAGGGGAGGCAACGGAAGTATTGCCTCAACCTTGAAGGGATCTACCCTAATCCCTTCCCTAGACACAATGAATCCCAATAACCAACCGGATGTAACCGCGAAAACGCACTTGTTCGGATTCAACCTAATCTTATAGAAACGACATCGTTCAAATATTTTCCGGAGGTGAGCAGGATGATCCATCCTCTTTCGAGAATGAGCAGCTAAATCATCCAAATACGCCTCGATAATATTTTTGATGTCATGGAAGGCATATGACATGGCCCGCTGAAACGTAGCCCCAGCATTTTTAAGACCAAAAGGCATCTTCTTGTATGCAAAAGTACCCCAGGGACAAATAAAGGCAGTCTTATGCTGATCTTTAGGACGGATAGTAATTTGATTATATCCGGAGAAACCGTCCATGAAGGAGAAAATCTCATTACCGACACACTCGTCAATGATTTGATCGATAAATGGTGTGGGGTAATTATCTTTAGGACATGCTTTATTAAGGTCTTTGAAATCAATGCAAACTCGAATCGTTCCTTGTTTTTTATCTACGGGAACAGGGTTTGAAACCCATTCAGTCAAAGGAACAGGGAAAATGAATCCCGCCTTAAGCAGCTTCTCCACCTTAGCTTTGATAGCTGCTGCCTTCCTAGGATTGACCGGACAAAGTTTTTGCCTCACAGGCTTAGCGTTTTCGTAAGTCTTGATCTCATGCTGGACAATAGATGGATCTATACCAGGCATTTCCTCATAAGACCAAGCGAATACATCCCTATACTCTTTAAAGAGCTCGGTGTAAATCTGAATCTCTTCACAGGAACATTCAGCTCCGATGAAGACATTCTCAATAATATTGGGATCCCTGGAAATGTTCTTCGGGATAGTAGGAGAAATCACAGCCATGTTCCCTTCATCATAAACCTGTGTTGGTGCTAAAGGGTTCAAGACTGGGTGAACAGGACCAGGAGACTGAGGACTTGGAAAACTTGTCTCAACTTTGCTTAAATCAGGTAAAAAGTAAGATCGATGATGCAAGTTATCCCACGGTCTATCTATACCAGTCATAGATTCCAGGATGGCCTCTTCAGATGGAAGAGTGGTATCAAGGCAATCCTGGGTAGAAGAAGAACTAAGTGTCCAAGCCGGAGCCACATCTCCATCCAACTCTTCTGGTGAAAGAGGAGCTGGACTGGATTCTGCAGAGTCAACAATAGACTGATAAGCAATCTCAGCTGCAGACATTGCAAATGCCATTCCACCCACTTGACCATTCGCTAATGTGGAAGTAGGGGAAGGTAAGGGCCAAGGGTCCGAAAAATAATGAGTTCTGAAGAACTCTCTTCGAATAGGAGCCTTGGAGGATGAAATTGCATTTATATGCACCGTAGGAGGAGGAATATCGAAAGTACCCATCAAGGAAGAATACATTCCAACCCCTAAATTCTCAACAGGCGCCTTAGTATTATCCAACTTTGGAACAGATGAGTCAGTAGACACATTCAGGTCTACAGGAGGACAGTCCAGTTGGTCCACTATAACAATCCTCCCTTCGTGAGGGAAACAAATAATCCGAAATAATGAGGATGCAATGGCATCCATCTCATAAATCTAGTTTCTCCCCAACAGAAGGTTGTAGTCCAAGCTTGCATCAACTACCTCAACCTCTATATTCACAGTTTTGCCCCCAACACATATAGGAAAAGCTGGGACAATACCATGCGGTCTGTGAGAATGACCATCAAACGCAGTCAGAAGAGTGGTAGATGGAACAACTTTGGGAGATCCAATCGTCTTCCAACATGTGAGAGACATCACGCATGTGGAAGCACCCTCATCAACAACCGTCCGAAAGATATTGCACTTTCGGTACGATGATTTAATATGAAAAGCCATATGATGGGGGAGTCTCTTCTTAAAATTAGTCATATCAAATGTAATCAGAAGAGAATTTTTCGGATCAATAGCCCCAATGGCAGTGAGCAAAGCACTGCGCTGAGCCGGACAAGACTGGAGCACCTCTAAAGCCGACATGGCACAAGGACTCTGCGCTAGATCTTCCACAATAGAGTAGTTCTGGGCAGCCCTAGCGTTTTTATTAATCGTCGAACGCTTAGTAGATGCTTTGGGCATCCGAGGCATAGACTCAACAGTAGGCCTTGTAATGTGAAGCGGCTCAGTAGCATCAGGAGTATCCTTAGCTTTCGAAGACTCTTCTCCGCCATAATCACGGGATCTCGTAGCGACATCCATGTGAGCACTCATCATGAATATGTTCGATGGAATTTCCCCTTCCTGGGTGCCCCCAGAGGAAGCCCCAGGATTTTGATTCGCGCCAACAACTAGTTGTTGCCCTGGGGGAAAAGGGTTTGTCAACACAGCCTGGGAACTAGAAGAACCCTGCTGAGCTAACAAGCATTGCGCATCCTGAATTTTAGGGCAAAGGTGTGTAAGGTGGTCTCCAGTACATAACTTGCATGGAAACTTCACTTTCTTTTTATCCTTTGGACCCTCACCAACATGCTCGTTGGTTTTATTCACATTACCCTTCCCATTCTTTCCCTTTTTCTTATTATTCCGTCCCTTCTTCTTCCCTTCGGATTGTTGATTTCCTTTGGGATCAGAAGCTTGGACAGCATTTATCGACAACGATTGGGAAGGAAATGACTTAGCAGGCACAGCCTGACCAGAAGGAGCAGATTGCAAAGACAACTGCTGTAGTTGAGTAAGCAGGCTGGCTGCACCACTATTGATCGATCCGATAAGTCCATCACCATGAGGACCAGGCTTAGTTTTGGATAAATCTAATTTGGAGCGAGGAGCATTGGGAAAATATTTATGGAGGACCCCAGACTGAGAATAGATCAGTTCCAGCTGTTGGGCCCTAAAAATGGCCTGCTCCTCAGAAAATACCCCAGACAGGGATACATCTTTAGAAATGTCTGACTGCAGAGATTTCAGAAACCATTCCAGAAGGAATTCTCCTGGAATATGAGCTTTAATAAGCCTCTTCCTTCTCCTCCATTCCTGAATGTGATCAGAAATGTGGGTTGCGTCATCTTGCTTAAAATTAGCTAGGAGTTCAGTCCCAGCATCATATCGGACATGCAACTAGAAATGGTTTAGAAATGTAACAGCCAGTTCTCCAAATGTAGCAAAACTTCCCCCAGTTAGCTCAATATACCATTTGGCAGCGTTTCCAGTTAGGGTGCGTTGAAACAATCTCAACCTAATCGAATCATCGATCAGGGAGTTAGAAGAACACCATAAATGGAAAGTGGTGATGTGGTCAGCCGGATCCTCTCCATTCTTCCCTTCAAACTTTGGAATGTATGAAGGTAGTTTGGTTGGGATCGGAGGCCACCCCAGACTGTACCGAATCGGATCATTCATCAATTTCGACAGATCTGGCAAGTTTAACGTTGCCAGCAAAGGTAAACGAGGCGGAGCCTAAGGATTCCATCCTTGATAGGATGAATTTCCAACTTTCTAAAAAGAATACCCTGGATTTGATGAGGCACCAGGTTTCCAGAAAGAACTCGTAGAAAAAGGAGAAGAACCTCCTCCCCACGCCGAGTTACCAAAGATCGGACCAGCTCCCCCACCTGAAGTATTAAATGAAGAGGAACTCCCTTGATAGGGGTTCCAGGCATTAGATAGAGGGGAAAAAGTCTGATAAGCACTTGACGAAGGGAAAGAAGCATTCCCTTGGTGACCATCGTAAAACTGATTCCCTGCCCCCACTGTAGTGAATACAGGGTTCCAACCTGTAAAAGTAGTCGAACTTTGACCTCTAGACCAAGGGTTGAAACTCTGGGTCTGAGAAGTAAATGGAAAGGACCCTAAAGAAGGATTCAAACTAGGAATATGTCCAGTTCCGAAGGGGAACCCTTGAAAAGAAGTTGATCTACTAGCCATGGAAGACATGGGTGTAGATCCAGCTGCAGTAGTGGAAAAGGAAAAAGAAGGAATCCCACTAGTGGGCATTCCAAAACAGAAGTGACCAGATTGAGAAGCATGTGCTTGGGCGAAACCAGAGCCAAACACAACAGCACTAGAGGCAATCGAAGATATAGCAATAGTGCCCCCTCCTTCAATAGAAGCAGGAGTCTGAATGCCTGCAACACTCACAGCAGATGCCGCGTTCCCAGTCGTGGCCATCGAAAGGTATGTATAATAAGGAGGATCTTCCGGTCTCTCTGACTCGGGTCCGATGTATTCAACAACGAACGGATAATCAGGAGGAAGAGGAGATGGAAGTGACTCTGAGGGTTCAGACACTTCCTCTACCTGTACTTCTTCTTCCTGCGGAAATAATACTCGCGAGGTGAGCGGAGCGTTCCTCTCGGAACCAACACCAGAATCAGCTACGAAACCTTCAGACCCTTGTGGAGGATCTCTCTCCACTGCTTCAGACACCACAGGGTGGTAACCAGCTTTTAAATCACTCCTACGCCTTCTTGAAGAAGGCTCTGGACTCTCGGGAGATAAGCCCCGGATTCTCCTTGATCGACGAGGCGCTTGATCAACCACTTTAACATATCTTAATTAGACTCAAAAAGTATAAATCTAGGAAAGCTAGGAGCAAAGAGCACTCACTACAAAAAATAATCCCTAAGATACAATCAAGCAAACAGCCTTAAGGTATTTCCTCTCCGGGTGATTCGGACCAGACACCAAAATACAAGGAAGCGAAATATAGGACCTCCCGAAAGTAGTCTGGGATAATTACGGCCCAGGCCTACTAGCGAAGGTAACAGAAAAAGTTACGCCGACCTCCTAACGACAGCCTTTGCCAGCACAAGTACCCAAGCTTCGCAAGGGCACCCCCCAGAAGTACTGCTGAAAGTGATGCGACGTCTGCCTCAGGTACCACGGGTATTCCCCCCCCCCGCAGTCACCTATGTGGAACCTAGGAGTGGCAACTATGGGCACCAATCCGTATCAGAAGCCAGGCGGAACAGTCTTGAGGTCAGATTCAGCAAATCAGAGAGGGGGTATCTCTCTTCTCAGCGTTCACTTCCCCTCGCACTTGACTCTCTAGAGGAGAGCTTTCCCGGTCCACCTAACGGAGTTGGATTTCGCTCAATTAATCAACTTCTATGTTTTGTTTGAGCGGCCTTGGAGAGTTAACTCTCCACTCACCTAATCCAAGGCCCTACAACCTAGCGAGTTGGTGTATGACACTTAAAAAACTTGCTAGTTGCTTTTAAATTATATCACTTATTTTAATTGGCTGTTATATTAAGTCAAAGGGATACGAAAATGAAACTTGTGGTGTTTTGACACAGAAAAGAAATTAATAAAAACCAAACTACATGAAAATGCAGTTATTGTCTTTCGATGAAAGGAAACTTCTACACAGGTTCTACGAGACTAAAAATTTTATTTTTCTTTTCAGATAACAAACTTCACACTCACAAAAACTATGAAAATGACTAAATGCTTAAGTGCACCTGATGCAAATCACTAAGAGCATGCAAATTCTAAGATGCAAAATCTCCTAAAGCAGAGAGAAATTTCCCAAAGATCCTTCAGTTTTATCTCTTTTTGGTTGTCCAGAAAGCTAGTTCCCACAATCAGAAACTCTTAATATAAAGACACCAAAATTGCTTGAAAACAAGAGGAAGAAATCAATGACAATTCCTTTCCAAAATCAAGTCAAAATCCAAAGGCAAGAAATCTCAAAAAAACTTCAAAAGATATAACGAAACGAAAACAAAAATGCAAAAACAAAAGAAAATGACAAAACAAAATGTTTTTGAACTTTTGAATTTTATAAAAAGAAGAGCTCGAAAAGACCAAGAAAAACTATCAAATCCCAAGCCAAACAACACTTAATTTCAAGCAAAAACTTAAAAAATGCTCCAAATCTTATAGGGCTAACTAGTAGCAAGATTTATATGAGCAAAAGAAGACAAGAAACTCAGTCACTCAGCCTAGAAGAATAGTACAACCTTGCAGCAAACAAAAACTTCAAAGAACCAAGAAAGACTCTTCAAAAATTGCAACAAGACCTAGTTGACTGAACTCAAGAAAACCAACTAAGAAATGTGCAAAAATTGAAGTGCAAAGCAAGACACAAAGGTAGCAAAGAGTAAATGAGCAGGAGCTCTCTGTTCTGATAAAGCAGAACAGCCAAGAATCCCCAGGAAGAGATCTTGGTACTCGAACCAGAAATGCCAGCACAAGAAACAAGACTTGCCAAATAAGCTAGTTTTCAAATAAACAAGAGAGAGAAAAGACCAAAGACCACTTTCTACACAATCCATAGGATACAAAGACACTGCAGGAACAGGTCTCCACAGGGAGATAGGACTAAAAAGCCAAGAAATCCAAAATTTCAAAATCTACCCAGGTATACGCTACTTGACAGTTTTGAAACAAGCGTGCATATGCGACTGTGCTAAATAAAACCCGTGTATACGCGACTCCCTTTAACAAAAAATGCATGTATACACGTCTGTGTATAGACAAACCCGTGTATGAAAAGGTAAATAATAAAAAATAAAAAATATCAAGCCTGGATAAGGAACCAGGGCTTCAGTCTGACTGAGAAAGAGTTAACTGGACTAGAAATAAAAGTTAAAACTGTTGGAAACCTATCAAACAGCTGAAACCACCCAGCAGGGGAATCACAAAAATGCGATCCCCAGCGGAGTCGCCAGTTCTGGTGATTAGGAAAATCACCCTAGAGGTTTTTTGGGTCAAAACCTCCACAGAGCAGGGCATGCCATTCAGAAGGACTCACACACAACCATACTTGAATGCAAAAAACTAGATAACAACGATAGCAGAACTCACCCGTAGTCCTACGTTCGATGTAGATCCCGCGGGGTCCAAACCCCCAGCAACCTTTCTTCCTCCTTCAACCTGGAAAACAAGAAAGAACATGCACGGAAACCTAGTTGTACAACATATATTTCTCCTAAACGTTAGTGTAATCCATGTGAAATATGATATAAACGATAATAAATGCTTAATAATCAATCTTTTCACATATACAAATAGATACTAACACAGAAGTTCAGGAACAAGATGGTTCTTCATTATTACGAACAGCATGTACAGAAGTAAAGAGTGGAGAGATTACCTAAATCCTTCCACGATCTTCGAGCAGACCGTCGTCCGAATCCGTCCCGCCCTTGCCTCACTAAGATACTTTCAAGACTTGTGCACTCAAGATGGCATATAAACGGATGAACATCTCCAGGAAACAAGGGTTTCCTATATAAATCTGGGAAAGTGCAGGAGGCACGGGAATTCAAACTTGAATTGGGATTCCAACAGAGTATAATGTCTATAAAATTTCTCTCCCTTAGGCCATGCACATGAGGGGCTTTTATACTCCCTCAAAGTAGTTTCAATCAGTTGGAAACAGTTGGCCACGTGCTGGGGTGGTTGAACTACTGGAGTAACCATCAACCCAGCCCGAAAATAGGGAATTTTAATATATTTTTTAATAATTTTAATGGCATACGCGGAAAAAGTACATATGGACTCGTGTATACACGCGGAAAAGTCTGGGCATACCCGCGTATGGGATTTTTAACACTGTTTTTTAATGAATTTTGTTCAAGTCTGTGGGAATGGGTGCCCAAAGCCATAAAGACAATCATGAATCACCCGAGGGTGAAAAATGATGCTATAACTGTGATATATACCCCTTTTCCCATCATGTTAAGGATATCTAACCATTCATCCCTAATTTTTTTTCAACAAGAGAGCTTTTAAGGTGTCTTGGTCTAAGTTTTCCATTTTTGCTCTTTTGATGTTGTAATGAAATCTTTCCAACAAATCTTCCAAGTTTTCATCTTCTTTTTTGTAGCATCTTAAACACTTCCTCCTTATGATTGAGCTGGCATACAATAATCCAAATACCTCTCTAGAAATTCTTGTTTCATGTCTTCCCATGTCCTAATAGAATCGTTGATCAAACTCATAAACCACTTCAATGCTGCTCCTTTCAATGTTGAAGGAAATAGTTTAATTTTTTGAGCATATTGTAAGTAGTCATAAGTTCTACACAGGACTTCAAATTCAAATAGGAAGGTTTCAGGATCTTCAATTTTAAGTCCATAAAATTTTGGAAGGACAGAGGGTGAAATGTTTTTCATAGTTGAATTGGTTTCTTCATCTACTATAGGAAACCAAAAAGAGCTTTCCATCTCTCTTCTACCTCTTCCTCTGCCTCCTTCTCCTTCTACACCTCTACCTCCTTCTCCTCTACCTCTACCTCTATCCCCTCCAAATAGTGTGTGTTCTCCATTAAAAACTCCTCCTCCCCCCTCTTCTCGCCATAGTTGATTCTTCTGTAGAAGTTGAAAATTTTATGTCCCTAGCGACGGTTCCCTGAATCTCCTTCTAAGACGAGTTTAGTGGGTAAAGTGGAAGGTCTTTCTAATGGAATATCTGATCTTAAGTTCTTTGGAAGTCTAGGATCAGTAAAGGATGGAATGTGGGTTTGAGTTGGAGGTGTGTCGGCTCTAGGTCTTGGTGAAACAAGTGGTGTTCTAGGAATCAAGCTTCTACTTATTATGAATCTACCCCTTGAGTCTCTTTCTCTATGCATATCATTGTTTTTGGGTGATAAGAAACAAGGCTACCTAGTTACACTTCCCCGGCAATGGCGCCAAAATGTTGTGCTCAACTTAGTGTTCCTAAATTGAGGTCATTAATTGTCAACCAGGGCTAGTAAACTGTCGAAGTGTGGTGCACTCGTATGTGCCTAGGTATCTATTTCTCACTACGTTGTGTTTAGTGTTTTTATGATGTTTTTTGGTTTTATGGTTTTTATGTTGAAAAAGAGCTAAGAGGTTTACACTAAAACAGAGTGAAACTATTCTAAACTAGGTGTGCACTAGAGGACAGAAAATGCAAAGCTTGATAAGGACTCATAGCAAAGAAACAAATCACAACATGAACTTAGTAACCCATATCATGAACTCATCCAATTCATTCATTTAGAGATATGTTGGAATAGCTTGAGAAAAGGATAAGTTTTTAGTGCAATTGAGGTTTTCCTAAGTCAAAAATCAACTTACAATGTTACAACATCTCATCCATGGTTAAAGGTTTATTGGAACATAATTGGAAAAGAACATTTGTAGCACAATAAGATTTCTACTCTAAACTAACTTCTAATTCTATTTTGAAACTCAATTTAGCACTACTAGGCCTTATTCAAAAGTTATAGATTTCTTTTTAGAATAGTCTTTGAGAGAAGGCTTGTTTGTGAAATTGTAAATAGGTTGCAAAATACTCAAGGCCTTAAACTGATATTACTAGCTTCCCATCCCGATGATGGTGTATTAATATGAAGTTAGAACAAAAGAAGTTTTGTAGATAATGAAGATCGTGGTATCTAAATTTAACAACTAATACAATTTAAAATGCAATGGATAACAACTAAACTAGAATGCTAATATAGTAAACTAAGACTAAACTAGAGTGCTATTATCTAACTTGAAATGAATTGGAGCTGAACTAGAATGATACTAATAAAGTGAACAAAGTTAAACTAGAGTATCATTATCAAGCTTGAAATATAGTGACGAAATTAAACTAGAATGACATCTACCTCCGTGAGTATTGATCGAGCTAAAATGCAACTAATTCTATGAAATACTACAATACTGTCTTGTTCAAGATGAGTGATATTTTGGAATAGTTTGTACAAACAAGTCCGGATGTATCATTTAGTGCAAATGGGCATAAAAACATAACAATACTGCAGTAAACCAAAACACTACGACTAAGTCTTATCCAGAGTTAGTGATATTTTGGAAGAGATTAATGAGAATAGGACTAGCTGTAACAACTAATTACAATTGAACACAAAAAAATGTAAAGTTCTAAATTGCTACAATTATGCCTCATTCCGGATTAGTGATCTTTTGGAATACTTCATGAGAACAAAGCTAAACTGTAGTATCAAATGTAAGCAAAGTTCAGAAAACTATTTAAATTGAGAATGAAACAAAGCTACGGCTACTTATCTAAACCAAATGCATAACGCTTCACGGGCAGTAGGGGCCCTCTACCACCGGATCAACACGCGTATCTACTCAATATTGACTCAACTCATGCAATAAAATGATGTCTCTTTCATTAAAGGATAAATTATTCAAAACAGAGTATTTACAGCCTTCCAAAATCTAGCAACAGAAAAAAAATCTAACCAACAGTTTCTCGGTCTCCCGAGTCATACTTATAATGAAATTACATAACTACTTCTTGAGAAAAATAGGGATAAGAGTATTTCCCATTCCTAATCAAATTAAAACTCTTATTAACAGTCTTGTGCTTTATCGTCGACATCCGTAGAGTCCGTGTTTTGATAGGAAATCGCCTCTCTTCTTCGTGCATAACCGCTTTGATACTTTAACTCGGACTTCGTGGGGAGCAACAAATGATAAGGGAATGATGTGGAATATGACCATATGTGTTTTTCCCCCGAGATGACACCCGGAACCCTGCGTAGACATGAAGACAATGCAGTAGAATCGGCAACTAGCTACAAAATGTCTGCATTCTATAGCTAGGTGTAGTCAAAAAGTAATACAACAACGAAATCATGAAAACATAGCAAGTTAGACATTATATACAATCTCAAAGCAATTTTAACTAATCTTATTGATCATTTAAGCCTGAAATTAATAATGGACAAAGGAAATGAAGTGGAATGTGGTGGCAGAGAAGAACATCTTTGAAGCTCAACAGTGGTATCGGAGCATCTTTCTTGGCTTAGCCTGTGGCCTTCAAGCCAAATAAAGAAGAAGAAGAAGATGATGCAGAAGATGAGCTTGATCTCATATATTTTCAGGACAAAGAGGAGCCTCCCCAAGGAGGAGAATAAAAGAGAAGAAGAGGGAGGTCCATGCACTTCCTATTCTCAAAAAGAAAGCAAGCATGGGAGATGCTTGGATCATCAGGTTCTAGATCAATACCTGAGTGAGTATAAATCTCATTTTGTAGCATTCAGGGGAGCTACAGCGTTCCCACAATTTATTCAGAAAAATAAGGAGAGAAGGCCGTATGGAGAAAGAGAAATCACAGAAAATAGGTTTCTATTGTCTAAATTTGATGGGAACACTTTAGCTATAGCTTGGGTGAAAAATCTAGAGGCATTTTTCTTGCTACATCCAGTGGTAGAGAAAGAAGAAGTGGAGATTGCAGTGCTACACATGGAGGATGAAGCCTCTGTTTGGTGGTTCAAACCCTTGGTCCATTCAAGGGTGAGCTCTTTTGCATAATTTGCTCAAAGGTTCATCCAAACCTTTGATGGAGAGAGGAAAAAGGAAGAGAAAGCCATTCCACCATGGGAGGAGAATTGCACCAACATTGTCATAGCTTTGGGAGGGCAGCCTTCTACATCTATGGATGAGGCATCCATTGAATTGGAGGAGACAACTAATGCAACCATACAAGAATAAAACCCCAAGTTCCACCAAGGTATGAGTGAAATTCCACTTTTCATTTCAACAAATCATTTAAGAGATTGTGGAAACTCACATGTAGAGGTCCAAGGATCTATACACTTGGCTATTTTAGAGCACCTTTATTGCACTGCACTGTGCAATGGGTTCAAAGAGGAGATGGACCCTCATCCTCATGCACTATTGATGAGTCTCATTCAGCCCTTGAGGTTGGGATGTGAACCATTGGAGGATGAAACAAAGCATGACACCTTCATGAAAAACAATGAAACAGATTTTGAACCGGAGGATGAAACAACTGCTACACCATTGGAGGAATTGGCAGCACTATCAAACATGGGTGGAAAGGATATTTTACCTCCATCAAATTTGGCTCTTCATGGATCCAAAACAATCATGGATGAGAGGTATCCTTTAGGAGGTCTCTGACGCACTGCATTCCAATCTTCCATGGAATGCAGAAGAAGTGATTTGGTTTGGGGGAATGGTAGCCCTCATGGGAGGAGTACCAAAGGAGGAAGAAGGAGAATACATCCATAAGGAGCTGAGTGGGTGTGGATGAGAAGCAAGAGGATGATTTTCCACTTGAAAATATATGATATTGGGCAGCAAGAGGCTTGGCTTTGTTGTCTCCTTTTGAAGGAGTTTGGTCATCACGGTATACCCCTTTTCCAGGAGCATGGGAGTAGAGGAGAGGTGGAAGGATGTTTGCATCACTAAGCAGCAGAGAGTAGGGATACATGGAGCTGATATGGCATATATGTCAGTCATTTTACCTTCATCACATGAGTTACATGATGTGATCATGAGGAGGCAGCAAGCACTTGGATTGCTTGGACTATCTTGGAGAGAGCACAAGCATATTTTCTCTCATATGATGTATGGTGTTGCAGGAGTAGAGAAGGGAACTCTCATAGTGTAGAGGGACTACTCCTTAGCTTGGACTGATCAGGAAGCATTTTCATCTTGGGAAAAGCTTCACATTTGCAGCAGCATCACCAGAGGTGTTCTTGACAAGGAGCATGTCAAGAAACAAAGATTGGCATGGGCAAGAACCTTTTTGCACGAGCTCACAACGATGACACTTAGGCGCATGATCATGTACATGGATCCATTTATCATCTTAATTCAAGCCTATGGTAAGAGAATTATGTTTACATTTTCTGATTTACTTATTTTTATCATTATGTGGCAGTGCATGGTTCTTCAAAGGGGTAGATTTTTCATGTTGCTCCATGGGAAAAGCGGGGCCAAACCATATGATGGAGGCAGCCATCTTTCACATGGCCTTGGGAATTTTTTTTTCCATTCCTCACATGTTTAGCTAATTCATATGATTAGCATTATATTTCAAAACATTTTTCCTTGTACATCTATTGAGCAACAGTTTGCAAAACTGCGTTATGCACTCTTGGGAGACTGTTGGTACTTTCTAGCACCATATGAAACCATCAGTACTTCCTATATTTTGATGATGAGCATGTTTTCATTTTCTGATATTGTCCATATTATTGGAAGCATGATCAGAATATTGACACATGAATTTAGTGTGTCCTTGAGGGAAGATGATTCCCACAGTTTTTGCATGGCATGTTCTAATGGGAACATGAGGAGAGACATGGCCACCATAGCCACTTATTTTCCTTCTTTGGAGGTGAGCCATGAGTTTGATGATGATTTCCATCCATTTTATGTATATTTTCATGTATTTGATTTATATTTCTGATTCACTCATCTACTTACTATTCAGTAGTAGAGGTGATATTTTCTGTACAGTACTTGCCATGTTATTTTCTGCAGCTACAGTGGATGAGGATGTGTTGTAACCCTATGAGACATTGTTTTTACCTTGCTGCACATGGTATATCCCATAGTAAACATTTCATTGGGGTATTCTATGATGACCATGTCCTACTCATCATAGATTAAATGTCTTGGGCCAGCCGAATTACTATTGATGGAGGAGAAATCCTTGGAGGATTGCTCTTCATTTTACCACTTGAGGGAAATAATTTTGCAGCCCATGATCATCACACACTCTACACTTATCATAAGTGGAGAGGAGGACAGCATGGGTCAAGCTATGAGGCTTTCCATATTCATATTTTCAGCCCACCTTCATTTCTGGAGCTCAAGGTGGAGGGAGATTTCTGTGAGTTGCCATGTTGGGAGGCAACTTATGTTGTACGGATGATTGCTTGGGGATGGGAGATTCATATGAGGATGATGAGTCCCATTATATATCAGATATCATGCCTCAAGGAGGCCCTTAGACAGCCCATTGTTTCCTTCATGGATATTTGTTTCTACATGATAGCTATTTGGGGATGTTCACCAAAGGCTAGATTGCATATGTTGGAGGGACAACTTGGACACTTGATTGATGATATGGAATCCTTTTCTTGGAGAAGTTTATCATGCTTGGATGCTACAGGGAAAGTAAGGGGAAATAAATCAGTCTATCCTTGTACTTTCTTGAGGACAATAAATCTTTGAGAGGGGAGGATTGTAATATTCCAAATTTTGTGGAATATTAATTTTTGCCATTTGCACTTAGGAGAAGAATAAAAATGGGTAGGAGACCCATTAATTTTATCTAAAGGAAATAAAAATCCTCTTCTCATGAAGGAGGATCACTTTGGGAGCTTGATTTCACACCTCCATGTGTGAAAATGGACTTTTGCATGATGACTAGGTCAATTTTGTCCAAGTCAAACAATGCAGTGCCATGAGGTGGAAGAGAAAATTGTGGGACAGCGTAGAGAAAGAGGAGGGAATATTCCTTGAGGAGGAAAACCCTAATGGGTGGGACCCATGGAGAGGGAGATCACAATTGTATAAGAGGAGGGCAAGGCAGCCATCGTTTCTCATGTTTTTGTATTGTTCACCTCAATTGTCAAGTGAGACAATTGTGCATTCTTTGTTGTTTAGCAAGAATTGCCAGGAGGCAGTCTTGTTTAGGATTATTTCACCTTCTTGAGATACCTCCTGAGGGATTGTACTTCATTATCCCCATATATTGGCTTGAGGCCAAAGAATTTCATTTAGCTACAGTGCAGTCTCCATTGGTGGTTGGGTTGTGTTGTTGGGTGTTGCAGGGGGAGGTTCCACAACACCACTCCGGAGAGTGATTTTCAGAGGAGAGGATCTCCAGTACATTGGGAGATCATTTAGGAGCGTTCTTGGGAAAATTTGAAGATCTTGGCATCAGGCCAATTTTATCCAGCTCATCTACAGTGCAATGTCTCTATTAGACTGCATTATTCTCATGGTGTATTTGCAGTGAGGGACTGCAAGATTGATTGGAGAGGAAATATTTGGTGAAGGGATCAGCCTTTCACTTTAGAGGTCCATCAGAGGAGGCTATTTCAGATTTCAAATCATATTCAACCATCTCCTTCTATTTTGTTTATGAGTTGCTGCTGCTACCTAGCAACTCTGGCATTATTGTATTTTCCCATTTTGTACATGTATTGTAGCCAATACTTCTAAGGATTGTTGTACTATTGTTTTCAGGGGTTGAGATCTTTCTCCCCCTCATTTCTTGAGCTATCATTGATATATCATTGTATTTTCATATTACATGTTGCAGTGCCTTCTATTGACAGCGCTGCCATAGATAGGGAAAATTTATATAGTAGTGTTTTATCACATTTGATGTACATGTCTTATTGAGGCTCTCATTGCCTAGCTTGAGTGAGTGATTCCTCAAAGCATTGTATTCTATTGCTTCTATATTATACATTGTTCAGCTATTTGCATCTTCATGTGCCCTGGCTCATTAAAATAACACTATGGATTCCTTGTATGTTTATACATTGTTACAGCCCCATTCCTTGGGCAATTTCTGAAGGGAAATAGGTGTGGGAGGCTTGTCTCACCACACTAGAAGGATTTCTTGGTCCCAATCCTTGGATTTTTGTCTTAGACACATTGGTCTAGGGGGATATAGGTCTTGGTATCAAATCCTACTGCCTCCATTTCTGGAAAAATCATTTTCCAGCCATGGATTGCTAGCCATTCCTAAAAAGGAATATTACATTCACTTAGTAGTCTTTTTACTAGTTAGTTACAAGTGTTTGTACATAATTTATCTCTTTAAGCATTAATATATACTTGTTCGATTTCTTTAATTATTTTCATTCTTCATGCTACATATATTATTTTCACTTCATGCATTATCTAAGTGATTTGTTAATGAATGTTTGATTAGTTTCCTATTAACTTCCATGCAAAGAAGTATTTTCAAGGCCCTTAGGTTAGCTCCATTTCATTTATTTTTTATTCTTTGTCAAGATATGTGTGTAGGTCAGTAGTATGGAGGAGAATCTAGAGTTCTTATAAATTCTTGTACATAGTGCATGGTCATGATGAAGGGTCCCAAAGGAAAACGATTTGAGGAAGCATCCTTAATGGGAGTTTTCTTGTTATCTTTAGGAGCTATTTCCTCACACATGATCTTCATTCATATAGGAAACTCATTCATGTTCTCATGTTCTTTCTCAGCTAGCTCAACCATGATGTATCAAAAAGATTTATCACCTCTTAGATAAAAATTTCAATGATGTTTCGATTATTTTTGATATGTATATATGTCAATTAAGATGGTTTTATGGCTTCGAGTGGGTTGTGACAGTGCTTATTACCAATGTAGGATCTCACAACACTTCATGGTCATATCATTATTTATTTCTATCATCATACTATTTTAGGACATAGTCTCCTTATATAAGTATGCCATCTCTCATGGATAAGTTGTACTAACAGGAGAATTTATAGGTGTTGATGGTTGGAAACATTCCTCCAAAAACAATAAAGTGGGATCGCTTGGGGGTAAGTTCCACTAGAATTTCTCTGATTTGGAGTAACAACCTTGTAACATCCCTGGTGAAAATTCCATGTAAATAAAAGTTAATAAAGGAAAATAATAACCACGATTATGGGACACTTATTCCAAGCTGAATGTTGGGAAAAAAATTCATATTGCGGGTGTTCATTTCATTTATTGTGGCTAAGGAAATTGGAAAAGGAAATTGAAAAGGCTTTGGAAAGGAAAATTCACATTAATTGGCATTTTATTTATGAAAATAATGGAAATTAGGAGAAAAGGAAGGTGCAATGTCACAGGTTGCATGTGAGGAGGAAAATGAAGGAAAACTAATGGAAAATGAAGAAAATAAAGGCCACATTAATAAAAAGGCTTTTGAGGATTTGTTCATGGAATTTTGGCCAGTTCATTTTTGAAGCCCTCTCTCTATTCTCTCTCTCTCTCACTCTTGTACACTTATATTTTATTGGAGCATTTTATATTTGGATCAAGAAAGGAAAAAAAGGAAAAGAGGAAGAAAATATCAAGCAAGGAAGATCATGATCAGGCAGCTACAATGGATATACTTGAAGGTATCGATTTTCATGTATGATTTCCTTGATAGATTTGGCATGCATGGTTATGCATGTGTGTTCTTAGTTCTCTTGTTGTCATTGGCATGGGTATTTTGAGGTTTGACAATGTTCTTTAACCTTTCCCTTCCATTTCCGGATAGCCATGGTGTGATGAGGCTTTTATGTTTTGGTTGAGCTAGATTTCTAGATGGAATCAAAGTTGAGTGGGGTGGCCTCAGGATTATTGACAAGGCCTAAAAATCCCGGGATGGCATACATGTTAAACCATGGATTTGAACACCTTCATTGAGCCTAGGAATCCCTTGACCGGTGAATGGTAGGATACATGGTAAAGCTCAGTGGTATTACCATTTTTTGGTGAAAGGAATCCCATGTTGGGATACACAGTAAATCCCAAAGGGTGGAGACCTAGTAGGCCCAGGAATCCCTTTATTGGTAGTGGCGGGATACACGGTAAAGAAAAGAGGTTGAGATAAATAAATTCCTCATGGTTTAGGTGGAGATATACAGTGGAATCCATGCTTGTTTATGGCCTAGTGATCCAGTGAGGATTTTTGTAAAGCTTGGTTCTATTGATGAGGGTGAGGTGGTTTAGTCTCATGAAGCCCTGGTTGGTTATTTTGGTTTTAAGTCCCGCATTCATGCTTGGAATATGGAACGTGGGTGATTGAATGAAGAGAGATTTAGCTCAACCAATCTATGATCGAATGGAATGTGGTAGTCCCATACCAAGTGTAATTTTTCTTTTATCAATACGTTTTTCTTCTCCTTGGTATTTTATGTGTAAATGTACTGGTTTATATGTGGATTATATGATTGTTGTATCCTTACTATTTATTTTGGTTATATGTTGGTTATGATCATGTTTTATGACAATGATGATGTACGACTGTCATCATGTTTTGATTTGTAAATGAATGATAAATGAATATATGACCTAATAGATGATAATGAAACTAATGTGATAAGGCACCAATTATTCTTTGTGATTCTTAGATAAGTATGAGACCCCTATTCTGAGATCTATTTTTTAAACATGTAGAATTCATATTTGTGGCATGTTTGACGAAATTCCTATCATGGCTAGTAGGGGTCCAGTCAAGTCTATGTTCAATAATTGGCATTGGCATCATTGTCTATATGTTCATTTCATTTCTATAAATGTCATGATGTTTTGGGCAGTGACTGGGTCTTATCCCTGGATTTCAACCTTAAATATTAGATTCGTTGGCATAACATTGGCAGAAAAATTTCACACATGCACTCAGGTAGGCTCATGGGAGCGATTGTGACCCATAATTGCTTTGAGGGCTTAGACAGGGAGTGATTGTGGCTCTAGGAGCTTGAATTTTTTAGTTTTATCAGGGTTTGGTCACTTGAAAAGGTGGGGTAGCTCCTGGAGGTTCTATTGGTTGTGTGGATGGTAAGTTTGGTTGTGTTTTTTTAGTTCCACTTCGTTAAGTTTACCTAGGAGTTTTAATTAAAACATAGTATCCCTTCATCACATTTTTAGCCTAGCCGACTAGTAAACTTGGGTAAATGTGGGAGGAGGGTATTAAAAAGTGGTATCGAAGCATGTATCAACCATTAGATTGGATGGGAGGTGTGTTGGTCATGCATTCATGTCAGTTACATATTTTTTCCTTATACTTGTGGTCCATGTTTTTGTTTCATATGCATGGTGGTAGTCATTGTTACAGTGGTGTCACCATGTGAAAATTGATGGGGTTGTTATGGGATGTGTCATCATGAGTGTATTATTGGTTATGCATATTAGTGTTTATATGTTTCGTGCATACATTGATATGGCTATAGTTGGCATTCCTGAGGTCATGATGTGTTGTTGATATGGTCATGCATTGATGACTAGATTATGGTTAGGATGATACATATATGTTGGTATGATTATGTTTATATATGTATTTTTCTAATATGGTCGATCTTGGAGATGAGATATCCTCCATGAATTATACTAAGGTACGTTGGTTTATTTATGATTTTGTTTAAATGACATAGTATTCCTTACAGGAAGAGATCAAAGATAACTAGCAATATGGTAGGCTAAAGAGATTCTCCCTATGAATCAAATGAGAAGCATGGTTTTGGGAACTCTTCTAACTTAGAAGACACATTGAAGAGTTTGAAAGAAGAAATAAAGAGTTGCAAAGTAGATAATGTCAAAATCATGCACGAACATGAGTAACAAGTAGAAATCAATGCAGTGATTCTTCAAATTTTGTTAGAATTGTAGAGACGAGGACCACTCCTGATCAAATATGGATAGGTGAATGAGACTAATGGGGAATATGGAATTAGGTCTCATGGTAGTCACAGGTCCAATAGTGATGACACCATCAAAGGTGGTAGATATTGGATACTCCAGATAGAAGAGGTGATGAAAACAAGTACTATTCAAGTTTTGGTTTTGGCAGGCACTATGATCCTCATCATTATCACCCTTATAGGAGGAGTGACATGGGATACTTTCCAAAAGAGTTTAATAAATCTAAGCCATGCAAATTAGATGGATATTTCAAGAAGCCTGAGGATGTAGATGCTTGGCTACTTCAGATGAAGAAATTATTTGAGTTGCATAATTACACAGTTAATATGAAGGCCAGAGTATCTATCTTCAGCCTGAAAGGTAAAGCAGATATCTCATGGGAAGATGTGATGTGGGTCAGAGACATCAAGACAAAAGAGTTGAGTTGGCATGAATTCAAGGGAATTTTCAGAAAGAAGTACTTGTAAGAAACGTACTACAACAATAAAGCCAATGAATTTTATGAGCTTAAGATGGGATAAATGACAAATGAAGAGTATACGACTAAGTTCCTGGAGCTATTGAGGTGTGTACCATATATTAAGGAAGAAAAAACTAAGTTCATAGGTTTGTCAGTGGATTTTCATTAGCATTTAGAGATTGAATTGAGTATGACAAGCCTCAGTCACTTGAGGAAGTTATTGGGAAATTAAAGCATTGCTATGAATAGTCAAAGCATAAGACAAAATCTCAACAAAGATGGAAATGAAAAGATAAAGTTAAAGGTAAATGGAAGCTAAAAATAACAAGGCCTTAGAATTCAGAACAGAAATAAAATGTTGCACCTTACAAGAAGTTCAAATTAGTTAGACAGGGACATGGGTCACAACCTGGAGGGAAGCATAATAGAGGTGATGGTACCAGATGGTTGGAATGTTGGATATGTGGTAAGGATAATATTAAGAGATATTTTATATAGTATCAATGTGGAAAGCCTAGGATATATAATTCATATGAGGAAAAAACTTATTGAGGATTTTGAGCAGAGAATTACTCATATCTATGCAGCGCTGGATAATAGGCAGGTAGATCATTAGGCATCTATCACTGATATGGATGGTAAGATTTGTGATCAAGTTTTTTCTATTTTGATTGAACCTGGATCTAATTATATTTATGTTGAACCTGACTTGGTGGATAAGTGTGGTTTGAATAAATAAATGCATGCAAAATATGGGTTAGTGATGTTGGCTACAGGTACAAAGAATATAGTTCATCATTGGGTAAGGTATTGTGCATTTGAACTGAATGGTATGCCTACATCAACACATTTTGATGTATTGTCATTGGGATCCTATAATATTATTTTGGGTATGGATTGGTTATGTATTCATAGAACCAAATTGAACTGTTATGAAAAATCCATTGAGTGCTTGAATGACAATGGGGAGCAGAGAACCTTACAGGGTAAGAATAAATTTACATCAACTAAGATGGTGACAACTATGCAGGAAAAGCATAGTCACAGAAAAGGGTGTGTGTTATTTTCCGGGAATATATCTAGTGATAAAGGTAAGCAGGATGTGGATGCATAAATATTGAGTAGGTCGCCGATCTTACAACAGTTTCATGATGTGTTTCTAGTAGATATCTCAGAGTTGTCGCCTCATAGAGAAGTGGACTTCTCCATTGATTTGGTACCAGGGGAAGCAATAGCATCAAAGGCACCATATAGGATAAGCACTCTAGAGTTAGTAGAGCTAAAGTTGCCGCTAATCAAAATTATTGACAAGGGATACGTTAGGCCAAGTGTATCGCCATGGGTCGCACTAGTATTTTTTGTGAAGAAGAAGGATGGTACTCTCAGGTTATGCATCAATTATAGGTAGTTGAACAAGGTGAATATTAATAACAAGCATCAATTGTTGAGTATTGATGGCTTATTTGATCACTTAAAGGCAGTATCAATATTCCCAAAGATTGATTTGAGATCCGGATATCATCAGGTATGTAGCAAGGAAGAAGACATTTACAAGACACCTTTCTAGACCAGGTGTGGACATTATGAGTTTGCGGTAGTTCCATTTGGTTTGACTAATTCTCTAGCTACCTTTATATGCTTGATGAATAGTGTGTTGCATCCTTATTTGGACAAGTTTTTTATTGTATTCATTGGTCACATCTTGATATATTTTAAGAATGAGGAAGATGTAATATTCCTACTTAGCCTAATCTAAGAGGAATATTCATTTTTTTTTTACTTTCTATTGCATGAATAAGTGAATAAAGGAGGACATGTAAAACTCCTGAAAATATTGAATAAATCAATGCCCATGTGAACAAAGATAAATCAGGGCCATGTAAATAAATCACTTGCAGGTGTGAAAGGGGTTTGAGCTGTGAGACTGGGTCAACCTTGAACAAATCTACAGTGTTGTCTAGGTTCAATGTATCTCATGAAGGGACAGTGCAGTTCTAGAAGGAGGCCCCTCATGTGAAAGGAGCTAACTCATCAAGGTGTTTCAGGGTTTGCAAAAGCTTTCATCTTATAAAAGGAAGGGGAAGGCAACAAGAGGAGGTTGTTGATTGATTATATTTCTGAGTATCTTGTCTTCTTAGACAAATACTATTCTTTGTTGTTTAGTAGAAAATTGTGCTGCTTAGCACTTGGAGTTCCTATGCAGGGATTTCACCTCTTCCTTTGAGGATTCTTGGAGGATTATTTGCTAATTTGATCCACTATCAAGCTTGAGGCCAAGCTCTACTTCCAATTGCAATGCAGATCCAGTGAGTTTTTGTCTTTTTTTTCAAGTTGCAGCAAGTGGGATTCTAGATCTGCAGAGATCTAGCTTGTTTTGGGAGCCTCTTCTCATGGAGTGTGTCTTTTAACCTCCTGGAAGAGTTCCTCTCCTATTTGTGCTTCAGATCTGTATATTGGTAGTTGGCCATCTATGTTATTCAAGCTACAGCGCAGTTTTCATTGAGGGACTACGTTATTTTCATATGAGATTCTTTAGGGTTTTTTGATCCCAACTTTGATGAGAGATCTTTGGTGCTAGGCTTTGCCTTTCACTTTGGTGATCCATGGATTAGCTTGTTGATCCATGTTCTGTTTAGATCTGATCTATTGTAATGTAAAGTTGTATTCAGAAATTACTGCAGCATTTTACAGATCTACAACTTAAAACTCAGATCTGCTCTTGTCTATGCATGATTTCGTCAAAACCCCAAGGGGATCTTGTAAATAAGACTATCTAGTTTCTAGATCTGAAATGGATCTAATGTTTTGTCCACGGATCTGTCCTAGATCTGAGTTGTAATATTCAACTACTGCAGCTCCTTAAAATAACATTGTTGAGCCATTTATGCAGTTATATATGTGTTTCATCCTTCTTTTCTGAAGATTTATTGCTTTATTATCTCATGTATTCTACTATATATTGAAAGATATTCATTGTAATTCTGATTTGTTGTTGTATATTCATAGGTTAATCATATTTTATGGCCTCCTAATCATACTATCCAAGACTATGTTATCTCTGAAGAAGCTTTTTGTGCATAACTATAGCCCCTCTTGTAGGGTGTTTTTCAGCTAGACTAGGTGGTGGGAGATCTCTTTAACACACCTAGTTTCATTTGTTTTTGCTCCCCTTTTGGATCTAGACTCCAGATATATTGATATAAAGGAGACAGGGGCTGTAAATTAATTTATGTACATCAATCTCCCAGGAGTGCGTTATTTCAGCAGGCTTGTTGTGTTATTGCAGATTTGGAATACTATAGTGGTATCAGAGCTCCTTTCTTGGCACAGTCTGTGCTTCCTTGGAGCATCAAAACCATGTTGCATTCAAATGAAGATGAACCTCTTACTGAGAGGGAGAAGAGGTATCAAAACATAAGTCACAAGAAGTATGATTATACTACTGAAGATCAAGACAAGGATAAAGCCCCTGAGACTACAAGTGACAAAGAAGGGGAAGAGTTTGAAAGAACTCTTTTGGTGGCCATGCAAGATATTTCCAAGGAGATCAAAGAGATGAGGATGGATAGAATGAGGGAATATCCTAGGAGATTTCATCCAAGGGAAAGCTCTGACATGTCTCATCATAGGACTGGTCAACTGGTGAACCAGCCACAAGCCCCACAAGCTTCACAACGCTCCACCATGCCTACTTTCTTGGTTGTGGAGAATGAAGGACCACAAGAACAAGCCTCCCTTGAAGATTAATTTGTGGAGTATGATTCTCAGATTCATAGATTCAAGGATAACTTGAGTTTCCAATATTTTTGTCACCTCAAGGACAGAAGAAGACCAAGGCAGCAGTATAGAGATGGTGGGTTCTTTCATAATCATGATAGACACCACTCTATGGGCATATTATTTTTGCCCAAATTTTATGGATAATCCTCTAGCTCTGCGAATGCATGGGTAGAAAAGCTAGATATTTACTTTTAGTTGAACAAAGTCCCTGAGGTTGAAGCCATCAAGATTGCAGCACTGCACTTTGAAGGTGAAGCACATAATTGGTGGTTACATGGGTTGTCTACATTGGGACACATCAATGTGACTACCTATTCTGAGTTTACTCGAATAATGGTGGAGAGGTTTGATAGGAAGGATCTTGAAGCACCCTTCATAAGCCTTACAAAGCTGAAGCAATCAGGAGATGCAGAGACTTATATCTCTGAGTTTCTGAGATTATCAGTCATGGTCCCTGATCTATATATAGCCAGGAGGGTCTACATGTTCATTGATGGCCTGGAGGAACCTTTGCATGGGTTGGTTAAATATACCAAGCCCATCACTTTTCATGATGCCATTGAGAGGGCTAGAGATCTCCAAGATTCCTTGCCAAAAGAAAAGGCAAATTTCCAGAGAAAGGCCCCTCACTTTTCTAAGGGGAAGGAAAGAAAAGCTGCTCCTCCCAAGGAGAGCTATTTGAAGAAGCCTCTTGATATTGATCTCAGGAGGGAATTGAGGAAAAATAAACTATGTTTCACTTTCCAAGAGTCATGGGCACATGGACATAGATGTGCTGCGGGGAAGGCACACTACATAGAAGTGTTCGCAGATTTTGAGGAGGAAGATGAAGATGATGAATCCAGGAGTGGTCACAGCACTGATGATGACGACGAATATTAAACACCATCCAGAGATGGGAAGGGAGCCTTTGCTCCAATAAGTGGGACTCTTGCCTCTTTGAGAGGAGTGCCTCAGTACTTGACCCTAAGAGTACAAGGTTCAGTCATGAATCAGAGAGTATCTGTCCTTATTTATAGTGTGGCAACCCAAAACTTTATTGATGCTCATCTTGTGCAAAAGAGAGAAATCCCCACTGATACTTTTGAGGGATTTTTTTTTTGGTCCCAGGAGATAGGACCATGCAATGCATGCAATATGTTCCATCACTCTCCATCACTATGGGATCCTACACTCTGGTGGATCACTTCTTTGTAGTTGAAATACCAAACACCAACATCATTTTGGGTGTCCAATGGCTGATTACCTTGGGGAAGGTTACCATTGATTGGAAAGCTTTGGAAATGGAGTGGGTGGACTTGAAGAGTGGGAAACCACAAATGGTTCAAGGCATGGACACTTATCCTTCACCTAGTACTTCCACACAAACAACATAGATGGATTTGGGCAGTGGAATCAGGGATCTCACAGTCCGTTCTCTCATATTCATGAGGATGCTGCAAGGGACATTCTTATCTAATGCAAAGCCACCTAGAATGCCATCAGATTTAGATCTTGTGGGGAAGGCTCCACAAAGTGCTGCTCCAAATCTAGATCAAGGAAGGATTGGAGAAATGAGAGACCACGTCACAGTGTTGGAGGGCTGGGGACAACCCAAGTATCAGGGAGACCTTCTTACTGCATCACTATATCCCTCTCTCTTTTCTGAATCTGCGCTGTGGGAGGAGAAGAATGGGAGGATCAGCCTTCCAACAAACAATTTTTTCATTTGTAATTTCAAAAAGGAGATCAGAAACATTACAAGCACTTCCATGGATGTATCAGCAGCGCTATCATTGTTGAGCAATGTGGATCTTTATTGGAAATCTCAACTGCTTGTAGAATATTCTAAATATCTCCACATAGGTATGATATTAGATGCCATGCAGAAAGAGGAGGGCTACTTAGTCCAAGGGGGAGTCATCTGTTATCATGGTAAGGTCTTCTTAGCTAGAGCTTCCAAGCTCAAGCAGAAGATCCTACAAGGAGCACATGAAGAATTCTTCCTCAGCCATAGGTATTCAATGAAGATCTATACCCTGATCATGAGGAGTTTTGATTGGGAAAGCATGAAAGAGGAATTACATCAACACTTTCAAGAGTTAATTAGCTATGGAGGATTGGGGCAGCCAATGGACCCTTTGCAAGAGTCATCTCAGCCAACTCTTCTTTTTCTTGAAAGGAGGAAAATGCTCATGCACAACTCCATGTGTATGAAGGACTATGATGGTAAAAGGACTGATCATGCCAAGAAAGTTGTATTTTATAATTTTTCACATTCTTTTACCATGTTTTTGCGTGTTATGACTCCTAAAGGGGGTGACAGATCATGTGGATCTCATAGCTTTTTGGGGGCCAATAGAAATTTTGAACTTAGCCACTCCCTTATTGTGCAAAGGGAGATTCCTTTTCATGATGGGTGCTTCCCAAAGGCACCAAAATTATGTAACATCTTCAGCCATGTTAAGGTGACTAATGCAGCAAATGTGTGGTGGGAATGCCACTTGCCACACCTAGATCTAATGAAGACAAGAGGTGCACTGTGTTGGCATCACATGTGGGATTTTGACCCACCTCCTCAAGTTCAGATTTCAGTTTGCATATATATAGTCTTGCTTCCATACTTGGATGATATAGTTGTATTGTTTATGGGTTTGTATGGAAAGAGGATGGGTAGTGTGTATGTACCACATGGTTTAGAACTTCTACCTGTACTTCACGATACATGTTTTAGATGTAGCATCGCTTCAGCCATGTTTATTTCTGTTGAGTTTTTCACTGCTAGTGGGATGGAATATGCACATATTATGTTTACCTTGGGGGAAAAATTCATGATGTATTGGCTTGTTGAGCACTTGGCTTGTGATGAGGACTTGATCCTTGATGATCCCATCAATGGAGGAGGAGAAGTGCTACAGCTCTTACCCTATCAATTGCTTGAGGACAAGTAACATTTTGGAGGGGAGGACTGTTATATTCCAGCTTAGCCTAATCTAAGAGGAATTTTCATTTTTTTTTACTTTCTATTGCATGAATAAATGAATAAAGGAGGACATGTAAAACTCCTAAAAAGACTGAATAAATCAATGCCCAAGTGAACAAAGATAAATCAGGGCCATGTAAATAAATCACTTGCAGGTGTGAAAGGGGTTTGAGCTATGATACTTGGTCAACCTTGACTAAATCTACAGTGCTGTCTAGGTTCAATGTATCTCATGAAGGGACAGTGCAGTTCTAGAACGAGGCCCCTCATGTGAAAGGATCTAATTCATCAAGGTGGTTTACGGTTTGCAAAGGCTTTCATCTTATAAAAGGAAGGGGAAGGAAACAAGAGGAGTTTGTTGATTGATTATATTTCTGAGTATCTTGTCTACTTAGACAAATACTATTCTCTGTTGTTTAGTAGAGAATTGTGCTACTTAGCACTTGGAGTTCCTATGCAGGGATTTCACCTCTTCCTTTGAGGATTCTTGGAGGAGTATTTGCTGATTTGATCCACTATCAGGCTTGAGGCCAAGCTCTACTTCTAATTGCACTGCAGATCCAATGAGGGTTTGTCTATTTTTGCAAGCTGCAACAAGTGGGATTCTAGATCTGCAGAGATCTAGCTTGTTTTGGGAGCCTCTTCTCATGGAGTGTGTCTTTTAAACTCCTGGAAGAGTGCCTCTCCTTTTTGTGCTTCAGATCTGTATCTTGGCAGCTAGCCATCTATGTTATTCAAGCTATAGCACAGTTTTCATTGAGGGACTGTGTTATTTTCATATGGCATTCTTCAGGGTGTTTTGATCCCAACTTTGATGAGAGATCTCTGCTGTTGGGATTTACCTTTCACTTTGGTGATGCATGGATTAGCTTGCTGATCCATGTTCTGTTTATATCTGATCTATTGTAATGTAAAGTCATATTCAGAAATTACTGCAGTATTTTAAATATTTTCAACTTAAAACTCAGATCTACTCTTGTCTATGCATGATTTGGTCAAAACCCCAAGGGAAACTTGTAAATAAGAATATCTAGTTTCCAGATCTGAAATAGATATGATGTTTTGTCCATAGATCTTTCCTAAATATGAGTTGTAATATTTAGCCACTGCAGCTCCTTAAAATAACATTGTTGAGCCATTTTTGCAGTTATATATGTGTTGCAGCCTTCTTTTCTAAAGATTTCTTGCTCTATTGTCTCATGTATTCTACTGTATATTGAAAGAGATTCATTGTAATTCTGATTTGCTGCTGTATATTAATAAGTTAATAATATTTGATGGCCTCCTACTCATACTGTCCAAGACTACGTTATTTCTGAATCAGTTTTTTGTGCATAGCTGCAGCCCCTCTTGTAGGGTGTTTTTCAGTTAGACTAGGTGGTGGGAGATATGTTTACCACACCTAGTTTGATTTTTTTTTGCTCCCCTTTTGGATCTAGACTCTATATCTGTTTATTTAAAGGATCCAAGGGCTATAAATTCATTTCTGTACATCAATCTCCCAGGAGTGCGTTATTTCAGTAGGCTTGCTGTGCTATTCCATATTTGGAATACTACAGAAGAGCATGTCGAGAATTTAGTAGAAGTGTTGAGATTTATAAGAGAGAATTAGTAGTATGCTAAGATTAGTAAATTCAGTTTATTTAAGATGGAGTTACATTACTTGGGGCATGTCGTCTCCAAGTAAGGCATAACAGTGGATCCATAGAAGATACAAGCTATCATGGAGTTGGAAGCTCCTAGAAATGTGGTGGAGGTAAGATCATTCATGGGACTAGCAGGTCATTATAGGAGGCTCATTAGGAACTTCTCCCAGATTGCATATCCTATTACGTCACTGTAGAGGAAAGGTAAGAAATTGGAATGGACAGAGGAATGTGCAACAAGTTTTGGATATTTGAAATAGTTGTTGACAAAAGCTATAGTGTTAAATATTGCAGATTCATAAAAATGGTTTGTAGTATGTACTGATGCTTGCAAGATAGAACTTGGTGGATTTATTATGCAGGAAGTATAGGTAGTATGTTGTGAGTCACATAAACTTAATGATCACGAGCATAACTATCCGAAACATGATATTTAGTTGGAAGTGATCATTCATGCATTGAAGATGTGGAGGCACTATCTTCTTGGAAAGAGGTTTGAACTGATGAGTGATCACAGTGGGTTGAGATACTTTTTGATTAGCTGAATTAAAATTCTAGGAAAGCTATATGGTTGGCCATGATCAGTGAGTTTGACTTCAAGATCAGGTACATCAAGGGAAGAGAGAACATGGTTGTAGATTCTCTCAGTAGGTGGGTACTTGTGAATCATATAGCATCTATGAATTATTATGGAAAGACTTATGGGATCCGATTTCATAGGTGGGTTAGTAGGATAACATGTATAGAGAGCTTATGCACATGTTACAAAGAGTACATGTACATGCAAAAGTAGTGGTATGGGTACAAGTACAGGTGTAGGTAAAGGTGCAGAGGATGTGGACTATCATCTCTCAGCAGATGGATTGATAATATTTAGGGACATGATATATGTGTCGAACAATAGAGAGTTAAATAATATTATCTTGAGGGAGTTTCATGTGAAACCATATTCAGGTCCAGGATACCAGAAGACATTGACCACAATGAATAAATTTTATCTAATGGCTGAATCTAGAGAAAGATGTGGCAGATTTTGTGGGTATGTGTTTGGACGATTAGCAGGTAAAGGAATAGTGTAAACATCTAGGTTGATCTCTATAGCTAATTGTGATTCTAGAGTCAAAATGGTAGTTCATTTCCATGGATTTAATTACAGGTTTTCTGACGACACCTAGACAACATGATTCTATCATTGTTGTGGTGTAAAAGTTGGCTAAGGTAGCACAATTCATTCTAATAAAGACTATGTATTCAATTATTGATGTGGAACATGTGTTCATCAGAGATGTGGTCAGATTGCATGTGTTCCAAAGAAGATTGTGTCAAACAAGGATGCAAAGTTCACTTCCAATTTTGGAAGGCGTTGTTTTCATGTTTAGGTACAGAGTTGGCCTTCAGTACATCTAATCATCCACAAAGAGATGGAAAGACTCATAGGGTCAACAAGATATTGGATGACATGTTTAGGATGTATGTGATGGACCAACAGAGGACATGGGAGGATTACCTTCCATTGGTTGAGTTTTCTAACAAAAATGGGTATTAGGAGTCACTAAATATGAGTCTGTTTGAGGCATTGTATGGGTGGAGTTTTAATACTACCATCAGTTGGAGTGATCTTGTGAACATGGTATTAATTGAACTGAACATGTTAGTAGAAAAAAAAAGGAAAATAATGTAATCAAGAAGAATATAAATGCATCATAGGATAGGAAGAAAAGCTATGCAAGCTGGAACATATTTTTTAAGGACTTTCAAGTTGGGGAATAGGTGTACTTGCACGTCAAGCCAAAGAAGAGATTCTTGTGAATTGGATCATGTGCCAAGATGGTACCTCGATTTCGTGGACCTTTCAAGATTATTGAGAGGATTTGGATAATACCCTATCGACTTGCACTACCTTCGACCGTGAAATTCCATGATGTTTTCCATGTGTCATTGATTAAGAAGTATGTTAAAGATGTTGATCATGTGATTGATTAGTCTATATTACAGGTTGAGCCAGAAGGAGAATTCCAACTGGAATCACAATGTATTTTGCATAGAAATATGCTCATGCTTCAGAACTAAGCAATTGGGTAGGTTAAAGTGCAGTGGAATCACTTTGGTCTCAATGAAGCTACATGGGAGATGGTGGATCAGTTGTGGCCCATGTATCCATCTCTATTCGTTGGTTGAGACAATATCCTTGATATATGTTTTGGTATAGGCTTTCGTATAATGTTTTTGTATATGTACATATGTATATGGATGTAAATATCACCATGAGGTATGTTATAAATATCTAATAAGTGGTATTGTGTCATGTCATTTTGATTTTCATGTTGTTATTTTTGTCATGTTTGTTTGATTCTCTGTAGGTTGATCATTGTAAATACTGCAACAATATAAGATATAAATCTCCATGGTCAATCTATTTTTATTTTATAAGTCTTGTTTGTTATAGGTGTTATTCAACAGTGTGGACAGTGTTCCCCCAAGGGGGAGGGTTCTGTAACAACCCTGGTGAAAATTCCATGTAAATAAAAGTTAATAAAGGAAAAAAAATAACCACGGTTATGGGACAATTATTCCAAGATGAATGTTGGGTAAAAACATCCTAGTGTGGGTATTCATTACGTTTATTATGGCTAAGGAAATTTGCAAAGGAAATAGCAACGGCTTTGGAAAGAAAAGTGGCAATACTTGGAATTTTATTTATGAAAATAATGGAAATTAGTAGATTCAGAGGAAGGTGAAAGGTCACAAGTTTCATGTGAGGAGGAAAATGAAGGAGAAGTAATGTAAAATGAATAAAATAGTGGCCAAATTAATAAAAAAACTTATGAGGATCAAGTCATGTATTTCTTGTCAATTGAGTTTTGGAGCTCTCTCTATTCTCTCTCTTTGTCTCACTCTTGGACACTTAGAGTTTCTTGGATCATTTCAGCTTTGGATCAAGAAAGGGAAAGAAGGCAAAGAGGAAGAAAATATCAAGAAAGGTAGAGCATGATCAAGCAGCTATAGCATATTTACTTGTAGGTATCAATTTTAATGTATGATTTCCTTTCTAGATTTGGCATGCATGGTTATGAATGTGTGTTCTTGGTTCTCTTGGTGTCATTGGCATGGATTTTTCTAGGTGTGACAGTGTTCTTCAACCTTTCCTTGCCATTTCTGGATAGCCATGGTGTGATGAGGCTTCATGTTTTGGTTGAGCTAGATTTCCAGATGGTCTCGAGGCCGAGGGGGGTGATCTTAGGATTATTCACAAGGCCTAGGAAATCCCCGAATGGGATATAAGTAAAGCTTGAGTATGAAAACGTTGATTGAGCCAAGGAATCCATTGATTAGTGAATGGCAGGATACAAGGTAAAGCTCAGTGGTGGTACCTTTTATTGGGCCTACGAATCCAGGGTTGGGATACACGGTAAAGAAGAGAGGTTGAAATGGACAAATTCCTCAAGGTCTAGGTGGAGATATTCAGTGGAATTCATGCTTGTTTATGGCCTAGAGATCCGGTGAGGAATGTGGTAAAGCTTGGTTCTATTGATGAGGGTGAGGGGGTTTAGCCTTAGCAAGCCCTGGTTGGTTATTTTGGTTTTAAGGCCCACATTCATGCTTGAAATATGGCACAGGGGTGATTGGATGAAGAGATATTTGGCTCATCCAATCTATGGTCAGGTGGAACGTGGTAGTCCCATATCGGGTTGACTTTTGAATTCATCAATAAGAGTTTCTTTTCGTTGGTATTTTATGTCAAAATGTACTAGTTTATATGTGGATTCTATGGTTCCTGTGTCCTTATTATTTCTATTGGTTATATGCTAGTTATGATCATACTTTATGACAATGATGATGTATGGCTTTCATCATGTTTTGATTTGTAAATGAATGAAAAATGCACATATGAACTAATATATGATAATGCAACTAATGTGATAAGGCACCAATGCTTCTTAGTGATTCTCAAATAAGTATGAGACCTAAATGCTCATATCTATTGTTTAAACCTGCAGAATGCATATTTGTGACATGTTTGATGAAATTACTGTCATGGCTAGTAGGGGTCCATTCAAGTCTCTATTTAAATATTGAAATTTGCATCATTGTCTCTATGTCTCATTTCATTTCTGTAAATTTCATGAAGTTTTGGGCAGTGACTAGGCCCTAGTCCTGGAATTAAGCCTTAAATATCGTTGTTTCTAGCATATTACTGGTATAAAAAGGCCACAATTGCACTCAGGCCAGCTCATGGGAGCGGTTGGGACTCACAATTTCTTGGAGGTATTGGAAAGGGAGTGACTGGGGCTCTAGGAGCTTGAATCGTTGATTTTTCTTAGGGCTTGGTCACTTGGAAAGGTGGGGTAGCTCTTGGAGGTTCTGTTGGTTATGTGCATGATAAGTTTTGTTTTATTTTGTCGGTTCCACTTCCTTAAGGTGACCTACAAGTTGAATATGATCATAGTAGCCTCTCGTCATATGTTTACCCCAACAAACTAGTTAGCTTGGGTAAAGTGGGAGGAGGGTGTTACAAGCCTCAACCAATATGTGGACCTAGTAACCACTATATAGATTTCTCCTTAATAGGATACTTTCTATTTGAATTTCCCCTAAATCCTAAATGCATTCCTATTTCATTATCCAAATGCAATCCTATATCTGATCCTAATAGATCAATGATAATATATTCATTGTAGGTATAAAGTTACTATTCAAAGAAAGAAATAATGAACATTATCCTCAACATAAATCAAAATAAATTATTATATTATTATATATAGGAAATAATTCACAACGAAGTAAAATATGACCCTGTAATCAATTCCATTATAATAACCCTAGTTAAAAATCCATGTAAAAATATATAAGACCATGTTTGATGGGACACATATTCCAAGCTGAATGGTGGGGAGAACATCATATTGGGTGTTCATTTCGGTTATTATGGCTAAAGGAAATTGGAAAAGGAAATGGTAAAGGCTTTAGAAAGGCACAAGGAATTAATTGGCATTTTATTTCTCAAAATAATGGAAATTAGGAGAAAAGGGAGGTGAAAGGTCACATGTTGCATGCGAGGAGGAAATTGAAGGAAAATAATGAAAAATGAAGAAATTAGAGGCCTCATTAATAAAAAGGATTTTGAGGATCAGTTGGTACGCTTTTCCTGGTTCAAGATTTAGTCAGTGCATTTTGGAGCTCTCTCATTATTCTCTCTCTCTCTCATATTCTTGGATACTTAGAGTTTTCTTGGAGCACTCTTGGAGAGTTTGGATACTTTGTGAATTGGATCAAGAAAGAAAATGAAGAGTAGGAAAGAATAAGAGGACATCGAGATCAACATCTATAACATGTTCTGAGTGTAGGTATCGAGTTTCATGTATGTTTTCCTCACCAGTTTTGGCATGCATGTGGAATTTCCTAGAATTTCTATTTCCTAGATAGCCATGGGGTTGTGGGTTTATTTCCATTGATTTTTTTCTAGTTCATTATCATGATTCCTTTAGCTGTGGGTTGAGTTATTAGTTCCTGGAAACCTTGGTTGGAAAAATGCTCTAGAAGCCCGACGGACAATTGTGGGTTGAGTTACTATTCCCATAAGCCTTGGTTGGACAAAAGCTCTGGAAGACCTAGGATGGTTGAGTTACTAGTCCTGGAAGCCCTGGTTGTACAAACACTCTAGAAGTCGTGTAAAAGTTGGGGTTGAGTTACTAGTCCTAGAAGCATTGGTTGGAACAAACACTCTCAAGGCTGGAACAACTTGGATAGAGACCAATCCATGATGGTTGTGATTTCCGACCATGAGGTGGAATCACTGGTTGAGGGTTAAGGTGGTTTGGCCTCTAGAAGCCCTAGATTGATTATGATTGGTGTGTTTGATGAGATCCTACATTCATGCTTGGAATATGGCACGAGGGTGATTGGCTGAAGTGAGACTTGGATCAACCAATATATGATCATGTGGAATGTGGAAGTCCCATCTCCGGTTGGTTTTTACATTCAGTAATGAAGAGTTCATTCCATTGGTATTTCGTATGTAAACATACTGGTTTATGTATGGATTTTTTTTTTTTTTAATCCATTGTAGTTTTGTGGTTATTATGCTGGTTATAAGCAGATATTTGATCAAAAATAATGTACGGATCTATCCATGTTTTTAATTGTAAATGAATTAATAATGTGTCTATGGTAAAATAGATTGTATTCCAACTAATGATTTAAGGGAGCAAGTGATTCTCAGATAAGTATGAGACCCCTATGCATAAATCTGTTGTTTACACCTGTAGATTCAATGTTTGTGACATGTTTGAAAAAAGGTATGTCATGGCTAGGAGGGGTCCATATGATTTATTGTTCATGTGATTGCTTCTGTATCATTTTCCTTTTGATATTTATCACCCCTTAAGTTTTCATGAAGTTATGGGAAGTGAACTGGACTCTGGGCCTGAAAAGGTGGCTCAAATCCTAGAGCCGCAGGCACAAATTTGAGCATTTTGGGCCCTAGTCATTAGCATGCAGTGTTATGCATATGGATATAGCCTCCCAAAACTTGAAATGCAGTGTTATGCCTACGACTATGGCTCAAAGGGGGTCAAAATGTAAGTGTGACCCAAGGGTAAGAGGCCTGAGTGGTTGGGTTACCCCCTGGGGGTGTTGTGGTTGTTGTAAAAGGTTTGTAGGTTGTTTTTTCACATGGTTCCACTTCCTTAAGGTCAAATAGGAGGTTTAGTCTCCTTATAGTAGCTTATCATCACATGTTTACCCTGGTTGGCTGGTTACTTGTGTAGATTTTGGGAGAGGGTTTTACAGAGTGGTATCAGAGCATGGTTCAACCCTTGGGTTGTATGGGCAGTGTGTTGATCATGCATTTATGTTGATTGCATAGGTTTTTAGTATTATTGTGGTCTATATGTGCTTGGTTCATCCATGTTGTGTTGGTCATGGTGGCTGTGGTGTTGCCATGGAAGTGATGATGGTGTTGTTGTCAACATGTTGTCATTGGTGTATGACTAGTTATGTGTTGTTCACACTTATGTGTTGTCTATGCACACTTTCTTACATGTTGCTAAATGTATTGTATGCATTTATGTTTTATGGTAGGTCACATATTGGTCATGATTATGTGTTTTTAGTGTATGCTTGCTTATGTGATGCTATATGTGGGACATGCATTAGTCGTTCATTATTGGTTATACATGTCCAATGGGTGCATATGGTCAATTTTTCATTGGTTTGGTGAGGATTTTTGTGCATAAGGTCATTTTATGTAATTAGGTCATCATTATGATATTGGTATGTTATGATGCTAATGTGTTGGCTAAGATAGAGCAGGATATGCAAACCATAAAAGTGAAGCTGCAACATTGGACTTCGAGTTAATAGCATATTTTCATACAGGTTTGGATGTTGGGAATGTAGGTATGTAGGTTAAGGATTTCTATATGCATTATGGTTATGAGTATTCCTTTCATTCTAGTGATGTTGTGGTTACATACATTATTGGTGCTATTTGATTAATGTGGTTATATGTACATGTGTCGAATAGTCATGAATGATAACAACCTATGGTGGTATGCATTGTTATTGTTGTTTTATATTAGTTATGTTATATGTTGTTGATGAGTATGATATAGGTTAACTTGTTTCTTTTTTATGATAGTTAGCTTGATGATTAGGTTACATCTTGTTGTTAAGCATGATATATATCTTGTTGTTGTTATATGCTAGTAAGTTGATGATTAGGGTTATTTAATTAATATCTTGATGTTATATGTATAATATTTCTTTGGATTGGCTTATGCATATGGTTAGGGTTATTACGTTCATGTATGTCTATATATTTGTCATATTTTATTTTACTAATCTAGGCTAACTATGCATATCCAATTGTTATGAATGAATGCTAATTTTTTATGATTTTATGATGTGAACATGTTAGTTAGTTACTTTTATGGATATCCCAATCTTATTTATGTTGAGTTGAGGTGTTGTGAAGTTATATTGTGCTAATCTAGATTTATTGTGCAGACAAGATAGCCTCCCCTAAGATACATTGAGGTATGAGTTTTCTTATGTCATATACTTGATGCTTGACTATTTTGAGTGTTTAGTTATGTCATATAGTCGATCTATTTAGCATGGTATGTTTGAAAGTTGTTTAAATGTTTGACTAATTGCATGATATGAGTATATGTGTCTGTAAGATGGCATGAAGGAATGATCTTGTTTTAAGATGATTGTTATAACACATATGTGCTGAGATAACTAGTATATACTTGAGTGTAAGTAGGTGATAGTTGTAGCATTACGTATTATGAATGATGAATTGGAGTTGATTATTGATTATGACATAGTTGTTAGTTTTGGTAAAAGTGTATTTCGAATTGATAAATATATTTTCTTGATGTTGATACATATGGTTGAGATGTGTGCGTGCTTGGTACAACAAGGTAAGATAACTAGCTTATTATTATGTTTATTTATGCATTGATAGTTGTGTGTTTATGGAAGTATAATGCAGGGTATTGCATGGAAAAAGAGACTGCCATGAAATCTTGAAGAAGACTTAGGTTGAGATTTCCTTTGGAAGTGTGGGGAAGCCATGGGGGACTGGGTCATGGTGTTTTTTGATAGTCTTGTGCTTTCAGTATTTTATGATTTTCTTGCTCTTGATTTGTGGCTTTTTTTATGTCTAGTGTATGGGCATACCACTTTGTTGCAGTGTCGTATTAATTTTGTTTTTCTTATTTTGTTTAGTGCACTTTCCTTTTACGTTTTTAGAGCCTTAGGAAATTGGTTGGGAAAGAGGAAAGTTAATGGAGCTCAGGGAGATCTGTGTGGTACCCAACAGGTAATGTAAGACTTGAATGAAGTCTTGTGCATGTATAAGGGTAGTTGAAGGAAATAATATGACAGTTAGTTGGACTGGTTGGGTCCATTGTGGTAAATGGATGATGGTAGTACATACATGAGAAAGAAAACGTAAAGGTAAAAGAAAATGGACCTAAGGTGTCAGATGCCTTGGCTATGTTGGGAACTGTTATTCTAAATGTTGTGCATGGTATTCACATATAAAGGAAGTTTTCTTAAACTTTACCCTATGATATCTGGTAATTGTGTCGGGATCATTATTATGTTGATGTTTATATATGTATACATGCATGTATGTCATGACAGGATGTCATGGATCATGGTTGGTTAATGCTAAATGTTTATATGTATATATTTGTGTATGTATATTGTTATCTAACATGATCATGATTTTTTTATGCTAATGATTATATATGTAGTATGTATATATCTATTTCATTATCTGACAAGGTTGTCAGGGATCATTCTTATGGAGGAATATTTTCTTATGGAGGTGAATGGCATGAAGAGGTTCCTGGCTATGAGGAACTAAGTGGAAGAGTAGCCGTGACAGATCTATGAGGTCAATATCATGTGAGCATAAATTGATATTATATGCATGTACTATGCCTATGTTTATGTTATGGACAAGTAATGCTGAGGGGTACATTAGTGAAGTGAAATTTGTGTGATATGTGACATGCTCGGATATGAATGGATAGTGGAAAGACAATAGAAGTAATCTTTCTTGTGGGGACAATGTGTGGTCTATGGATGTGTAGTAGTACCATTGTGTATATGTTTCACATGTGCATATTCAATGATTGTACCTATAGTGGTGTGCATATGTAACATATGTAGTGTTGTGTACATATGATGTTGTATATATATTGCATATGAAGTGATAAGCATAGATGGCTCTATGTGCATGTGGGATATGCGGTGTTGTGTAAATATCGTATTATGCACATGGATATGTTGTGTTGTGCACATATGGCCTGTGCACATGTTAGATATGCAGTGTTGTGTACATATGATGTTATGTACATGTTGTATATGTAGTGACATGTACATATAGTGTTGGTGCATGTTGTACATATGGTTTTGTGTGCATGATTGTACACGTGGTGTTGTGTGCATGTGGTGTTGTGTACATGTTGTACATGTGGTGCTATGTGCAGGTGGTGATGTGTACATGTCATGCATGTAGCGCTGTGTACATGTGGTGACATGTAAATGTCGTGCATGTGGTGTTGTGTACATGTGGTATTGTATACACATTTTACATGTGGTGCAGTGTACATTTGGCGTTGTGTACACATTTTGTAGGTGGTGTCGTGTACAAGTGATGTTGTGCAAACCTTGTGTAGGTAGTGTTGTGTACAGGTGGTACTGTGTACATGTTCTACATATGGTATTGGTATACATGTCATATTGTGTGCATGTTGTACATGCTTTGTTGTGGGCATGCAATACTATGTATGTGCATGGTGTAGTCGTGGTATCATGACATGTGTATTCATTGTGTTGTACTATGTGTATGTATATGTATATGTATATATATTGTGTTGTGTTGTACATCAGGTGTAGGTGTATGTGTTGTATTTAGGTGTAGGTGTATATATTGTGTTGTATTGTACACTAGGTGTGGGTGTATGTGTCATATGCCAATGTGGGTGCATGTATTTTATGGTGTTTCATGTCGTATGTGGGTATACATGTTGCGATGTACACTATGTCTATGTGTATGTGGTCGAAGGGAAGGTATTGGGTGCTTGTCAGGTGTGGGAACTGATCCAGTGTGTGTATAGAAACAACAAAGGAAAAAGTAAGGATCAACAAAGGATAAGTATCGATATTTTATTTTAGTTATATTATGCATGTGATATGTGATTCTTACTTATGATGGTTACATGTGATTTATGATTATTTTTTATGGTGATTTCATTTGATTCGTGATTTTGAGTTATGATGTTTATTTCTTAAGCTAACTAGATGTGATATGTTTGTACATGATGATTTGATCAAAAAACTGGTTTGACTTGTTGTGATAGGAAGTGAACGGGATTTCAAGTGTACCTTATTGATGAGCTATGAATGAGGTATGATTTGAAGTTATTTCATTTTTTTTAGAATCTAATGGAAATTATGTCCTTGGTACAGGAAAGCATGCAATGGATGGTTGGGTGGTTGAAACCGACTACAAGAACTAGCAATGTCATCAAAAGGAATTGGAACATGTAACAATATGTTGATAAAGCACTTCAGGACAAGGCCCATTGTGGGACACTAGTATCTAATAGTGTCCATTGATTTCCATGAGCATGCTATGACTGGTATGATGGTTGAGGAAGGTATATGCCTTAGTTTTTGTATCTTCTAATGCAACGAAGCCTTTCCAAGGGATGGATATCCTAGGACGGAGGTGCCAGTAGAAATTGGAAGGTGTGTGACAGCACATAAGGGGGTGACCGAATTGCCTGAGGGACTGTGAAGCAAAGAAAGGAAGGTCATGGATGGATTTTTTTTGGTCATTATAATTTTCAGATAGAATCATATGCACATTCGGAGTGTGCCCTGGAACAATCAGTCAGTAACTTCTCACTGAGAGGACAAGTGGCGCAGGATTGTAGCACTGGACATTGGATGAAACTTTGACTTTGATAGTGGATTATGCACTTCTTGGGAAGGAGGAGAATCCTAGTATTACTTTTTGGGGTGGAGGTGTGAGCCTCTGGATTCCCTTGTTGATTGATACACACATATTTTCCTTTTATTTTCTAGTGAAGAAAATGTGTATATGTGTATATGTTAGGTCGCTATAATAATAGTGTATCCCCTTATTGTTATTGTTAGTGTAGTCCCTATATTGTTATTGTTGTGCCCATGTAGCCCCCATAATGTTATCATTATTGAAGCCCACTATTTTTATTATTGTGCCCTTACATTATTATTTTTATCTAGGCTCTGATTATATTGGGACCCCTTAGACTCCTATATATAGAAAGTAGGTTTTTACCATTTGAATCATCCAAGAATTGGTCATTTATGTAATGTAAAGGAGGTTTCCCCCTCAAAGTGTTTTATTTCTAAGTCTTTGATCTATATTTTATTCTATTTTGTGAGTTGGTTGCATAACATTTGTTATCAGAGCTTGGGATTCTAGGGTTTTGCTTCTTCAAACCGGCCATCTTTGAAATTTTGCTATAATTTTTTTTTTTTTCTAAGAGGCTTCAGAAGCTGAAATTGCTAGCTCATGGAGCAAAAATATGGATGAATTTCATGTAAAAAATTAATAACTTGGTTCACAATATTGTTGGAGATATGATCTATGGAAGTTATGGTTTTTCCAAGCTCTAGAATTTCATCTCAAATAGGTGATCGATGGAAAATCGTGATAACTTTTGTTTCTCACATCAAATTGGAATTATGTAAAAAGTGGTGGAGAGTGAACGAAATTTAGTTTTCTTTGTATCTATTTTATGGATGAAGGTCGAAACAATGACACGTGACACGCCATACAAGTTCAGTCTACTGAATTAGTCCATAATTAGGTCATTGTGGGATATCAAGCATAAATTTGCCTTGAATAATCCAAATTAGGTCTGACCTTTGGCATTGGAAATAAGACTCAGATGGATACTACATGACCAAAGTTAAAATATTAGTGATCTTAAATAACAAAGATACATAATTTTCAATATCGATATCCTCAAAATAAAGGAAAATGTGTGTTTTTTTTAAGAATTGTATAACTTTTGTTTAAAAAATAAGTTTGAAGTGATTCCAAAGGGAACATTAAAGCATTGATATCAATATTGGGTTTTATAATTCCTCCCAAAAATAATTCCACACCCATTAAGCCCTCATAAAGCTCTACTATGAAGCATTAAGAGGAAGAAGTGCAACATGATATATCAAAATTATGAGACCAAGTAAAACAAATTTTTCTCTAAAAAAACATAACCAAAAATGAGATGGAAGCTAAGATGGATGGTTTGAAGAAATGAATGGAAGCTAATATGGATGCTTTGAATAAAGGAATGGATGGCACAGAAGCTAAGATCGATGGTATAGAAGAAAAAATAAAAGGCAACATGGAAGACATGAAGAATGGTATAAAATCATACATGGAAGGTTTGAAGGAAGGTTTGAAAAAGTTGCTACAAGAAATGATTCCTAATGGAGAAAGGGTAGTAGATGAAACTCATGATGAGAACAAAATAAATGTTAATGATTTCATAGACTATAATTTTGGATTTAAGACCCACTATATTCCAATGATAGATATGAGGAAGTTTGATGGAAAGGATCCAATAACACGGATACTACAAGTGGAGCAATACTTTGAACTCCATAATGTGCAACACACACAAAATGTACACATTGTAACTTTATATTTAGAAAAAAATCAGTTTTTATGGTATCGATGTCTTTTTTCTCGTAAACCACTTGTCACTTGATCAATTTATGGAGGAAATGATGGCACATTATAAGGATACAAAGAGCAACACCTTCTTTAGCCAATTCATAAATCTCAAACAAAAGGGTTCAATGATGAATCACATTGAGGAATTCAAAAAAATTAATATAAGGGTAAATAATATTATAGAGGAACCTAATATTAATTTCCTCATAGGGACTTTAAAGGATAACATTCAACATGAGGTTCTCCTTTGGGAACCTGCTTCAATGGAAAAGGCATGCAGGGTGGCAACAAAGGTTGAAAGAAAAATTATGGAAACAAGGAAGTCTACCAATGACAACTATAAAGATGGAAATCTTGTTGCTCCTAGCCATCCAAAACCTACAAGGTTGAAACCACAACAATTGGAGGAAAAAAGAGAAAGCAGGTTTTTTTATAGTTGTGATAGAAAATACACTAAAGGTCATAAGTGCACCAAGAATAAATTATCTTACATAGATTGTGAAGAGTAGGAAGAAAAGGAACAAGAAACATCAAAGGAGGAGGATATACACAACGATATATTGTAATGCATTGGCAGGAATTATCACTCCTCAAACTCTCAATATAGAAGGACATGTCAACAAAAAAAGGTAATAGTGTTGATTGATGATCCGGATTTATGCAGGAATGCAACAGAATACACATATAACCATAAATACAAAGATGCAGTGGAAATAACACTTCATTTCATTAATGTCAAGGAACTAAAATTTGCTTAGAGACAGAATGGAAATAAACTAGCTAGGGTGCTGATAGCGAATCTATGAGAAGAGATGTGGCAGCTACAGACCTCTGAATTGTGTTACAATGAGGCTTGAGGGCCTATTTATTATTTAGAAACAATGGAGAACTCTAAACGTCCAAAAAACTAACCCTAGGAGATGAAGCGCCAAAACTATGGGCCCCGTTTGGGTAAATTGGTGTTTCAACTTCTCGGGGACGTAACTTTGGCATACGATCTCTGTTTGACGCGTATGATACATCATTAGAAAGATCTATCTGAGGACTAAAACTATTGCCACCAATATCAATTTTGAAATGAAATCATATTTTCCAGAAAAACGATGCCCAAAAAACATCGTTTAGGGCCTCAAAACGGCTTTGGAAGTTCAAGACTCGAAAAATTGCTAAAAATAGTAAGTTGTGCCGAAACTGAAAAACTGAAAGAGACAATGGTGGGGCCCCAAGTGGAGTAGGCTGGTGGCCACCAATATCCACCTGGATCATTCCTTCCCGCTTAGGAAGCAATGGTCCCCATCGCATTGAGTTCCTCCATGAGATGAGGAAACTTCTGCTGAACTTGGTCCCTAGTGAACCACTTGCCTTGGTGCAGGAGTTGGCCAGCTTTGACAACCTGATATAGTTGGATCTTCCATTTCCAAGTGTTATTGATTTGGATGTCCATGATACAATCTGTGGTGGCCTGTTCCATGCAGTCTAGGTTTAACTCTTTTGGTGTGAGTTCTTCTGCAATGTCAGAGGTTTCCAGTAGAGGTGGGAAGTAGGGATGAAGGCGGTCTACATTGAATACTGGGTGCAGACCAAGGAATGGTGGAATACTAAGCTCGAAGGCATTGTTCCCTACAACCTTAGTGATGGTGTACAACCCATATTGAATTGAGAAAAGCTTGCGTTGGGGTCTAGTGAGGCACTCCTTCTGCAAATGTAACCACACTTTGTTGCCCACCTAGAAGTTGTGTGGCACCCGATGTTTATCATGTCATTGTGTGTACTTAGCATTGGCTCTATCCAATATGTCATGAACCTGTTGGTAGATGTGCTGAATGCACTCGATGAAGTTGTTCGCTTTGTCAGATTCAAACTGGACATGAGCCGAATCGGCTGGAGTAGCCGCAAATGGCATGGCTACGTCAATGGGACATAGTGGCTGGAATCCCAAGCCCACCTGAAAGGGGTTGTGGCCAGTTGAGCTGTGGAGAGCCTGACTATAACTGTGTTGTACATAGGGGTGGCTCTCATCCCATTATCTAGGTGGATATTTATGGCCACTGCCGATTCCACTTGGGGCCCCACCATTGTCTCTTTCAGTTTTTCAATTTCAGCACAACTTACTATTTTTAGCAGTTTTTCGGGTCCTAAACCTCCAGAGTCGTTTTGAAGCCCTAAATGACGTTTTTTTGGGCATCGTTTGTCTGACGAATATGATTTTATTTTGAAATTAATATTAGTGTCAATAGTTGTATTCCTCGGATAGATATTTCTAATGATGTATCATACGCGTCAAACAGAAAAAGTATGCCAAAGTTACGTCCTCGAGAAGTTGAAACACAAATTTACCCAAATGGGGCCCATAGTTTTGGCACTTCATCTCCTAGGGTTAGGTTTTTGGATGTTTAGAGTTCTCCATTTTTTCTAAATAATAAATAGGCCCTTGAGCCTCATTTTAACACAGTTTAGAGATCTGTAGCCACCACATCTCTTCTCAGAGATTCGCTACCAGCACCCTAGCTAGTTTATTTCCATTCTGTCTATAAGAAAATTTCAGTTCTTTGACATTAATGAAATGAAGTGTTATTTCCGCTGCATCTTTGTATTTATGGTTATACCTGTATTCTATTGCATTCCTGCATAAATCCGGATCAGTGGTATCAGAGCATTCTGCTTTTTCTCGATCCTTCTTTGCATGTCCCCAACAAGGTCGGGGTATAAGGAGTTAGGGCTCGATCTGGTGGAACCTTTGCAAGATCAACCTCGCAAACCCCGATGAACACCCATGGGGGACAAAAGGAAAGATGAGGGAGTAGAATATCCTATCAAAATATTTCTTGAGGAGGCCCTCGAAAAACAATGGAGAACTCTAAACGTCCAAAAACCTAACCCTAGGAGATAAAGCGCCAAAACTATGGGCCCCGTATAGGTAAATTGGTGTTTCAATTTCCTGGGGATGTAACTTTGGCATACGATCTCCATTTCATGCATATGATACATCGTTATAAATATCTATCCAAGGACTACATCTATTGCTATGAATATAAATTTTGAAGCGAAATCATATTTGTCGGACAAACGATGCCCGAAAAACGTCGTTTAGGGCCTCAAAACGGCTCTAGAAGTTCACGACCTGAAAAACTGCTAAAAATAGTAAATTGTGCCGAAACTAAAAAAATGAAAGATACAATGGTGGGGCCCCAAATGGAATAGGCGAGTGGCCACCAATATCCACCTGCATCAATTGATTCAGGTAGTACACATAATTTTGTTCATTTTAAGATAGGCAAGGAATTGAATTGCTTCCTATATCCAGCACCAAAATTTCAAGCGATGGTTTCAAATGGAGGAACTATAATCTGTTTTTTAAAGTGCCATAATATATATCTAACCATGGGGGAATATGTATTGAATAGTCTAATGCTTTCTATTCCAATGGGTGGTGTTGATTTTGTACTAGACGTCCAATAGTTACAATCTTTGGGGACTATAGCTTTTAATTTTCAACAAATTTTCTTGAAATTTTTTTGGGAAGGAAAGGAAGTTGAATTAAGGGGTATCGAAAGGAAACCGAGGAGAATAATTAGCTCTAATTTCATGACAAATATTTTTAAGAAAGAACAACGAGGTGTAATTTCACAATTATGATCACTATACGTTCAAACATTGAAATCCTCTATTTCTCGAGATGCCAAAAATTCTTGGACAATAATTACAAGGTGTTTGAGACTCCCAAAGGCCTCCTACCTATTTGTGATCATGATCATGTTATTCATATGATTCTGGGAAGTGTTTCTCCAAAAATTAGGCCTTACAGATATCCCTATGCCCAAAAGAGAGAAATTGAATGTATGATTGCAGAAATGCTAGAGGATGGTATAATTCAACCTAGTCAAATTTCTTTCTCTACTCTAGTAGTATTGGTGCATAATAAGGATGGATCATGGTGCATGTGTCCAAATTATAGGGAGCTCAACAATCTCACTACTAAAGATAAATTTCCCATTCCTGTCATTGATGAATTATTTGATGAATTACATGGAGAAATTTACTTCACCAGGTTGGATCTTCATTCAGGTTATCATCAAATTAGAATGAAGACTGAATAAATTCTGAAAACAACATTATAACTCATGCGGGTCATTATGACTTTTTGATCATCCTTTTTGGCCTTTCCAATGCACCTTCTACATTTCAAGGGTTAGTGACTTCCTTAGAAATTTTGTGTAAGTATTTTTTGATGATATACTAATATACAACAAGTCTTCGAAGGATTATGTTCAACATGTTGATAGGGTGCTTAAAATATTGGATTAGAAAAAATTATATGCAAAAACCTCCAAATGTTTCTTTGGAGTACAAAAGGTGGAATAGCTGGGTCATATTGTATCTCATGAGGGTGTTAAGGTAGACCCTAACAAAATTAAAGCCATTAAGGAATGGAAAATCCCCACAACCCTAAATCATCTACAAGGATTTCTTGGGTTAACAGGGTATTATCGCATGTTTTTTAAGAATTATGGGAGAATAGCAAGACCTCTAACAACATTATTGAAGAAATATGCATTTTCTTGGACTTGAGAAGCAGCTAAGGCCTTTCAACATTTTAAAGAGGTAATGTGCCAAACATCAGTCTTAGCTACGCCATACTTCACAAAAACCTTTATTGTGCAATGTGATGCCTCAAGAAATGGATTTGGTGTTGTTTTAATGCAATAAAGAAGACCCATTACTTTTTAAAGGTGTCCAATCAAAGGAAAGTATTTACAGAAAGCTATTTATGAGAAGGAAATTTTGGCAATACTACATGCACTGAAAAAATGGCGACCTTACCTAATGGGAAGACACTTCAAGGTAAAAACATATCATGATATTCTTAAACACTTTTTGGAACAAATATTGTCTTCAGAAGAGAAGAAAAAATGGGTCACAAAGATGTTGGGTTATGACTTTGAAATCATATACAAAAAAGGGAAGCTAAATTTTGCTGCAGATGCACTCTCAAGAAAGGATGAGGACATGGAAGCATTTATTTGTGACATTTTTATTATAAAACCAAATTGGATAGACGAAGCAAGGGAGGCATTGAAGAATTATGAAGAAGTGTGGACACTCATTCAAAAGTTGCAAAAATATCCCAATAAATATGATACATTTAGCTGGAAAAATGATTCATTATGGTACATATATCGCTTATACATTTGTAAGAATTCCCAACTAAAACAAAATATTCTTTTGGAGTTGCACACCTCTCCCTTAGGAGGACACTCAGGGTTTTTAAAAACTTACCATAGGGTCATGAAATTTTTTTTTGGGATGGCCTTAAATCTGATATTCAAAAGTTTGTGGTTGAATGTTTGGTCTCCCAATAAAACAAAGTTGATACAATTAAGACCCCAAGTCTACTACAAATTTTATCCATTCCAAGTCAACATTGGGAGAAGGTTTCAATGGATTTTATCATAGGTTTACTGAAGTACAAAGGAAAGAGTGTCATCATTGTGGTAGTTGATAGGATTACCAAGTATGCACTTTTGTGCATTATCTCATCCATTTAAAGCCAGTGCAGTTGCTAATGCATTTATGGAAACAATTCAAAAGCTACATAGAAACCCAAAGATTATTGTAAGTGACAGAGATCCCATTTTCATTGGAAATTTTTTTACAGAATTATTTTCTTGTCTGGGTACTCAACTATCTCATAGGTCATCTTATCATCCTCAATCTAAAGGGAAAACTGAGACAGTGAAAAAATGTTTGGAATGGTATCTTCATTGTTGTATATCTGATAAAAAAACACATTGGGTCAAGTGGTTACCTCTAGCTGAAGGGTGGTATAACACTTCCTTCCACACTGCAACAAAAATGACCCCATTTATGGCACTATGTGGATATCATCCATTTTCCATCACATCATCTTTAAAAGAAAATTATAAGGTTCAAGTAGTGGAAGATCGCATCGAGCATCAACAACAAGTTCTCTAACTCCTAAAGGATAACCTAAATTTGGCACAGAATTGAATTAAACAACATGCATATCAACATCGCAGTGAAAGAAGCTTTGAAGTAGGTGACTGGGTATTTTTACGACTACAATCATATAAAAAAATGTCCCTCAAGTAGGCTAACAAGGATAATAAATTATCGCCCAAGTACTATGGTCCTTACAACGTCTTGCAAAATATTGGTACTATGGAATACAAATTGGAGCTTTCGACATCTTCCAGAGTGCACCCACTTTTCCATGTTTCATGCTTAAAGAAAGTTATATGTGAAAAAATCTCAGTTCAAACAATATTTCCAGAACTTGGCAAGGAAGGAAAAATCATATTGGAACCTGAAGCAGTCATGGAAACAAGAACTCGATAGCTACGAAATCGATGAATTTTAGAGTATCTCATCAATTAAAAGCACTTACCAGCTGAAGATTCCACATGGGATGATGATAATTTTATAAAGAAGAATCCAGAACTACTCAAGCATTGAGGACAACACTTTTTTGAAGGAGAGCGGCATGTTAGGTCCCTATAATACTAGTGTATCCCCTTATTGTTATTGGTAGTGTAACCCCCTTATTTTTATTGTTGTGCCCATGTAGTCCACATAGCGTTATCATTATAGAAGCCCACTATTGTTATTGTTGTGCCCTTACATTATTATTGTTATGTATGCTTTGATTATGTTGGGAGCCTTTAGACTTGTATATATAGAAAGTAGGTTTTTATCATTTGAATCATCCAAGGATTGTTCATTAATGTAATGTAAGGGAGGTTTCCCCCTCGAAGAGGCTAATTTCTAAGTTGTTGATCTATCTTTTATTCTATTTTGTGAGATGGTTGCATAACAATATATTATTGTAAATATTGTATCGAGATGGATTTATGAAGCTCCATAGACATTATGATTATTTGTTGGTTAAAGAAAATGTGGTTGTTATTGTAAATAATGTAATGAGTTGTGTTATAAAGCTCTAGTAAATGGTATGTTTGTCATGTTCTCAACAGTAGTCATTATAAATACTACAATGAGCTATGTTATAAAGCTTAATAGGAAATTTGATTTTTTTTAGCAACTTCTTAGTTTGTAGGTGTCATTGAACACCGAGGAAAGTGTTCCCCCAAGGGGGAGGGTTTTGTAACAACCCTGGTTAAAATTCCATGTAAAAATATATAAGACCACTGTTGATGGGACAGGTATTCCAAGGTGAATGGTGGGGAGAAAATTGTAGTGGGTGTTCATTTTGGTTATTATGGGTAAAGGAAATTGACAAAGGCAATGGAAAAGGCTTTGAAAAGGCATGAGGCATTAATTGACATTTTATTTATGAAAATAATGGAAATTAGGAGAAAATGGAGGTGAAAGGTCACAGGTTGCATGTGAGGAGGAAACTGAAGGAAATAATGGAAAATGAAGAAATTATAGGCCTCATTAATAAAAAGGCTTCTGACGATCAATTGGTAGGATTTTGCTGGTTCAAGTGTTTTTCGGAACATTTTGGAGTTCTCTCGTTATTATCTTACTCTCTCATACTCTTGGATATTTAGAGTTTTCTTGGATCACTCTTGGAGAGTGTGGATACTTGGTGATTTGGAGCAAGAAGGAAAATGAAGAGCAGGAAAGTGTAAGAGGAAATGAAGATCAGCATCTACGATAGGCTTTGAGTGTCGGTACCGAGTTGCATGTATGTTTTCCTCACTAGTTTTGGAATGCATGGTGTATGCATGTGGATTTTCCTAGCCTTTCCATTTCCTGGATAGCCATGGTGTTGTGGGTTTATTTCCACTGATTTTTTTCTGGTTGGTTCTCATGATTTCTTTAGATGTGGGTTGATTTATTAGTTCCTGGAAGCCTTGGTTGGAAAAATGCTTTGGAAGCCCGACGAATAATTGTGGGTTGAGTTACTAGTCCTAGAAGCCTTTTTTGGAAAAACACTCTGGAAGCCCTAGGTGGGTTGAGTTACTAGTCTTGGAAGCCTTGGCTGGACAAACACTCTGGAATCCCTGTAATATTTGGGGTTGATTTACTAGTCCTGGAAGCCCTAGTTGGAATAAACAGTCTGGAGCCTGGAATAGCTTGGATGTCCGACCATGAGGTGGAATCACTAGTTAAGGGTTGAGGTGTTTTTGCCTCTAGAAGCCCTATATTGATTGTGATTGATTTCTTTGATGAGATCCCACATTCATGCTTGTGATATGCCACGGGGGTGATTGGATGAAGTGAGACTTGACTCAGCCAATCTATGGTCGGGTGGAACATGGAAGTCCCATCTACGGTTGGTTTTTAGATTCAATAATGAAGAGCTCATTCCTTCAGTATTTGGTATGAAAATGTATTGGCTTATGTATGGATTTTATTGTTGTTGTATCCATTTTATTTCTGTGGTCATTGTGATGGTTATAGAAGGTATTTTATTAGTGATTATTTATGGATCTATCCATGTTTTTAATTGTAAATGAATGCATAATGAATAGATTATATTGCATCTAATTATACAAGGGATAAATGCTTCTTAGTGATTCTCAAATATGTATGATATCCATATGCTTAAATATGTTGTTTACACTTGTAGATTCAATGTTTGTGACATGTTTGACAAAATTCATGTCATGGCTAGGAGGGGTCCAGATGAGTTATTATTGATGTGATTGATTTTGTATCATTTTCCTATTTTTATTTATCATCCCTTTAGTTTTCATGAATTTTTGGGTAGTGACCTAGGCTCTGGGCCTAAAAAGGTGGCTCAAATCCTGGAGCCACATACATAGAATTGAGCATTTGGGGCCCTAACCGCTATCATGTAGTGTTATTCCTATGGCTATAGCCTCCCAACCTCTGAAATGCAGTGTTATGCATATGGATATGGCTCAAAGGGGGTTAAAATGTCAGTGTGACCCAAGGGTAAGAGGCCTGAGTGGTTGGGTTACCTCCTGGGGGTGTTGTGGTTGTTGTACAAGGTCTGTAGGTTGTGTTTTCCATCAATTCCACCTCCTTAAGGTCACATAGGAAGCTTAATCTTGTTATAGTAGCCTCTCGTCACATGTTTACCCCAGTTGGTCAATTACTTGGGTAGATGTGGGAGGAGGGTGTTACATCCATGACCAATTTATAATATTTCATATATAAACAATTCACAAAAATGAAAAATTGTAGGAATCTGCAAAAAATAACAATCAACAACAATACACATTTTTCTAAATAGAATATGAATTGGTTATTCCCCGTATTCATCCTTAAGGAGAAGTTTCTCAATCTGTGGTACAATAAAAAGCCTTATATCCTATAAATATCTTATTGAACTTGATAATAGCATACAATCTTAAATACATATTTTTCCATCTCTCAGGCCTTCAGTATTTCATTTCATTCGATAAGGCAATACAAGTAAAATCTTGGATTCCAATCCCCTTATCCTCAAACTAGAATCTGCTTTTGTAATCAAGTATCTTCCCTTTTCATTTCTTCTATTCCTTCTCTGTACCACCATTTCCATCTTCCAACTTACATTTTTATTTTACAAAAATAATTTGAAAATCATACAATATTGTTTCCAACAATTGTGTTGATACATGTTTTATTATTTTCCAATTCAAGATCTTCGGTTGCATAAGAAATTTTAGTTTCTTGTACATGTGGCTTTGTGTTATTCAATATTTTGTGTGTGTTCTCTTGATTTGTTTTCATGTCCTACACAAAACAATTTCCATTGACAACTTAATTTTAATATTACTAATACTATTATTATTATTATTGAAGATATTTAAGGAAGAAAATAAATCAGCATGTGGATTTTTAATAAAAATATTCATTAACTCTGGTATTCCCCTATTCTTTAAGATTTTATTTTTCAATTTTGTAAAATAACTAGAAAACACTTAAAATAGAAATTAAATGTTAGCGAAATATTCTATTTTATTTATTTAAAGTTTAACAAAATCTTACTATCTATAATATATATTTATTACCTTATTTTGTCCATAATATTTGACATCTAAGATTATTCATTTTATTATTATTTCATTTTTAACCAAATATTTACATAATTTACATAATTTACAATTATTAAAAACTTAAATAGAACTATTAATAAATATAAAACAAATAAAAATTTCATTTTCAAATCGATTTAAAAAAAAAAACTTTTCTAATCACAAATGAAAATAATAAATATAAGGTATTAAGTGTAATCATTCACATTTCATTTATAATATTGTAACATTTTTTTATATTTTCCAACAAATTCATGGATATCTTCAACTGATTATTTTTTAAGAAAATATTACTATCTATATCGAAGAAATGGTTTTCTCAAAATTTTCCTCACATTCACAACCTTCCAACGAGCCATATTTTGCTCAACTTAGTCATCTAAAGCTCAAAATATAGCCCACTAAAAAGAAAACAATATAGCCCACTAAAATTAATTAATTTTAGAGCTAGAGCACTGATTTGTGGGATCATTCTTTATCTTTCCTGCAAAATATAGCCCACTAAAATTAATTAATTTTAGAGCACTAATTTGTGGGATTATTCCTTATCTTACCTCCAATATGAGACGAAATCACGAGTATATTTTTTTTCCACCCAATTTATGTTCAAAGGTAAAGGAAGTATGGAATGTTGAGCCTGTTGACCATGTCAGCCTCCTATTAAATTTTGTCAAGCAATCCCGCTTAAATTCTTCAACCCTCCTCTTTTTGACCTAAAAAGTCCTTTTTCTACTTATCGTTACCTTTGCCTAGCCTCAAAATTGCATTAAAAGTGGCCAAAAATCCGCATTTGAAAATATATAACGCCTAGCACCTTTCGACACTAGCCCCTGCACCTTGTTCTCCACATGACCGGAGGTCAAAACCGAGTGACAACCATAAAGGTGCTTATCACATATATACATCAGGCGCGTTTATAACCATCAATCTATACAGATCTGACGACATTCGCAAGTCTTCATCGCGCCTGTGGCCCACTCCGTTCATCGCCCGATCACCTGCCCACCGTCTGATCAACCTGCAAAATCAACAGTCCATAATACACCCGCCTTTGTGGTCCCCACGCCCAAAAACACTGTTCAAAACCTGCCCGATTTCTATCGCACCACCTTTGGGCGGCAGGCGATATTTTATTTTTCGGAGCGATTCCATACATCGTGCGACGCGTGTCTCGCACACTATTTCAAAATTTCCTGCTCATCACGTGTTATAGTTAGGAAGTAGAAGTGGCACGATATGCACGTAAGCCTTCCGATCTAGAGCGGCCCATCTGATGGCGATCGCTCCTCGAAGCTACGTGCAATTTAACACGGGGAAACCGTACCCCTGGCCCACGGTCCATCGCCTTCGACGCATTTTCAGCCGTCGATCTCCTCCTGAGATCTGACGGTCCAGATCGCTTACCTCTCCGCCAGTGGACTCCGTACCTCCATGTCACCCGTTTCACGTGTGTGACGCATTTTTCCTCCGCCTGTATATATATTCCAGTCATAAGTCAAATTTCAACGTTTTTTTACATTAAAACCAGCACCCGTCCATCCTCCATCGTTTCACTGCATTTTTCGCTGCCACCCCACATTCTTCCACCATGACTATCTTCTACTGTCACGCTGCATTTTCCACCACCCTGCATTGTTCCACCCTTTCGCCACATCCGCCATCCCCATGCATGGTTTTCCTAACGAGTTTGTGGGTTTTCACAGGGTTACAGCGATGGAAAACTTCCATGATTTGCAGTATCTGTTACTGTAATAGAGAGGACATCAAAGTACCATTTTTTCAGAGGCCATAATTATGGAGAAAGGCCTAGGGAGGTATGCCGACAAGACTTCCATTAAAGCAGCAGGATTTAAATCTGCCAAAACCCCCAGAGTCATTCAGAGCACAGATTTTGCAGATGGAAATATTAATGGATCGGCAGAGAAATATCAGTGAATGATCAAGGAATTCAACGTTTAGCATTGAATATTTTAAACCTTAATTTAGGGTTTGGAAGGTAGAGGGTACCATTCACAGAAAACGATACCCTCAAGGTTTCATTTCAACAGAATTTTCTCTCCAGGAAAGGACGGACTGCCCATAAGGTTTTTATTTCTCTACCATGTCCCTGAAGAGACTTCTACCCAGTGCATTTATTTCAGTAAGTAGGCAGAAGAGTACATACAGCGCTATAGAGTCATCTAGAAATATGGGCATGCACGTTTCAGCCATCCTGTCTTTATGAGGAAAATTAAATGCTCATCACCTACCCCCTTTTTGACCTTTCTTGTTCTCCTATAAAGCTCCCGAAAAATAGATGATTGAGGGTTGCAGATTTTATCAGAAAATTATGCAGTGAAAGGATTTTTGTATACATTTTGTTGAACTCTTGTATGAAGGCTCAGAGCCCATAAGGTCTCAGTGAGGAGGAGTTCCATCTGTAAAGACGATTCTAGTCTTTGGTATTTCACAGTCTGTAACTTTCTCTTATGTGTTATTTAAATAGATCATTTCATTTCATCCATCTTTCCTGTATCATGTTTTTGGAATGCGAGTGGCTCATTGATTTTAGTATGGATTTATCCTAGTTGATACCCATGCTTGGATTATTCAAGCGCTTTAAATATGGATCAGGCATGATATTATGTTCCACTATTCATCTAAACCGTATTTTTGCTATATTAGTTTCTTTGGGGGGGTGTTTTGAAAATTCTATTGTCATGTATGGATTCTTAGATTGGTAAGCCCATTACATGGTGGTATTGTGTATCTGGATATCAAATCAATGATAACTAATATTCTCTTAATATTCCATTCACTACATACACCTTCTGATAATTTATTTATGTGAGGTATTTCTGAATTGGCCCTCTTTACGGAAAGCTGTCTCTGAATTGTCTGTTGCTTTTATATTGGAGTTTTGCATGTTTCCTTTGCAGTATTCCTTTCTCTGTGTCAGTTTCTGAAGGTCTTGGTCCCATTTAGATTAATATTCCTTGTTTTACAAGAGATAGCATGAGAGCTTTTATTTGATGACTTCCTCTGTTATACCATATGCTCCTTGCTAATATAAGATGTCCTAGGCACTGGTCTATCACAACTCTAGGCTGTCTCTAGGAACGACAACATCTTTTTGGCGCTGTTGCCGAGGAACGAAGTTGAGAAAATTTAAATCTCTGGGCCTCGACAAAACCTAATTCACTCTTCAAGTAGGTGAGCTTGGAGAATTGAGAGTTGTATATCCCTCACCTTTGCGACTCCACACTCCATAACTCCCAAAAGAAAAAATTACTCCACTGGTAGAAGACTCTGAACTGGTTGAGAAATTGCAGTGACCATCTTTGCAGAAGCATCGATCCAAACATGGATACGGATACAAAGCTAGATGCTTTGTATGATCAGTTATATGAATTAATATAAATGTTTGATAAAGTGCTAGAGGTTTATATGGCTAATATGAATGAAAATGAGGATTATTTAGAATAGCCCATACCTCTTCGAGAACAAGAACAAACTCCAGACCTAGATAATGGGCAAGACATGAATGACGCTTTAAAACCTATGGAAGATGAGGAGGAAAGCAATCAGGAACTGCCTGATTGCTTACCTATATCTTGTGTTATGCTGACCAGAGAGTATCAGGACCTAATAGCAAAGGAAAATAGGGAATGTTGCTTGGAGGAAACAAGAGACCACATAGAAGATGTAGAATTTGATGTGGAGGAAGAAACCACTTGTGAGCCTTGTAGTCTAACCGAATATCATCAGGTTCATGAGGACTGGTCTGAATTAGAGAAATATCAAGAAACATCAGAAGATCCTCAAGATTTCCCTGCAAGCACAACTGAGGATATTCTAGGAGAGGTTCAAGAAGACATCCTGCCTCCAAGTCAGCTAGTACAAGAAATACGGACCTACTACTTTTCTCCACAAAGGAACACAGAACGATCTTCTCCTTTGACAGAAGAAGAGATTGATCAGATACTTAATCAGCAGCCCACCTCAGAAATCTTCTATGGAATAAAAAACCTTGTCCATTCATCTTATGAGTTTGATTGTACAGATCCAGAAAGCTCCTCTGTGGATCAAAGTGAAGGAGAACCTGCTCATAATCCATTATGCTCAGTTGGCAGTATTACTTATATTCATGTTTTTCCTAGTTCTGATCTATCTGATGATGATGTTTCCCAAATAGAAGATAATCTTGCAGTGTCATCATTATTTTATCTATGGGAGTAAAATCATTCCCCTTTACTTCCAGAAAGTAATAATCCAATGCAGGTTATTTATGATACTCATGGGGAGAGCTATGATAGTATAATAGCAGATGAAGATTCCCTGAATGTTCATTCTGCTTTACCACAGATCATTAGTGAGACTGGAAACCAGCAGCCTTCCTCTTGAGAAGATGAGGAGGTAAGCAAAGAAGAAATTCTAGAGCATATTGAAATTAAGGGGCCTTCTCCTGAAAAGGAAGAAGAAATGAAACATACTCCTGCTCAAGAATGTTAGTATGAATCTTTTGTCGAAGTGTACAAAAAAATACCACTTTAGCTACGCATAACTTATAGCCCTAACATCAAATATGGCTACCAATATCTTTAGATCTGCAGTTAGTTGATCAAGACAAATGCTGCAAAAATCCAGATCTATGCATAAAGAGACATTAAGCAGTAAAAATAAGGTTTTGCTCCATACATCCAATAGACAAGACAAGAACGATATTTTTGAAAGAATTTTTGTATTAAGGGCACCTGGGAGGAAAACAAGAAGGTGTTTCCAATTCTCCTCAATGGGATGGGTTCTTGGAAGTCCTTAGCACTTCAGATCTAGCATTTCTCTCTCCTGTTGGTGTAGAAAACCCAGACAAAGATAGAACTCAAGGGAGCTCACACAGCAAATGATGGAAAATATGATAATGATAATGGCTCAAAGTCAGACCAAGAGTTTAGATCCAGAGTGATCTAATAGGCAACAAAAGGTGAAGAATGGTAGGAAAAACCCTCCTATTTATAGCAAAATATTGGGTCATTCTAGATCTTGGTGCATGATTAAAATAATGTTAACCAAATCTAGATCCACCTTTTATGGAATATTTTATTATATTTGTTGGAGGGGAAAAAGTATTTGACTTGGGTCAAATCCCTTTATTTGTCAAAAATAAATAAATAAATGATTTATTTATCTTTTTAAGGAAGTGGTTGAAATATAATCAAATAAATAATGATTTATTTAATTATTTTTGGGTGATTTGGTCATATTTAACAAGGAATATTATCTAAATAAGATTTAAATAATTATTCCTAGAAAATAATAAGATAAATAAAGGTTTATCTAATTAATTTCTTTGTTTTAGGTTAAACATGACTAGGAATAATAATTAAATTATGGTTTAATTAATTATTCCATGAGGAAAATCAAACAAAATAGGTTTGTTTAATATTTCCTTTTGGGTTTTCCTGTTTAGACCATAAACAACCTAATAAATGTGGTTTATTAAGTTATTTTACATAGTGAAAGCAATTTTACTTAGGGTAAAATTGGTCTTACATGGTGTACTTGGGTCCATCTAATGATAGTAGGTTAGATGACCAAAAAATGGTGTAACAGATTTGCCCCCAGCATGCGAGTGTTAGGAGCAAATCGTATGACCGAAGTACGTTGTAAGAACTCAATCACCAAACATCAAAAGGGAAGTCAGAGAGAGAAATGTAAGGTAGACTAATGTGCTGAAGAACTAGACCCTGAGGAGACGAGACTTACAGGTGCAACAAGTCTCTTTTTATGAGAGGGTACCTGTGCTAAAGGTGGCGGGGGAGGCATACCTATGCCTGCCGAGACAAAGTACAAAAGAATAGTGTGTCCAGTAAACAAGGGACCGAACCATAAAGTACAGCCGACATAAACATGAGCTAGATAAAAATACAATGAGGGATCCCATATACATGCTGTGCCTGGGATAACAGGCAAGACTTATACAATAATATCTGAGTACATGAGATACAAATACAACCCAAATGCCCCCTACAAGCGGGGAAGGGCTCACAAAATATGACTGATACATGAAAATCAAAGAGGCGCTGCAAGCGGCTAAGGCCTACATCATCAAATATATGGAGCTGCATTGAAGCCTGCAATGAAGAGGTCATCTGGGCATGTGGGGGGCTACCTGCAGGGCCACCCCCTCATGAGGGCTGAGACATCTCACACACATCCGGGAATCACCAAAAGCTACTTCTGCATCACTGAACCATCAAGCATACAGATCCCGATCATGCTGAAAGGAGCTGGAGTGGAGAAACAATAAAGTCAAAGGGAAATGAGAGATCCCTTTTCCTGATCCGAGGCACCGAACAAGAGTGGAAGCTGGAACCAAGGTACACTGCCCTCTAGACCTGTCTTCTGGAATGAAGGAGATGATGCCGACATAAGGAGATCCGCCATAGGTGAGGCAATGAGAGATCCTCAACTAAGGCACGAGAGAAAATAGGAGAGTGACAGACAGACTAATACCAATGATGATGATGGAATGGAGGGGACTGAGTAGCGAATGGACGACTTCTCTTGCTAGAGCATAAAGGGCATGAATGACATGGCAGCAACTGACACAATATCATAAGGGATAGGGGACAGTGGGACTGACGGCCATAATGTGCGACACAAGAGAGAGACCAAGCAATGAAGGATGGAGGACTATAGCGGGGTACAAAGGGACTCGGGATAGACTCCATGAATGCGATGATGACTCAACTTGGATGCTCTAAACAAGGGCGACTCGATGGTGCTGCCACATAGAAAAGGTCCCATGGGGGACCATAAAAACATGAGTACAAGATGGTATCTCATGACAAAAATCGACACGAACAAAGACAAGTATGGAGGCAAAGTGGTGCCCCAAGTACAAGTGTTGTAAGTGAGGAAATTCGATTTTGGGGGGAGGTGAAGTGACCCATCTTGGAAAAAATGTGTCCTGGTGAAGTATCAAATCACAAAAAACTAACAGATACCCATTTGAGGGCTCGGTGAGAGCTTTCCAATGGTTCAGACGGTTTGTCAAACGGAGCTACGGTGTGGTCGCAGCAGGTGAAAGAAAAAACAAGGGTTCTCTTTTAATAAGGCAATTTTCCCTCCAAATTCACTTATTTGCTAGTGTTGCTGTGATGAATGTAGAGAGGAGAGAAGGCCCTAAATCTTGCGGCGAGCGTAGCGGAAAATCTGACCGTTGGAATCGAGATCCGTCAGTTGCAGGTAAGAGGCCTAACCTTACTCTTTCATTTTGATGGATTGAAAGTTCAGATTAGGGCCCAAAATCTCAGGAACAGACCCTCTTTCACCTCTACTGCTGGGTCGCACTTTTTGGGCCAAAAACTGCGACCTGGGAAGCAAGTTTTGAGCCAAAAACTATGACCTGTCTCAGGATTGGGCAAAAAAGTGCGACCTGGAGGATGAAGGAGATTTCAATGCTGTTTTAGGGCTGAGATTTGGGTTTTTGTGATTCGTTACAGTGTTTCCTATCTGTATACTAACAAAGATGATGTGTTTGTGCAGATATGGCAGATATACGGGTCAACTAGAGAGAGAGAGACCTGGGTACATTACGGTCAGAGATCCAGGCAGATCAGGGTGTTCGTCGTGTATTGGCCAGATTTGGGGTTCTGAAGTTTTTGGAGAACCCTTTGATGAGAGCTGGGGAGCCCTTGTTGGCCTGGATTGTCAGTTATTGGGATCCAGATCATGAGGTCTTTGTAGTGCAGGGGCACAGGATCGAATTGATAGTCCAGGATCTGTATTTATTGACTGGTCTCCCGCCACTTGGGATGGTGGGAAATACGCAGCCAGTGTTACCGCGGGGGCGGAACATCATGGAGTTTGTGGAGCGACATTGTCGACCGGGTCTCCAAGTCAAAGAGACTTGGATACCGATTGGGGACCTAGAGAGATTAGAGACTCGTGCAGTTGCCGCAGCGATGCTGCAGATCCTGGGCAACCAGGCGCTCCATCACATCACTGGGGGGCAGATGATGATTTTGGAGAGTGTATTGAGTGGGACCTACTATGGGTGGGCCCAAATGATGTTGGTGTCGTTAAAACGACAGCTGTCGCTTTGCAAGCGGCAAGTGAACCACGATTTCTCGTATGGGACTTTATTGTGCTCCTTCTTTTTTGAGAAGATCCCGACCTTACGACCTCATATACAGCTCCCAGATGGGGGCCCGAGAGAGCCCAGGATGCGCCGGTGGGGGCGACTACTGTGCAGAGGAGGAGGAGGGGCGGTCGGACGGGTGTTTCGACCTGAGTTCTTTTCCCATTGGGATCAGATGCCGTTATACATAGACGACTATCCCTATAGTGGGATGAGTTATTGTGGGGATCCGGACCTACCACTTCCGCCTGGTCGAGTATGGGGACCCGATGGTAAGTGACAAGTGACTACTCTTTTTTGGGCATGTTAAAGTTTTTGAACAGTAGATAGGGTACTGATTCATGTACTTTTGGTATGCAGATATAGCTCCGATAAAATCGGCCGGATATATGGGACGACCGGTAGCGTCAGGAGCTGCAGGCCCGAGTGGATCGAGAGCAGCGCATAATGAGGATGTGGCCGCCCTCGTGGAGGACATCCGCCGTATATGCAAGAGGTTGTTGACCGGTGTTTTAGAGTGCGGGTGGCAATACTTAGATGACCAATACATAGAGCCATGTATTGGTCTACCCTCGGAATGGCGGGGTGTCATGTGGTGCATGGCGATGGCCGGTCAGGGGATACGTGATCTACAAGCTGCAGGAGCAGAGCCATTAGCTCGGTATCCACCAGATAGTGATTAGGTGTGGGACAGGTGGTGCCCCCTAGTGTGTATGTAGGGACAGGTGGTGCCCCCAGTTTTGAGTTTTTTGTAACATGCTATGGGCATGTCATATGTATTAGAGTAGATAGACTCTAAACACATGTTTTGTGACACATATTATGGATATGCATCTGTTTTAATGATTATGAATGTTATTGTCTTGTATAAAATGCGTGTGATAAATGCCAATCTAGAACATGGTTTGCAATTTTATCTACATAGTGATTTCGTTCTCAAGGTACATGGTTGAAAGTTATGGTTTCAAATTCACGTATCAAGAGTTTCACTCGTAAATACCGTCTAAAGAGGATAGGATTATGCACACGATAGACACCATTTAGTTGCATGACAAGAAGTAGGGAATCTAAACGAACATGTAGATGGAGGATGCGATGAGAGAGGGCATCGACTAAGAGACCACGCACTGCATCATATTCGGCCTGATTATTGGTGGCAGTACCAATGCAGACCTCGTTCGAGAGAACAAGGGCATGCAAGGGGGTAAAAATGGCCCAACCTGCCGAGGCTAGATTCCGGGAGTAACGACTTGCACCATCGGCATAACCGATATAGGTTGTGGATGGGAGGTCCTGCGGAATAGTGTTACAAGACAAAAAATGGGGGGAGGAGGAACAATGACGGTAGCGTGAGTGCAGAGTAGGAATCGAACGACAACTGCGGGAGGGAGTGGGATGAGCAGGATGGCGATGACTCATATACGGACTAGAGGGTGATATATGAGGGCTATAGGAGGTATAGCTAGGTCTCGGGCTGCAGAGGTCAACATATACACGGGTGGTGTCATCCCGTGAATGGGCGGGAAAGATGAGGTCATGGGTGGAAAAGGCTTCCAAGGGGGTATCCTGATGGGAAAAGAGGGGATGACGAGTGGAAGGGAAACCACATGACGCGGCAAAGCTACCTAAATCATCTGTATAGGAAGAAAGGCTCACATACAGATCGTCACGGGGAATGACAGAAGAATAGATAAACAAATGGTCAAATGATGTTGAGCCCAGGGTGGTCACTGAAGGGGGATCAAGCGAAAAAACAGGGGAGGATTCAAAGGGAATGTTCTCCAAGGATCTCACAGAGGATGATAGGTAGAGAATGGTGGTAGTAGACCCTGTCATCTGGACATCAGGGGGGGGAATGTCAATGGGAGCGGGGGGATCCTCAAACTAACCTGAAGCATACTGCGCAAGTATGGGAGAGGCAGACTAATTTTGTTCAACCTCATACTCTCGAACTACCTCTAAAGAGGTGCGGTAATGCGTCAGGTGAGGACAATGGTGGGAGTAATGGCCATGTACACCGCACAAAGCACAGGGTTTGTTGGTGCGAATAATCTTTGGGTTCTTGGTTACGGACGAGGACGAAATAGAGGGGTCAGGGACCATAGACTCAGGGAACACGACTTTAACCATGGGTTGAATACGGGGAAATTCAGGACAAGTATGGGTGGCGTGACCGTCTACATCACACAAGGCACAAGGCTTTGCGGGCGGAGGAGGAGTCGGGTCAGTCGGGGTGGCCTTGTCTTTGGATGCCCCCTTGCAAGCTTTTCCTTTCTTTCTTGGAGCTGTCACTACAGGGGCAGGGTCCTGGGGAGGTGTTGGGGGCATGGTGGCAACGGAGGAAGTGAGGGGGACCGGTTTTACTGGTGTCAAAGCAAGATAAGGTTTGGCGTGACCAGGTGGGGTAGCGGCTGGAGGGTCAAGGTACCAGACGGGTATGCCCAGGGTCAGGTTGGGGAGGGAGAGGGTGGCCATGATGGGGACCATATAGACTCCGGGAGGGGGAGCTAGGAAAGGTATCTAACCAGCGGGATAATGACCAGGAGGGATGGCTCCGAGATGGTTGAGGCCTGGGGGAACCGACCCAGGAGGATAGAGGGGTTCAGGGATACCAGCTGTAGGAGAAGGGCCAGAAGGAGGAGGTCCGGCTGGCTGAGATGAATGGATAGGAGCGGGTTGCGGTGGGCGAGGTTGAGTATGAGGTTGCTGACTAGCCGAAGCGGGTTGCTTAAGGGCAGCTCGAGATGATTGCATCATGCAAACATTCGATAAGCTGGGATTAGAGATAGGAGGAGTAGGGAGACCAGGGAAAGTTCCAAGCAAAGAGGAGTCCTTGTAGATGCTTGGAGAGACACTGGTCAAGGAATCGATGGTTTGTTTATTGGCTACAGAGGAGATGGTCGTCTCAGGGGAGGTCTGAGACTTTGGCTCATGATATGTCAACTGGTCGATGGTGACTATCTTTCCATTGTGAGGAAAATACATCTTGCGAAAAACCGCGGATGGGACAACAGACATGGCATAGGTGTAGCTTCGCCCCAAGAGAATGTTGTAATCTAGAGGGGCGTCGATGACTTCGATGTCAACGCAAATAGTCTTGCCCGCAAGAGTGATAGGAAAATTACGGAAGAGGCCAATGGGCTGGGAGGCGTGGCCATCCCACGCGCGAAGGGTGATCGTGGAAGGGGCCAACTCAGGAGATCTGAGTTGCTTCCAAACCGAAGCGGAATTCACACAGGTGGATGCCCCCTCATCAATTATACACCGAGAAACATTAGCGTTTCGGATTTTGACTGGGATTTGGAAGGCTACGGAAGCAGGAAGAGGAGGATGTTCTGATTGATGGGCGTCGAAAACAATCATGTGGTCATCAGCAGGATCTACAGCGCCCATGGCAGATAGTAGAGCCTTCTTTTGGGAAGGGCATGACTGGAGGAGTTCCAATGTGGAAATGGCAGCAGGAGACTACGCCAAATCATATACTATGCTATATGAATGAGAAGCTTGACCAGGAGCAACATTTCGGTGTAATGGTCCCTTAGGAATCTTGGTATGAACCTCAACTTTGGGTTGAGGGATATGTAAGGGACCATTGGATGTCGAAAGAGGCTCTGTAGAACCTGAAGAAGGGGACTCGGAGGTAGACTAAGCGGGAGGCTTGGGGTACTGGAGAGACCGAGTTTGAAGGTTAAGGTCGACGGTTGGAGATGGATCAGAGTTCATCATGAAGATCTGGTAATCGGAGGAACCAAAAGGGAAAGGTTGAGTGGCGACCTGTCCATCAGGTGGTTGGGCAGCCACGAACCCTTGTTGGGGGAAAGGATCGGTAAACACAGCCAGTTGAGTAGTGGCCACATTAGGGGGAGCATGAGGGGAGGCATGTTGTCCTTGCAAAGCGGCTTGAGACTCCCACATCTACCGCATCTGTGTTAGAATGGGACAATCGTGAGTGTAATGACCGTAAACACCGCAACACGAACAAGGCTTATTTGTGCGAATAGGCCTGTCTGGCTTGGGCTGAGTGCCCTGTTGCTGGTTAGCAGTGTTAGGGTCAGTACCTTGAGGATTGGGTCCACGAGTACTAGGGGAAGATTTATTTTTATTTCCATTCCGCCTTCTTTGAGAGGAAGGGGGATTAGTCGCGCCCTGCTGTGAAAATACTTGCCCTGGAGGGGGCTGTAGGTGTTGTTGCTGGGGTTGAGAAGGAAATGGAGTTGGAAGTGCAAATGCTGGAGGAGCTGGAGCACTAGGCTGTGGATAAGGATAATGGTTAGGTTGGGCAACAATGAGGTAAGCAGGAGGTTGGGCAGAAGGATGAGGCATACCGTATCCTAGATACATGCTACTTGGAGGGGGAAAAGTGCTAGAGGTGCTGGCCCCTCCCGAAGGGAGACCATAGCCCATAGGAGGTTGAGCATATGGATGAGAAAGGGCTCCAACGATACTGTCAGTGGAATGAGATGCCCCCAGGGCGTTAGCGCCACCGGGCCTGGGGAGGTCAGGAAGGACGGTATAAACATAACCAGACTGAGTGTAGATCAGGTCATATTTCAAGGCTATTTGGAGGGCAGCTTCTTCGGTTTGAGGGAAATGGGAGGCGACATCTTTGCCAATGGGAGGTAAGAGAGTGTGAAGGAATCAGTCCATATAAACCCGATCTTCGAAGGTGGGATCTTGACATAAGCTCTGTCTTCTCCGCCATTCCTGGACATGAGTGGAAAGGTGGGTCGAAGAGGATTGACGGAAAGCCGTCAAAAGCTCTGTACCAGTGTCGTATCGGAGAGGGAGCTGGAAATAAGATAAAAAGGCTTGGGCAATGGTCGCAAAGGTGGTATGGGAAGAGGTGGCCTGGTCAACATACCATTTAGAAGCTTCGCCCGTAAGCGTGCGTTGGAACAACCGAAGATGGATGGAATCATCGGTAATGGAATTGAAGGAACACCACATGTGGAAAGATCGAACATGGTTGGTTGGATCTTCTCCAGCAAGGCCTTCGAACTTAGGGATGTCAGAGGGGAGCTTGGTTGCATAGCAGGCCAACCAACATCGTGGCAGATAGGGTCATTGATCAACTGATTGAGATTGGGGAGGCTGAGGCCTGCCATGTAAGGGAGAAAAGGTGCAGCCGAGGTAGTTCCTGTGGCGGTTTCGCTAGTAGTAGTCCCGACATTAGGGCCGGGATTACCGTTAGCGTTAGGCCTTGGACCAGAAATAGTGAAGGTGATAGGGGGAGAACCAGAAGTAAAAGGAGAACCCAATGAATCAGAAGAGGAGCCGGAGTGCAGACTCAAAGGAGGACTAACTCGACGACGGTGGGAAGGAGTAGGTCGACCGACTGGAAACTGAGGGTGAAGGCCAAGAATTCTCCGGGATGTGCACCTTGGGGGCGCAATGGTGACAACACAAACACGGCACAAGGGGAATAAGAATGACAAACAAAGGCAGGGAGGTGTAGAATCAAGTGATTACAATGTCGAAACAAGGGCAGAAAGGTGCAGTGTCAATTGATTTTACAATGTTTTAAAGTCTTTGCCTGGCGGTATTAACAAGGCTCTTCTTCACTTAGGGTAAGTGTGTGGCATGCGTTAATTTTAATTTTTAAACCCAGACGTTTTGAGAGCAAAAGAAAAAGTGTGTTTCGTAACTGAAAATAAATCAGCAGAGAACAATATATAATGCTGAAATAACAGAAAATTAACAGCTAAAAATGCATCGATCTAACCCAAAAAGGTGGGTCTCTCAAAACTAGTCTAAAAGAGGGAAAAAAATCTAGTCAAAACACACTAAAAAGAGGCCAATAGATCTAAGGTCAGGAGGGACAGGGATCTAAAGGAGAAATCTGCTGAAAAGAGGTGTAGAACACAGCCAAGGGGCAGAGGCAAGGTGGCTGTAAAAAAGGAGGAAATCAGCAAAAAGCAGAAGGGACAAGGAGGAGGCCCTAAAGGTAGATCCAAAAAAAACTTCAGGAGGTGATTTGAAAGAGAGAAGAGATGATTAAAAGGGATCTAAAAAGGAGGTATCAGATCTGAAAAAGGGAAGGCTGAAACTATGAAAAATCAGACACCTGAAACAGCTAAAACTCTTCCACCAAAAGTGGAGGGTACTGAAGCCCTAGGGGGCTATGTTCCCACTTAGATGAGTGAAATAAATCAGAAATAGGTCTAGACGGGTTGAGACAGAGGCTGGAAAACCCTGACAGAAGCTTCAGAAAAACCCAGAAAAATTGCAGAAAAATAGCAGAAAAACTGGCAGGTCGCAGGTTCTGACCTGTTTTCTGTGTAGGTCGCAGATAATGGGCTGAAAAGTGCGACCTGGAGTCCAGGTCGCAGTTTCTGGGCTGAAAAGTGCGACCTGAAGCTTCGGGTGTCCCAACGGCAGATTTCCAAAAAATTTGTCGTCTCAGTTGCGGCTGATGTCTATCACCTACGCAATAGGGCCAGAAACACACGGAAGTTAGAAATTTTAATGTATTAGGGTTTTATAGGTGAAAAAAAACATAAAAATAGGAAAAAAAAATCTGAAAAGAAACCCTAGGGTCTGAAGTAGCTGGATATGCAGGAATATGAAAAACGACAACGGTCGTAATTGAAAACCCGTGTGGAGTCACCAGTTGTTAGTATGAATCTTTTGTCAAAGTGTACGAAAAAAGACCACTTTAGCTATGCATAACTTATAGCCCTAACATCAAATATGGTTGCCAATATCTTCAGATCTGCAGTTAGTTGATCAAGAAAAATGCTGCAAAAATCCAGATCTATTCATAAAGAGACATTAAGCAGTAAAAATAAGGTTTTGCTCCATACATCCAATAGACAAGACAAGAACGATATTTTTGAAATAATTTTTTGTATTAAGGGCACCTGGGAGGAAAACGAAGGTGTTTCCAATTCTCCTCAATGGGATGGGTTCAGCAAAGTCTCAGCACTTCATATCTCGCATTTCTCTCTCTTGTTGGTGTAGAAAACCCGGACAAAGATATAACTCAAGGGAGCTCACACGGCCGAATAATGGAAAATATGACAATGATAATGGCTCAAAGTCGGACCAAGAGTATAGATTTAGAGTGATCTAATAGGCAACAAAAGGTGAAGAATGTTACGAAAACCCTTCTATTTATAACAAAATATTGAGTTAGCCTAGATATTGGTGCATAATTAAAATATTATTAACCAAATCAAGATCCAACTTTTATGGAATATTTTATTATGTTTGTTGGAGGGAAAAGGAATTTGACTTGGGTCAAATCCCTTTATTTGTAAATAATAAATAAATAAATGATTTATTTATCATTTTAAGGATGTGGTTGAGTAATAATCAAATAAATAATGATTTATTTAATTATTTATAGGTGATTTAGTCATATTTAACAAAGAATATTATTTAAATAAGGTTTAAATAATTATTCTCTAGAAAATAATAAGATAAATAATGATTTATCTAATTAATTTCCTTGTTTTGGGTTAAATATAACCAGGAATATTAATTAAACTGTTGTTTAACTAATTATTCCTTGAAGAAAATCAAACAAATGTAGATTTATTTAATATTTCCTCATGGGGTTTCCTGTTTAGACCATAAACAACTTAATAAAGGTGGTTTACTAAGTTATTTTCATAGTGAAAGCAATTTTACTTAGGGTAAAATTGGTCTTACATGGTGTACTTGGGCCCATCTAATGATAATAGGTTTGTCCCTTGTTCTTGTGCCGCAAAGAATACATAGATATGTTTGCAGAGATTAGCTCATCGGAGAAGAATATATCAAAGCTCCAAGAGGACAACACTGTCATATATGATGAGTCCTCCAGTTCAGAAAATGAAGAAGATGAGGGAGATTCTCTTTCTCAAGAGAGTCTTGTTCTTGATCTAGTGGAAGAAGAAGAAATCCTGGTTCAAGTCTGCCTGCCAAATATTCATAACAAGGTATCTTTTCATGATCCTTATGATCATTTCCTGCAAACATTTAAAGAAAGATCAAAGGTCTTTTTGAGCAGCATGTTGCAAATAGAAAGAAAAAATTTCAAAGCTGCTATTGTGGAACAAAAAGAGTGGGAGCTGCCCTGCCTATCCAGCCTGCTCAAGGAATTGAGCAAGAAGGACCAATCATGGGATCACTTGATGGACTAGTTACATTGGAAGACAATGTTTGTAAGCTAGACTTGTAAATATTCCAGTTAGAGTAGGGTAGGTAGGAAAATCTCAATAAAGCTCGGTCTGTGAGCATGTAGTTAGTTGTTTTTAATGTTTCTGCAAAGTCCAGCAAGCCAGACAACCTAATCCTGGCTTGACTGTTTTTCAATTTCTGTCTTAGAATGTAGAGAGGAAATCTGCTAGACAGTCTAATCCCAACAAATGTTACATCAGGTAGAGAAACATATGAGACATCCAGTCTAATCTGATCTCATGGAGTAATAAGGGTAGAGGTAGAATAGATTTATTTTTTCCTGTCTGTAAAAATTGATGGTGTAGGTGGTCTACGAAGTTTTCGACACACCCAAGGATGAACGTGCTATCCCCAGGTGGAGCCAATTCTGACCATGTCAGCCTCCTATTAAATTTTGTCAAGCAATCCCACTTAAATTCTTCAACCCTCCTCTTTTTGACCTAAAAAGTCCTCTTTCTGCCTATCGTTACCTTTGCCTAGCCTCAAAATTGCATTAAAAGTGGCCAAAAACCCGCATTTGAAAATATATAAGGCCTAGCACCTTTCGGCCCTAGCCCCTGCACCTTGTTCTCCACATGACCGGAGGTCAAAACCGAGTGCTAGCCATAAAGGCGCTTATCACATATATACACCGGGCGTGTTTATAACCGTCAATCTGTACAGATCTGACGGCATTCACAAGTCTTCATCGTGCCCGTGGCCCACTCTGTTCATCGCCCAAATCGCCTGTCCGCCGTCCGATCAAACCTTAAATCAACGATCCGCAGCTCACCCGCCATTGTGGTCCCTGCGCCCAAAAACACTGTTCAAAACCCGCCCAGTTTCTATCGCACCGCCTTTGGGCGGCAGGCGGTATTTTATTTTTCGGAGCGATTCCATACATCGTGCGACGCGTGTCTCGCGCACTATTTCAAAACCACCTGCTCATCACGCGTTATAGTTCGGCAGCGGACGTGGCGCGATATGCACGTGAGCCATCCGATCTAGAGCGGCCCATCCGACGGCGATCGCTCCTCGAAGCTGCGCAGAAGTTAACACGGGGAAAATGTACCCCTGGCCCACGGTCCATCGCCCTTCGATGCATTTTCAACCATCGATCTCCTCCTGAGATTTGGCGGTCCAGATCGCTTACCTATCCGCCAGTGGAATTTGTACCTCCATGTCACCCGTTCCACATGTGTGTCTCATTTTTCCTCCGCCCGTATATATATTCCAATCATAAGTCAAATTTCAATGTTTGTTTACGTTAAAACTAGCACCATTCCATCCTCCATCGTTTCACTGCATTTTTCGCCGCCACCCCACATTCTTCCACTATTACTATCTTCTACTGTCACGCTGCATTTTCCGCCACCCTGCATTGTTCCACCCTTTTGCCACATCTTCCATCCCCATGCATGGTTTTCCTAATGAGTTTGCAGGTTTTCGCAGGGTTACAGCGGCGGAAAACTTCCATGATTTGCAGTCTCTGTTACTGTAATAGAGAGCAGATCAAAGTACCATTTTTTTAGAGGCCGTTATTATGGAGAAAGGCCTGGGGAGGTATGCCGACAGGACTTCCATTAAAGTAGCAGGGTTTAAATCTGCCAAAACCCCCAGAGTCATTCAGAGCACAGATTCTACAAATGGAAATATTAATGGATCGGCAGAGAAATATCAGTGAATGATCGAGGAATTCAACGTTCAGCATTGAAGATCTTAAGCCTTAATTCAGGGTTTGGAAGGTAGAGGGTACCATTCACATAAAACGATACCCTCAAGGTTTCATTTCAGCAGAATTTTCTCTCCAGGAAAAAACGGACTGCCCATAAGGTTTTTATTTCTCTACCATGTCCCCGAAGAGACTTCTACCCAGTGCATTTATTTCAGTAAGCAGGCAGCAGAGTACATACAACGCTACAGAGTCATCCAGCAATATGGGCATGCACATTTCAGCCATCCTGTATTTATGAGGCAAATTAAATGTTCATGACCTACCTCCTTTTCGAGCTTTCTTGTTCTCCTATAAAGCTCCCAAAAAACAGATGATTGAGGGTTCCAGATTTTATCAGAAAATTATGCAGTGAAAGGATTTTTGTATACATTTTGTTGAACTCTTGTATGAAGGCTCAGAGCCCATAGGGTCTCAGTGAGGAGGAGTTCCATCTGTAAAGAGGATTCTGGTCTTTGGTATTTCATAGTCTGTAACTGTCTCTTATGTGTTATTGAAATAGATCATTTCATTTCATCCACATTTCCTGTATCATGTTTCTGGAATGCGAGTGGCTCACTGATTTTAGTATGGATTTATCCTAGTTGATACCCATGCTTGGATTAGTCAAGCGCTTTAAATATGGCTTAGGCATGATATTCTATTCCACTATTCATCTAAACCGTATTTTTTTCTATATTAGTTTCTTTGGGGGGGTGTTTTTAAAACGCTATTGTCATGTATGGATTCTTAGATTGGTAAGCCCATTACATGGTGGTATTGTGTATCTAGATATCAGCTCAATGATAACTAATATTCTCTTAATATTCCATTCACTACATACACCTTCTGATAATTGATTTCTGTGAGGTATTTCTGAATTGGCCCTCTTTACAGTAAGTTGTCTCTGATTTTTCTGTTGCTTTTATATTGGAGTTTTGCATGTTGCCTCTGCAGTATTCCTTTCTCTATGTCAGTTTCTGAAGGTCTTGGTGCCATTCAGATTAATATTCCTTGTTTTACAAGAGATAGCATGAGAGCTTTTATTTGATGACTTCCTCTGTTATACCATATGCTCCTTGCTAATACAAGATTTCCTAGGCACTGGTCTATCACAACTCTAGGTTGTCTCTAGGAACGAAAACAGAGCCAATGTTCATATTTTATTCAAGATATGGAAGAATTTTTTTTGCAAGGAAAAAATCAGCAACTTTTTATTATGAAAATGAAAAGTTACACTTTGTAGATGCAATTAAGCATTCAGAATGCCCAGAAGGACCATATGCTCATGCACACAACACACAACGTAGCGAGCCTACCAAAATAATAAAAAATAAAAATAAAATTACAGAGTGCTAGCAAGGTTGGGCTTTTCCCGCTTGCCTTCTTTCTTTTGGATAATCTGCCAAGACCCTGAATGCGAGGAGGAAGAAACCAAGGTGAGTTCATTATTCATTGTGGAAATTTATTTATCTGAGTCTGAGCTTTCATGCACATGCGATGTTTTGTTTGTACCTATTTTTGTTGTTGTTCGAGCTTCAGTTAGCGTGGGATCAACAATGGTGAGAGGCCTATCCATTTGTTGTACTACATCCTCTTCCCCTTCCTCTCTCTCTTGTGTTCCTTTCTGTTCTGTTGTTTCCTATGTTTCATGTTTTTCTTCCATTTATTCATCATCTTTTGATAAGGGACTATGAGGGAACTACCAACCTTTTGGATTTTTAATTTTCTTTTTTGTGCCTTTCTTTGCAAATTTGCATGTGCTTTGAAGATGCCTTGTTTGTTGACAAATAATACATCAGAAAGTTGTGTTTTCAAAATGTATTGGTTGTACCGACTTGAAATATTTGTGTATCATGTTGATGCTCTCGGTGAGGCTTTTACTTAGATCCATTTCCACACGAATGCAGGCGAAGGTAAAAATGCCTTTTTCGATTCTTTCATTGTCCATCTTAAGGAATCTTCCCAAAGAGTTTCCCATTACTTCAAGGACCCGATGGTGCCATAAAGGAAGTGAAAGGTTGTGTAGTCTAACCAATACTGACATTTTTTATACTAACTTTGTATTTATATCGAATTCGGCAAACCACAAGGTTACATACATACCTGCCCTTCCCCAAAACCATGGTCCATCGGATATGACAGAATTGAGATCATCTTGTGAGTCAAACTGAAACACAAAAAAACCTTTTGTGCATAAATATATATCACATGCAGTGGTCCAATTTTGGTGAATCCTTTCAGTAACTCATCGTATTTGGGCTAGAAACCATTAAAACGACCAATCATTGCTTTAGATTGGAGGATGTTGAATAGATTGCTGACTTCTGGTAAATCAATGGTTAACTATAGAGATTTTTCCATCTTATCCACCATATAGGGGCCTAGTATATTTGGGATTTGTTTGTCCTATGAGACCGCTTTCACCTTTAATATGTTTTTGAAAGAAGTTTGGCCTTTTCCTGGGGAGGATGTTTGACTTGGAAAAGGTGTTCTAGGAATACCTCCGTGAAATATGGAGTTCTAGATGATTGTGGAGTTTATTTGGATCCAGTATTCTGTCAACTATGTTTCATACTCCAGTATTTTACCTGAAAAAATTGGGACTTGGGCTGAGACGAGGATGCCTGTAAGTGTATGTCCTTTCTACTTCAATTTTTTCACCGATTATGAACTATGTACCAATATTATTTTTTTGGACCTTGATACAGATTTAAATAATATCTAAAAAGAGTCCTTCGACTCTGTGTTCTCCTGGTCTGCTTTCCTAAATTTTTGGTCTCCCTGTCCATCTTCAATCAAATTTTCCTTATGACAGCGGGAGATTGTTATTTGAAGGAATCTCTGGATTATCCACAGTGTTATAAAAAATGGTTGGCATTTCGAATCCCAATGGGGATCCAACTTTAGGATGAGATGGATTCCAATTTTGATTCGAAACGTCGACCATTATTTTATAACACTGTGAATAATCAAGAGATTCCTTCAAATAAAAATAACCACAGAAGCTTGAAAACCACAGTGAGAGATTGGTTGGCAGATACCTAGATCTGGATGAAAACACAGTAGATCTAGGCTAATATACAATAAATCTAGGGCTTATGAGAGTTTAAACATGATTTACATAAGTCGATCTGGACCATGAAAAAGGTTTGTTGAGTAAGTGAAGCCCTTTGGCCATTGAAGCCCCAATGAAAAAGCAAGTAGCTTCCCCAGATTCGGAGCCAGATACCTTTCATATTGTGACCCTATTGTATACTTCCTCAGCAGTTGAAAATGGATCCTGAGTCTGTGAATTTGTCTCTTGAGAGCCCTGACCGCCATTACCCAAATCTGCAATACCCTTTTCCCCCCTGAGCCTGGGTATCCAATCACTGTCACTATGCCTATATGCAGAAGAAAAATGACTGTCAGGGGTCTCTTGTTATGTACAGAGCCCAGGACTGAATTCCAAACGTGATTATGCATAATGAGGGATGCAGGGGCCCCTAGATACGGATCTCGATTCATCCAGGCGCAATGAGCCACCATGTATCTGCAGGTCATCCTGCCTCTACATAGGTTTGGTGCCGGATTCCTCCTGTCTAGGGTATCTCCACCCAGTTTGTGCGTGCCTGGATGTGACAACCACTGCATTACCTGCAAAACTCGAATTGTGAACCCTAGTGGATGTGCCTTCCAACGTGTCTCGCATCCTACTAAATGTAAATTTTACTATCTAGTATTTTTTAACCAAGATATGGAAGAATTAAAATTCCATGTTTGTGAAATGTTTGGATATCCAAATGCTCATAAAACCTAAAATAAATGAAATAAATAAAAATTTATAAATATATATAAAATAAAAATAAAATAATTAAAAAACTGAAAATAAAGTAAATGAATGAATCTAAAAATATATATATATATATATACTTGGAATCTAGGACATTTATAAGTATGGATTTGGATACATCCAAGATCTAGGAAATCCATGAAACATCTAGATCTAGATATTTTCAAGATCTAGAAAATTCATGAAACATCCAAATTTATATATCTAGGATGTCAACAAATATATAGATCAACATATATGTGAGATCTAAGAAAACAAAGAAAATTTTTGATATAAATATATCTAGGATCTAGGAAAACCATGGAACAGCTAGATCCAAATATATCTAGTATCTACGACACCCATGAAATATCCATATTCAAATATATCTAAGATCTAGGATATCGATGAAACTTCGATATCTAGATATATCCAAAATCTAAGACATCCATGAAACACATAGATATTAATATATCTGAAGTTTTCTAGAATGGGGACATCTAGTGTTAGGAACCTAATCTGCTAAGGGTTATGGTGTGGAAGTTGAACAAGTCAAAGGAAGTCCAAGAGACCTTGGAAAATGAGTCCAAGTATCACAAGAATGTATTATAAATTTAAATCTATGGTTAAGATAAACGTAATTCACTATTTTATCATTCATGTATGTTCACATTCCATGTGTGTCGAACATGGTATCAGAGTGGATGATCTCCTTCCCTACTCAAGTGTGAGCCACTTGTTTTTATGTCTAGTTATGTCTTCCTAGGTTGAGTTCTTTGCAATTATAAATATATATTGGTCTAATCTAGCTCTTCTCCTATGATTCGAGTGTGTTTTTTCGATTTTTGTAATGGTGCGACCATATTAGGAATTACTCTGTCAGCCCTACCCTTCACTCAGTGCTATTTGTGCCATTCTCTACCTACCTTCTGAAAATTCCATTTTATTCAGGTTGTCAGCACTAACACAACAATTTTGGGCCTTCATTCTTGTCAAGTGTTGCCTTGGTGTGTAAGGGATTGAATTCTCTGCCTTCAAAATAGAAAAAATAAATAAATTGAGCATTAGATTTGGAAGACTCGTTGGGTCCAAGTGCTGCTCTTGTTCTACACCATTATGTTTCTCATTCTCTATTGATTTCTTGTATTCCTGTCATGTATAATTTGTATAGTTATTAAAATTTGTTTCTATGTGCTAAGAGGAGATTACTCATACACTCAGGGTGTTATAACATCTCTTCTCATTATGGCTCAGCCATATTTTTCATAACCTGCACATCCAATGTTACATCCTCCATTGTAATGGTACATTTACTCTATCTCTTATGGTTACAATGTGTCCTTTAATTTCATAGTTTGTGTGTTTTTTAGGTTCCTTTGAGGATCGTGTGCTTGTCTTCAACTCTGGTATCACATACTTATAATAGTGTGGTTCTAGAAGTTTTTTTGTTTAACAACAACTTCAAATTATGTTGAAATTTTGAGTCAGTTGTAGCTTATCAAGAATCATTGAATCCAAATCGGCCTTTCCAACTGCAGTGCAAGAAATGATATCCCTCCATGGACTTTGTTCGGTGTAGAGTGCATCGCCAGTTTCCCATATGTATTAGAAGTAGCCCATTTTCAATGGCATTGTAGATCTTCACAAGGATACCTACTCTAAGCTTTGAATCGTTGGGTAAAGCTTAGAGGCTAGTTGGGTGATCTTGCGTTGGCATGTTGTACCATGACAAAGATATATTGAACTATAATACTCATCTAGTGGGTTTTTTTGTTATGAATATGGTTTTCGTGAAACTTGTTGATTAAACACGACCATGGTATGCCCTCAAATAGTTGACTTTCTATCATGTAGCCTGAAACTGAGGATGTCGTGTATCCATTTCTTGTAATGTATAGTGTGAACAAAGCTCAATAGGTATTAGACTTTGGTGTCAGAGTCCCAATTTTGTATTCAAAAATGGTTTTTTAAAACCCACGAAGCCTTATTTCTAGTAATGAGATAGACTTGAATTTGGAAAATAATCTATTCAGAGGAAGCTTTAACTTTAATTGGGCCATCAAAACTGTTCGATGTACTCATTCTCAAGTGTTTTTGTAGTCAATTAGTTCTCTGCTACGTTAACACGCTCTCTGTAACTCTCTGTTACATTATCTTTCTCTACTACATGAACTAACACTAACACCTTTATTTTCACTGAGCCGAAGGTAGATGAGCAATGACACAATCATGGTGTTCTTGTCTTTCGCAGGGAAAATTCTAAGGATGGAAGTTTATCTTAAATTTTAGCAAGCTTGGTGAATCTTACTAGTCCCTAATATCCAAATTTGAAAATGTTTGATGATAATTTTGTAGAAATGTCTAGATTTCTAATTCTATTATATTAGAAAATATATAATATTGATGATTTTTAAGGTAAAATAATTTTGTACTATAAAATTTGGGTGAGTTCATTTTTAGAAAAATGGAAATTGGAGAATCATTTTTTTTGAAAAAACATGGAATATTAGCCCACCTGCGAATATTAGCCCCTAAAATTTTCCCTGGTATTTCGTTCCTTGACAGTGCGTAGTGTTCCATTGGTGCTGGAAGTTCCTGCAAATGTTTCATGCATTGAAAAGTGTATGAGGGTCGTAAATTTAAAATCTTTGTGCCAATTTATATGTGCGTTGGGTTTTCAAAAGGAGTCGTATTTTAAGAATCGTGTTGTAGTGTAAATTTTCATTACAAAGTCAATTGACCAATACTAGCCCTTTGAATACACAATATTGGTCTTGTTGGAGGTTCAAGGAAAAAAAAACACTCTCGCCCAAACTTCTCCTTGTGGATTTTGTTGGTGGAATTTTCAAGTAGTGTGGCATAATATGATATTCTTTCCCACTGGGTTATTTATTATAAAATCACGATGATTGATAGGCATTGAAAGAATGTAAATACATTGATTTTTTTAGAGGTTCAACGATTTTTCATTCTTCATGCAGTTAAGGACATAAATTATTTACACAAATGAGTTGTATCACATTGATCTCAACTCAAATCTTTTGAAGCTCCTTCCTAGGCCTTTAAGAAAATACTGTATTAGACATTGTATTGTGTGCATTTCCTTTTCTGTTGCGTGTGTGAATATCTGGAGGTTGAAGTGATACAAATGATTTGGTTGTATGAAGTAGTGAGTCTTTCTCATTGGAGGTTTGTCTTGTATAAAATAGATTTTTTCTTGGTGTAAAATATTTATTTACAGAGGAGAGAAATCATTAGAATTGTCCACCTTAAATGGATATTTCACACTAGTTATTTGGTGCACATTTACATAGAATATTGCAGTGGAATTGAATTGTGAGTGAGTGTTGCATCTTCCTTGTTGGTTCATTTTTGAGGATTCAATTGCGTTGAATACATGTTAGTTTATCCTTAACACACAATGTTAAATTGGTATGTGTATTGAGATTTAATATATTGGTTTGTTTCTTCCTAAACAAGTATTATAAAGGTATATTTTATGCTACAAAGAGAGTAAAGTTTTTCTTGCAGTGGAGATTGTAAAATATTTCTAATCATAGTCATTGTCAACTAATACTTCTTTTCTAAATTGTTCGAATTACTGAAATATTAGAGTTCTTGAAAACTATGATACATTCCATTGATCATGATACAATAAAAATCAATAAGAACACTCTCTTTGATATTAAAACCTATCTGCATAATACACATAATAAAATATATTTTTTGGAGCTTGAATCTCAACTTCAACAAGCATAATTACAACAATGGAGTCATCATTCTGAACCTGTTTTTGTTCATAACATTGACACAGACTCTGTTCACCAGAAAATCAATAATGTTGATCTAGTACCCAATGAAGGAGTATATTTTCAAAAAGAAGTAGTAATTCAGCATGCACTTCCCAAGCCCGTCACCTTGGGAATAGCTTGTCCATAACAATAACATAACTAGTCTTGGATATGACAAGGATGTGTCCTTTCATATTGCATATTACTCAAGGCCCATCCAGTTTTAGAGTGGTGTATTTATTCATGATAGTTCACCTTTATATGTTCCAGATTCTTCTCATATTCCACAAATACAACAACAAAATTTCAAATTCCAACATTTCATAAAACCACTCATTATTCAAATAGATGCTTAAAAAACAAGCCTCCTGCATGAACAAAAATTCACCTTGGATGGATCTCTTCTTGGAAATGGACTTCAATATCCAAGAAGATATTTCAATCATATGCCAGAATTTATTCTAGATTATTTAAAAGTCTTACAGTTGGGTTTTCTCCATATTCTCACCTTATATCTAATAGGGGGGAGTGATGGTCATGTGCAAGTTTCAAAGCCACATCAAGTGAGTTTGAGCCACAACCTGCCATACCATATTCAGAGTTGCATCTAGAGACAGATATTCCCCTGAGAATGCCTTTGGTTGGTGGTCATCCTTAAACCATCTATGCAATGTTGATACCTCCCTTTTTAGGTTGAGCTTCTCCCTCTTCAAAGAATTGGGGACACTTCCTCTTGCAAAAGACTTCAGTTTCATGCCAATTTTCGAAGAGTTCCACGAATTTTATTAATCATTCCAAAGTTGGTGGTCATACTTAAACCACCGTAGATTGCATACCTCGCTTTTTTCCAAGTTGAAGGTCTCCCTCTCCAAAGCATTAGGGACACTTCCTCTAGAAAAGTATTTTAGCTTGTTGCCAAATTTGGAAGAGTTTCGGGAACTGCACTAAGAATTCCAGTGTTGGTGGTGATCCTTAAACCACCACCTTATGCCAAAGTTTCAGACAACACATTTAGCCTAGAGCTTCCATGCATATTTTTCACATTTTGTATTACAAATCTCTTCTTGGACTCATACATATCCGTTCGGATTAATGGGGGGAACGTTGGACACCTAATTCGCTAAGGGTTATGGTGTGGAAGTTGAATACATCAAAGGAAGTACAAGAGACCTTGGGATATGAATCCAAGCGCCACAAGAATGTATTATACATGTACATCTATGGTTAATATAAATGTAATTCATTGCCTTATCATTCATATATGTTCATAATCCATGTGTGTCTAACATGTAGGATATGGAATATGTGAAAATTAAAACTATAGGAGTACAAAATATATGTACATATTGATATCCAAGAAAACTAATTTTAAATTTAAAAAATAAAAATAAAATGAAATTGATGCAAATATAAAACTCGTAGTCTAAAAAATCCACAGAATAACCCAAGATTCAGGCAATATTATGAAAAATTCCAGCAGAAATTTTTGAAAATCTTGGTTACAGTAGTCAAACTTTAGGATTTTGGGTGCCTCGGGGGTTTTTGAGGGTTCTGAATCCATGTACACCATCAAAAGTACGATTCACACACTCCAACTACCTAATTTTTTGAATTTTTTTTGACTGGATTCTGACAAAAAACTACCGTCCGAGCTATTTTGTTGTGTCAGTAGACAAATCTAATACAAATAAAATAAAATAGAAATAAAAATAAATAAATAAATAAATAATCTAGAATCGAGAAAATAGTGAATGCAACATCTACTAAGTTAAGGAATTTATACGAGTCTAGAATTTGAATAACTCGATATTTATGATTTTTCTAAAAATGCACAAAAAGGAACACCTAGATCTAGATGAACTAATTCAAAACATGAAAATGAATTGGCTAGACTATCTGGCTCACACGTTCAATAAGATTTATCCCTACAATTACATATGGATTTAAGTGACACACCATCTTCCACATCATCAAATATGATGATTGTACAAAAAATTCTAGAGGCCATAACTTTGTGTCTCTAACTTAGAGTAAGAAGAATTTAATATTTATATTGTTGGAATGCTCTTGAAGAGTAGAAGATAACAGTGACTTCAAAACTAAGAAAATTTGAAAATAAGAGAAGGTATTTTTTTTAATAAGTTATAACTCATTAAGGTAAGCAATTGGTGTGTCACAATAGATTTTGAATAAGTGGATTAATGATTGAAAAAAAATCACTTGCATTAAAAATTAAACTGTACACCTATCTATGACTTGTCACAAAATCATGAATGTAATCAAAGTAAAAATGAAAAGGAGATCAAAACTTTCATATCCAATCAAACACCAAAGAAAGAAAAAATAGAGAATTTTAAAAGGCCAATAATAATTATCTTATAAAAAATAGTAAACTAAAATATAAATGTATAAGCATACAAAATAAAAATAAAAATAATAAGTAAAAGAAAAATAAAATTCAACATAAAGAAATGTAGAATAAAAGTAAAAAGGTGAAATGTGAATTCAAATATTTGGTTTCCCGTCTCATTAAATTATGAAATGAAATTTTCTAAAGCTCCAATACCAAAAACCAAAGTAGAAAAAAGGAAAGAAGTGAAATGTGAATTCAAATATTTGGTTTCCAGTTTCATTAAATTAAGAAATAAAACTTTCTAAAGCTCCAATACCAAAAAAACAAAGTAGAAAAAAAAAGATAGTAAACTCACAATATTAGGCATTAAAATAGAAATTTTGGAGGGGGGTATTTCTTTTAGTTTGGAAGGAAAAATAATTTGGGTGGTTGTTGTGGCCACAATACTAGGGTAACACTCTATATCCCCTCCATACATAACACTCTACACCATTCCCCCTTCATCCATTTCATTCAAGAAAAAGAGGTTTCTCCCCTTCATGCATGGCTTCTCAAAGGTCATTATTAAAGGTTCTATTGATGGTGCTAGAAATCCAACTGAGGGGTCTCCCCAATGTGAAGTCCCTATTAGGCTTCACACCATTTGTAGTAGGAGCCCCATACGGAGTATCGTCCCTTTTTCCATGTATTCTTTTAGGTTTTCCTTGGCTCTAACTATCATCAAGAGAGAGGAGTGAAATGGTACTTTTGAAAAAAAAATAAGTGTGCCTGGTGAGTGTTCAGTTGAAAGTGTGAAAGTTATTCTACTGTGGAGGTAAAGATTAAAGTGAGCCTATAAGATAGAGGTAATAGTACCACCCAGGTAGAGAATCACACAAAAAAGAAGGACTCGTCTAATATCCAACAGAATAGTCCACAAAAGGATGTGATGATCATTACAACCAGTCAATGAGAAATAATTGTCTAGTATCCTGCGGAATGGTCCACAAGGATGGTAAAATGATAACAACCATTACATCACAATATCAATACAATAATTGCTAAAATAACCGAAATAGTTAAACTACTTTCACACAAATGACAAAAAACATTAGATACAAACATCTACAGAATAGTCTTACAAATATTCATAATCCATGCATGATGAATGTGTTCACCTTGAATGCTTCAATTTTTAAGTAAAAGTTCCAAGAAACATGTATACAATCAACATCACTAGCTCCAATAGTGGAGCGTTGGAGCCACTCTTTGCTCCCCAGAAGATAGTTTCAGTCCCTCTAACACCTTACGATAAGAGCCAAGGTGAAAATTACCTTACTCATACAATTAGGGTGTATATATAACCAAGAGGTGATGCTTCACCTTCCTTGTGACTCTTTGACTTCCCTCATGACTATTTGACTTCCTATGACTTTTTGACTTTACATGACTCTTCACATTTTGAATGTGTCCTTTGGAATTCCACTTACAATACATTTTGAATAAGTAATTACACAATCCACAATAATGATGTGGCATATGATGACTTGTGACAGGACATGACATGGCACTAATGACATGGACTCCATGATGATGTGATAGTGTCAAGTTGTCCTTCTTGATGATTCTTTCTTTGTGTCTTCTTGAAAATATGGTTCATTTTCTTCTTCTTCCTCATCCTTATGACTTGAAGATGAGGATTCTTCCATGTGATCTTTATCTTCATCTTTTTTTATTTTCTGGTGTTCCTTTGTCTTCTCGCTTGATGATAATATTATCTCTTCAGATCCATATGTATGTCCTAGCTTCTCCTTTTGCAACTCCTTCTTCATCATTTTTCCATAGCATTATAGAGTACATGCATCTACAATCCACTCATGACAAGACGACATTAGTTTGATAAATCCCTAATCTAAAATGGTGCATATTGATCCATTGACTGGGCCAAAACTGAGTGAAAGGCTAGGAAAGAGGCTCAGTAATTTCACAATTGCACAAATCAGACAATTAGGGGTGAAGCTTGAGACTTGAGACTACACAATGCATAGTTCAGGCTGGATTGAGGAAGAAAAATACACTATCTTGGAGCTAAATGTGACAGGCTAAGGGTTTTGCACTATTTCAGCCAACTATGTAGTTCTGGAAGAAATAGAAGACCTGGTGATTGCACATTTGTGTAGCTTAGGAGCTTAAGGGATATGCTTGCGGTATGAGACTATGCAATGTGCATTTCAGGCCAGGTTGGAGGGCATGATTGCACAATTTTAGAGGCCAAGGCTTGGGATTGATCACTGAAATTATGAAATGCGTAGTGCTAGAAGGGAAAGAGTTTAGGTGATTCCACAGTTGCATAGTTCATAATGTCAAGACTGAGGCTTGAGGACTTAGATTATGCAATACGTAGTGATGGTTTGACTTGGGAGAAAGATTGCAGGGTTTTGGGACTCAAGGGTTGGGCTTGAACACTGAGGTTGCAAAATGTGCAATTTTAGGAGGCGGAGATTGTGAATTACATAGTGCCAAGAAACAAGGCTTCTAATTGAGGTATGATACTACACAATGCATAATTAAGGAGGGCTATATGAGGCTAGGCTGTCTGGCTGGGAAGTTTTCCAAATTTGACTAAGTGGGGATCCGTGCAACTCAAGTGAACAATGACAAGACTTGACTGTGATCACACACTTGAGAGACTTTGACAAAAACACAACATAGGTCATCCAAAACACGTTAACAACATATTTCCCTCAATGTGACAACTTTGCGATGACTTTACGGCAAATGTGACACTAAAGGTACACTTTCCGATGACCATGACGTCACTTGTGCAATAATGCTTAAAACATTATGGATGAATGTGACTGATTTTTACATGGTTAGAAAAACTAATTCACACAAATATAACCCCTTGAAACCACCATAACAAGCACACATACATTATGCGACGAATAACATGTGAAAATACGACAATTGCTAAAGCACAAAAAAATGTTGCGATATGTGAACTATAATGAGAGTAACACATGCTAGAGAAAATATGACATGTAAACGATAGTAATTAGTGTGAAATAAAGTGAAATCAATATCCAAAAACATGAAAATGACACTCATGAAAACAAAGGTGTGCAGAAGAAGTTTTTTGCAAAACTCACTGAAATGGAAGTACAAATTCAGCTAGAATGTGAGAAATTGTCATTGGTCGTGTGAACTGGCTGCAAACATGGATTGGAAATGATATAGGAACAATATTTATGGAACATGCTACTCTTTTCCAAGATTGCGCAAAAGAATGCACTGATGCACTTGTTACGGACTAAGCATGTGTGAGCAAGTGAATTCGACACTTCGAACCCAAGAAGGGAGATCAAAAGCATTAACTGACGAAGAAATGACTATGAAATTACCAATCAAAAAATATATAGTAGGCTCCAAAATTCGAGTGTACACAAAATTTTGGAGGGTTTTTGTCGCAACGACAACACTTGGTGACACACTGGTAGAACTACAGTTTCTCTTCCTTGGTTAATGTTAGGGTTCCGTGATTTAGCAGATTGGTAGACCAAATGCACAGGGTAACATTAGACCAGACTTTGGAGTCCTAGGACCTATCCTTCCTGGACTCAAAGAGGGCTCTCTCTATTGTATGCAAAGGATGTGAACTTGTTTTCTTTTAGGGTTTTGATTTTAGGCTAGTTGTTAAGTGTAGGGTTTGTTGTTTGTTTTGGTTGGGTAAGATGAAATAGGTAGAATAGGTGGAGTGAGAGATCATCAAATAATTGGGCTATGGAGTATATTAAAGTCATGGATATCTTAACAATGAGTTAGATTGCATCACAAGGAAAATCTAGTGTGGTCAATGGATCCTTAAGGTTTATGTGTGAAGTGAAATGGACATTAAGTTGGGGAAACAAGGTAGGGCAAAGGGCAGTTAAGAATCCTTTGTCAAATACCCATAAACAAGAAGGTCTCGAATACTAATAAGAAAAAAATAATAATCATGAGATAGGGAAAACCATTAACTCAATGACACTACTTAAAAAAATAGACATTCAAGACAAACATTCCAATGAAATATAGAAGGCGAGAAATTCATTTAACTTCTAGTGATCTCACCTTCATGATTTAGAAAACATTTAAGATAACAAAATAACTTTAATCAATTAAAGAGAGAACTCCTGAACATTTTTTATCAAGCTACAAATAACTTTGAGGCAAACTGATAGGCACGGACAAAGGGCACGATCAGAACAAGACCTCCTTGGCTTAATCTAACAAGTAATTCTTCAAAGAGAGATTTCAAAACAGAGTTTAGATAGCATCAAATAAGCAGGGATTGCCATAAAACATATTTGGAAACTAGCATATTAATCCATTGATGAAATAAACAAGCTTAGGGGGTCTAAGGAGCAATCAAGAATTCCTTAAAATGTCCTAGCAGAGGAAAACATCAAGGCAATAGAAGGCAAGAAGGACTAAAGTGCTTCAAACAACATTTCTTAGCTTATAATTTTATGTTCTATTGCATATAGAAGGATGAAACATAATGATAAACAAGAAAAAAAGAACAAATTAGAGACATGTAACCATTAACCAAGCTCAGGGATCCTACAAGAAAGCTTCATCATCATCAATCAAAGCAAATCATCCACAAGCTCCACAACACCAAATTGCTTTTCAACCTAAAAAAACCATGTATTGCTCTAAAAGCTCATCAAATGCCAACATTTACAATGAATCCCTGATGCTCTATTTAACTCAGAAAAGGAGGGAAAAAATCCTAGATAGGTTTGGAAAATGTCAAATCACTCATAAATGTCATAAATGCCCAAGAGACCATGCAAGGCCCAAGGCACAAAATATCCCATAGAATAAATGCCAAAATAAATTCTAGCACCTAACTCTAGAGTGATTTTATTTAAGAAACTCTAAAATATGTTTTTACAATAAATGAGTGTGTTTTGTTGACTTTTGGCCAAAAACACACTACACAGTCCATTTGCGCAGCACCATCTTAGGCAGAAAATAGGTACTTTTGTAACCAAGTTTTGGACCCCTTCCCAATGTCGGAGTTTGCTCCGTGATGGCTCGTTGGAAAGCCTGATGAGTCTACCTTTCAGAAATGCTTGTAGTTTCCTAATCCCACTCCTGTAGCCTATTAAAAATGCCAAAATCCCAACACTACTATTAGCGCAGTGCCAGGGCTAAAATAGAGGCAGAATGGTGAACGTTTAGGTGTTTTCTGAGCTTTTGAGGGGTGAAAACTACTCCAATTGCTCTGAAACTTGGTGAGAATAATGTGCTAGCCATGAGAAGTACAAAAATTTCAAGTTTCCCCTCTGAGGATACTCCATGGATTAGCGTAGCACCAGTGGCGCTGTGCTAATAGGCCTTCAAAATCACAAAAAACAAAAAGTTGCCCAAATTCCTTCAAAATTGATGGAAGCCTCCTTCAAGGGGTTTGGGAGACCCGTTGAGAAGCTGAAGCTAGAACTCCAAGGTTTTCATGACACTTTACCTTTTTTATGGTATGGACTTCAATGAGGGATTTCTTTAGTTTGGCACAAGTAAGTTTTTTTTTCATTGCATAGTACTTGGTCATATTTTTCTGGAGAGAAAGGGCCCTCTTTATCTTCTTAAAGTACTTTTGTTCATTCTTTTAATACTGAATGATACGTTGTGCCATTTAAAAATACCTCTCCCACTCCCTGATTTTTGCATATTTGCTTTGGAGCAGTAGTCTAGTGGCCACCTCCTCATCTTCATTATCACTTTCTAGGTCAATGAATTGGGGCTTTCGAGTAGTTTTCTTGTTCCCCTTACCTTTCTTACCCTTGTCCATAATTTCTTTGCCCTTGTCAAGCCTTTGAGCTGATGTAGGTGGCAAGGTCCTGTGCCTTTTGGAGGCAGCAAACACTTGCCTTGGCCCTCTTTGGTATGTGTATGTAAGAGGCATGATGGTGATTTTGTTAGTCTCTTTGCCATGGTTGTGATCATCACTTAGACTATGAGTCTCTTCCCCTTTTTCACTGTCATCATGACTAGGGTTATCTTCATATTCATCTCCTACATTGTCATCATGGTCATAATCACTGAAGGGATGATTGTTGTCATGACTGTCATGACAACTGTCATGATTGTCATGACTATTCTCCTCTTTGTTTTCTTGTACCTCACTGTGTTCCTTATCATTTGCCTCTTGGTCACTGTCTTTTACCTCTTCCTCATTGTGATCTGTCTCATTTTCCTCACTGTTGCCTTCAATTTCTGTGATGTCCTTATTGTCTTCCTCTTTATCCTCTGTCTCTACATCCTTTGTTTCATTGCTGATATCTCCTCCATCAATGCTCATTTCATTTTGACTTTCAAACTCCTCATTTCCTTCAGCATATTCTTCCATAGTGGCACTGTTTTGTTCATAATATTGTTCACTGTTTTCACTTTCATGCTCACTGTCCATTTGAATGTCAACCTTTTTATCTTCATCAACATCCTCTTGGTTAGCACTCTATTCATCAACATCATTCTTTTCCTCACTTTGGGCTGACTCACTTGCACCATTAATCTCATTGTCATTACTTTTTTCATCATTGCCACTATCATCCTCTTCATTTGATGCATCAAGAGAAGGGGAAGAAGGGAGGTTTCCTTGAGGTGAGGGTACTTGTTCAGATGAGGAGGGAAAATTTGGTTGATGAGGAGGCTATGGATTTATGAAGACTTCATGTGCTATGAATACCTCCCAAAGTATGCCCTGCTGCTCCAACTGATGTAATACCACCATATTGATCAAGGAATGGTGAAATAAATTTTTCATTTGTTGGGAGTGATTCCTCTTCTGGACAACAGAAGACATCTTCTTAATGCTCCTATAGAGATAGCAGGACAAGTTAAGCATCTTAACCCTTTTGAAATGCATGAGGAGTCTGACATGGTAGGAGTAGAGCCTTGAGTATCTCCCCTCACAGGTGAATTAATTCATGCTAACCATCATAAAGGGTGCAAATATTTGTTTCAGGTGTGAGAAAGGGAAAATTGTCTTGCTGCCTTCTCTATACCTAGTTTTGACAAATGGCTCAAAAAAGTCCTCGTCCAAATTGGCCTTCTTAAAACACTTCTCAACAACAGCATGGATACCTATGGCATCAGAGATGGTATCTGCTGAGATCTCAAAATATACTTGTTGGGCCTTGTATATTCCCATGTTTTCATCATGAAACATCACTGTTTATACCCTAAAACCCTAGGTTTTTAGCCTGTGCTATACCCTAATTCTGTCACTTGCAGCCAAATCCTCTCTATGGTTGATTATCATCAATTTCTTCACTTCTCTATGATTAAAAATGTTTTTTCATGTTTTACTGATGACGGTTTTGTTCAAGTACATTTATTACAGGGTTCCATCGTTGAAATCCCTCACAAGCCAACTAAGTATGAGAATGTCTAATTTAGGGAATTGGCACTTTTGGCGTGGTTCTGGAGAAAGCGAGAGATATTATTATCAAAAATAATATTATGATACCTCTCCATAAGTTGGATTCCACCCATCTCACTCATATGGGTCTCTAGAAGGAAATTACCTAATTTTTTCGAATCTAAAAAAAATTCTAAACAGCCAACTTTCGCCTCCATTTCCGTGCAGAGGAAGGCGAATGAAGAAATTTGGTCACATGGGTTTTGATCCCATTATAGCCAATTTACTAAACCTGTAATAGGTTTGAAAAATCACTTACGCTTTTGGAGATATTCAGGGGGGCTTGAGGCTAATTTATGTAAAATTCAGAAATTTCCAGAATTGTCAAAACCTACCAAAACAGCCTTATTTGGATTTTTGGTCAACGGTCTTACCTTGGTGACCTCAACAAGTTGTTAAAACTTTAGGATCGATGATCCTTGGGCACCATTAGCTTCCATATTTTGTAAAAAAATCTTATCCATGTAGCCATGTATGGAGCATTGTTGAAGGGAATGCTAAAAATTGAATTTTGCAATATGAACTAATAGATTAAGTTAGTAGAGGGATCCGTTGGATCTGATTTGCATAATATTTTGTAAATTGAAGGTTTTCTATAAAGCCTACAATAGATACTTATTAAAACAGAGACATCCGGTGTGGATGTTGCAATTCACTTTTTGTAATCAAGGTTGAATATTGTAATTTAATCTTCCATTAATGAAGTCGAAGCTGTAATTTTCCATGCTGTGTTGTTAATTTGATTTCAGAAGTGTTGTTTATTTTTATGAGTTCTTGAAGTCGATTTGTTGAGGCATAGTCCACCTCTGTAAGTCCTAAGATTATCCAGGTGTGGCAAGGGCCCACCACAACCGAATCAGCTCCTGTAAGCATAGCTAGAGGTAATCTGTAGGTGCATTTGATTAATTTTCTAATTCTTTTACAGTTGTGCTGAGAAATCAATTTTATTTCATGAAGTGATGATTGGATTGTGTTTTTTTATGAATTATTTCATGTGCTAGCATGTAGCCGGATAGATTAAGTGTGTGCATTGAGGAATTGCATAGTGCAGGTGTTGGGAAGTAGTGCTATAGGTGTGCATTTATCCTTTTCCAAGTGTTGCCCCTAAGAATTACACCCAAACTCTACCAGCGTTGTTTTTATTAATAGGAATTTCATTTTCTGATTTTTATTTGAATTAATCATGGATATCCCATAGCAAATGTTTGGAAGGAGAATAAACCTCTGAAGATCGATCAACTAGGCAGGGAGTGAATTGAATGCACTAGATTTCATAGTTTTGTTGGGTAATGGAAGTAGTTCAACGATAAGACTGAATAACCCCATCTTTTTAAAAAATCTAAATTCGAACATAATGCCATTTTGCCATGATGCTGGGAAGTGTGTTTTTTTCCAGAAATATTTTTTCCTAAATTAATATCAGAGGTAAGCATACCAATTAAACCATAGGAAAATTGAAAATCCAGATCTAGTATTCGATTTTAAAATTGATTTGCTGATTATTTCAACTAGAATGAAATTCAATTTATTTAAAAAAATAGAGTGTGAACTAATGCCTCTGTGTTGGCTATAAAAACATAGCCTTCACCATTTTCTGTGCGAAATTTAAATAGGATTTCCTTTCTGTTATTTAGGTTGAGTAGTAGGATCTCATTGGTTTCCTACAGGTAGGATTGTAGAAGGATTTCTAGAATGTGTTTCATTTGAATTACTGAGTCAATATTTCTTAATTATTTTTCAAGTGCCAATAGAGGTATTGAGTTGAGAGGAATGTTATTTTAGGGATTTGACCTGAATGTGAGATTGTAGAACTGTGTGTAAGGCAGGTTTTAAGGTCTTTTATGAATTTGTAAACTAGATTAAGGTTTTTAATCTTCTATGAAATTTGGGAATTTCTAGCTCATAAGAGTGAAGTATGATGAGTGATTTTAGCCTTTAAAACTTAGAAGTGATTGTTGGTTTGAGACTCCGAAGCATTATCTGAATTAGATACATTGCAATTTGGTTGAAGTAGGTGAATGATTTCCCATTGAGATTTTCATTAGCCTGTTAATCAAAATCTTAGTTTCTAGGTTGAATTAGTTCTCATTATTATATCATAGAATAGTGTGTGCACTTGCTTAGATTATCATATCTTATCTTGTTATTTAAGAAAGAAGAGTGTTGATTGCTGAAGGCTTTTGAGTAAATTTTCCAGGGTTCGATTTCATTATTTGAGTGATGACAACTGTAATTGCAGTATGAATTCTTGAGTAGAGTTTTGTGCTTAAGTAGTGTCGGTTCATCTCAGTAGATTTTAAAAGCGGAACTAGGGTTTTTTGAATGGAATCTCCATAGAGTAGATCATAGATCAAGCATGAAAGACTGAGTTTTCTGCTTTGGTTGATAAGTGTGTGAAATAATAATTTCAAGCAATTTTAATGTTGCAATCTCTTGTTTGATGTCAAGTAGTGAAATTGGTATAAAGTGTTTTATCCTAGGTTTTGAATAAGGAAGTCATTACTGATTGTAGAATTCATTATGCAAGCATAAAATCATTTGGTAGATGTATCTAGGTTAATCAGTTTCCCCAAGTATGGCTTTTGAATACTATAATTAGGGTTTTGCCACTTTTGCAAAGAAGTGTTGAATTTTTAAATTGAATATTGTTGAAAGATCAGGTATTTTCTTTAGAGTTTGATTTAAGTTCAATCATGAGATGAATTAAGAAAATTTTTAAATGCTCAATTTAAATTTAATTAGCAATCCCGTGTGGAATGGTGAATTGATCTCTTTTCTGCAATTTGTATGTTTATGAGTATTTGTGTGTCTCATTTCTGAATTAATCATGATAAAGGAAACATTTAATATCTGAATCAAGAAGTGCAGTGCAGCTCGTGTTTATGAGCTCAGACTGAAAAATTAAATATTAAGAGCTTTAATTCACCAATTAAAACTCTAAACACTACTCCTGCAAGGCTTGAGTGTTTGTCGTGCAAGTTGAGAATGAGAAGCCTTGTAAACTCTGGGTGGCTTTTCATTTGTTTGACCTTCTCACAAAAATGGAAGCACCCTGCATTCTGGAAACATGATAGGATCCTAGGAGAGGAGGTGATGGCCACTGTGCTCTAGGTTTCAACTCTGTTCACTTTCCCTCCCTTATGATTTGGTCTCAAGGGCCTTTTACCTCTTTCACTGCCATTGTTGTCTTCTTCTCCTGACATGGTGATAAGAGATGCTTTGTTTGAAAAACTAGGGTTTGGAGGAGTAAGATGAAGATGGTAGTGAAGTCAACCTCTGGAATGAGTGATGTGGAGGCTAGTTCAAGGGTTGAGTTTCTTTGGAGCTTAAGGGGGCTTTTCTTAAAAGTGTATTACAACCACACTAACTTACTTACCCTGAAATGACATTTAACTAGTTTAAGGAGGTTAAAAACATAGGATCACTTTGCATATAAGACCTAGGGTTTAATCACTTCACAACCACAAAAGACTAAAATTATTTGAAAATTTCTTGGGGGACAAGGATTGAATTTCACCTACCAGTGTTAGCTTTTTGTAGACCTTTGGAGACAAAATGGAGGATGAATTTTTAGCCTTGGGGAAAGTTTTTCCTTCATTGGAGGCCCTTTTCATTAGTGGAGCACCTTGCCCAAGTAGTTCGGTCAGCTCGTTTGCGCAACGCAGGCAGTCTTGCCCGTGGGTTAGTGCAGCGCCGAGCGTTCAGCAGAGTTGTCGGGTCCCTGGGCCTGTCGGGCCGATATTTGTGTAGCACCCTGTATTTGACTAGCACCAGCCCAGATTAGTGCAAAACCTTGTAAATTTGAAAGGGAGGAAAGTGGATTAGCACAATGCTAGCCTGTATTTGTGCAGCGCCACTGATTTGCATAGTGCTAGTAACCTTTGCCCGAAAATCGACCAAAAAACTCTGTTCTTCTTCTGCAAACTTTCTCTTCTTTTTGAGATAGAAAAATGAGATGGAAAGAGACTAAGAAGGCCTTTTATACCTTTGAAAACTAAATCAAACTTATAAAACCCACTTTGCTATGGTTTCTTTTTGTTATTTTATTCACTGATATCTCTTTAGCCTTTTTGCAGGTGATGTTTGAACTTTTTCAAAGTGGTTTTTCCCCTTTGGTGAAAGTGTGCTAAAGAGATGAAGGGGTCCTTTTATCTTTGAAGGTCTGGGCATTAATAAATTGAGACCATTGTTCTTATCCTTTTTGGCATGCTTGAGTGAAAGTGACCTGAAACATATTTTTCTTACCTTTTACTGATATTGTCAGTGATATAACTCTTTTGGCAGAGATTGTACATCATGCCTGCTCTGTTTTCTATTGACCACTTCTAATTTATTCCAGGTGCCTATAACACATTTGTTTTTGGTCTTCTTAAACTCTCTTTAGAGTTTGACACATTATTTACTCAACAGTAGAACTCATTCTCAATTTGATTTCTCATTTGACACTTAACCTCCTGCTTTCCTTATTTTGACCATTTTGAAGACATTTGACTGCACTTGAAGGCTTAGACTTCCTCACATTGATACCCTTTACAATTTGTCCTTGTGATGTAGTGAAAACCCCTTATCTTGACAAAACCTAGAAATCACCTTCAAAGGCTTTTGGAAAACCTCTTGTTGTCATGATGGAGGTCTATCATCCTCATTTCACCTGCTTTGCCTATCTTCCCAAACTTTAGGTTTGAGGGTTGTTAGAGAGAAATAATTAGTGGTGTCTTCTAAGTTCTCTATATCCTTTCAAGTTCATTCATTTATGTTTAGTTCACCTCACCTTTTCCCTTCTTCATTTCTAATTTCTAAAAAATCTTCATTGTGTGCTTGGTTGTGTTATGGTGCCTTTGTCCTTGTGGTCCTTGCATTATTTTCTTGCTTGGCAACACTATTTTTCCAATCAGTCCTCAGAACCCTGATTCTCTTTGAACATAGGCATGTTGCCTCTCATTTTTTTTGGCTATCCTTAGTGATGACTTAGCCTCTTACCTTACCTTTTTTCCTATTGATGTCCATCTAATTCATTCCTGCAGAAATGTTTAAGATGGACAGTTGTTTTTTGCAGAAGTTGTGCTTTGACCAAGGAGGCCTTCCTTGAAGGATTTCCTGATCCATTTGGACAATCATGTGTTGTAATTCTTCTCCTTTGATTGCAGCCTCTTGGTACATGAAAATAAAAACAAATATTTATAACATCAAAACAATCCTATGACCTATGAAACCCTAGGTGACCTAGTGGGAGGCTCTTTGGATTTGGTCTTTGACTGAAAACTTGGTTATGGGTCTTCAAGTATAAAAAACAGATTTTTTGATATTTTGATGTATTGAAGATCCAAAATCCAATGTACTTGATTTATCTAAAGAGCCTACAGAGATAGTTTTGAGACCATCAATGCTTGATGTATCCAGGAAACACAAGAGTGAGTAGGTTGGTTAGTGATCCTAGGTGTCAGGTGGAGGAAAAAAAGCAAGCCAAAACAGAGTGTTAAGGTTAGGGGTGACAAAATAAAGAAAAAATGAATGGTATGAGCCCATGATGGGTCTTATGGGAGTGGTGAGCTGATTTTTACATGATAGGATAATGAAATAGTGAAAAAATTATCCTAAGGATAATGAAGGCAGTGAAATTTCTAGAACTCACAATATTGATGAATATTGTTTCTAAAAGCCTAGGATAAGCATTTAGTCATCTACAAAGGCAAAAATTGTTGACAACGAACAGTGGCTCCACTTGGGGAGGGCAACTCCTTTTTAGGAGCTGGCTAGAATTTCAGATCTCTAGTTTTATGAAGACCAGTGCCTCATTCATTGGGCATATTTTTTTACTTCTTTCATTTGATTATGCTTCTTTGAAGTTGTAATTTCAATAATCTGAAAACATGATTAGCTCAACTTCATGTTTACCTACCCGACCTACTTTCCTAACATTTTTTTCTTCCTTGGGTGCACTTGAACTGGAAAACCCTTGACATTATTTGTATCTTGAAAGCAAAAAAAACTATCTACTTCTATCTTATTTCTTCCAAGAGTTCAGATTATGCTAATGAACTCTTTTTATTCTCTACCTGGACTAACTGACTGTCAAGATTAGGCTGTATGACAGACTTCATTCTCTAAGCTATAAAAATGAAATTTAAAGCATGGTTTAAATAAGGATTAGGCAATCCGACTTACCATGGGTTGTGGCATAAGAACAATATGCACACAAACATTATTTTTGTACAAACAAAACTAGAAAAACAAGGGCTGTGATTTATCATTTGGTAAGCATTCCCATATTTCTCTTTGGTTCAGTTTTAACCATGTGGAACTAGTATCTTTCATTCCTAATATATCCTTTTTGATAAGTCACGTTTGAATGATTATACAAGTTGTCTTTCACTAGCTTATCGACACAATATTATAAACATGTTTCAGCCATGATTAGGCTAGATGACTGAAACAAGACCTTCTTTCTGAACCAGCAGTGGAATTTAAGCTTGCTCAATTTTAGTAGTACTTTTTTTTGGGTATGGGGCTATACCTCTTTTCAAAATTGCCCTCTTTTTCATTCTTTCTATGTTTTTGTGCTTTTGTGATTTTTCTCATGCAACGTTTTATGTACAACAAATGAAAATTTTAAACTAAGGGTTTTTACAACAATGGTACTTGAGCATCCTATCCTCAAAAGGATCTCCTAACATTCTTTGTCCATTTAGCTCTTGTAAACATAAATCATAGTTACCTCCATTTGAAAACATGGTATAAGGATTTTTCCAAAAATTTTCAAAAAATCCATGCTCTCCTCGATATTTCCTCTTTGAGTCTTGCTTCCCAAATTTATTTCTATAAAAGATCCTCTTTAGGTAGAAAAGGTATTTTTTATCAGCTTCAAAACAGATGATGATTTCATCAATGTATATCATAGTGAAAAAGTTGAAAATTGGGGTCATGGCTCTTTGGAAGGTATCTTCAGCACTCCTGAGCCCAGGAAGCATTTGGTCAAACATGTACTTTCTCCATGGAACTTTGAAAATGTCTTTATGATGATTGATCTGAAGTGGTATCATCTGATGATAACCTGAAACACTATCATGCAATGACATCTTGTTAGAAACTTCTACCCTTGGCATATCATGATTTATCTTGGGGAATGGGTATTTGTACTTCATGGAGGTTTTTCCTAGGTACCTAAAGTCTATACACAGCCTACATCCTTTGGCTTTCTTTGTTAGTGATATAATTTTCCCAAGGGTTTCATGGTCTTTCTTAGAAGGAGGCCTCTTTTGAATAATGTATATGCCACAAGGCTTTAAGATTTCATTCCTATATGAAAAAGCATCTTGAAACTTCTTGCATAACCTTATGTATTTCAGTTTTGTGGGTAATGAAAGAGTTTTGGATAACTTAATCATTTTGGGTCTTTCTAGGTTGCCCACATTATACTCCTCTATATCAGTTTCAGTAGATACACCTGTAGGGTCCATAGCAACATTTGTGAGAGTCAAAAATTCTTTTGAAGGGACAAAAATCTTTGTTGATGAGGTATCTATGTAAGGAAAAACCATAAGACTCTTTTGATCTGGATTCCCAAAGATTTTTGTTTTGTGAGAGTATTTTAGTACTTCTAGATTGGAAAAAGTGAACAATTGTGTTTTGAGGTTTGTCCTTCATTTGAACAACCTGATTCATATACTAAACTAATTTTTTGTTTTGAAATTTCATTTTCAGTTTGCAGAAAATCAAGTTTAGTTTTATCATCATGTGGTTTTTAAGGGCTGCTATAGTTTTGACTATTGAGTTCCTCATGTAGAGACTAGTTTGACTATTGCAATGTGTCTAGATCTGTTTCAACTTTGCTTGTCAACTCATTAATTTCCTCTTCATTAAATAAGATGAAATAATCAAGATCTAAATGAATGGAATAAAGAGGAGTGTTGTCTGGCCTTTCTTGACTGCTAACCATATATTTCATGTGTGACTCTCAGTATAGTCTTCTTGTCTGGTTAAAAAAAAGGATGGTAGCATAGGACATATCTAGTTGAAGGTTCCCCTGAAGTTTGGCTCCCCAAGATCTGGATAAAAGCATGCCATACATAGGGGGAATATCTTCCACTACTATGTCCATGACAAGACCTTTAGCAGGTATTTGTGCTGGATTGACACAAAGATCCTTGATTAGGCCCAAACACTTGACTCTACTCGAATCGAATGAGTACAGGTTTTTGTAAGGTTTAGTTATTTCTAAGACTAATCTCTCCATCACAACTTTAGGCATGAGGTTGTGTGAGGCACTGGAGTCTAGCATGGTATTGTGTAATATCTTATCATGTATGTTTAGTCTGATATAGAAAGGAGGGAAAAATCCTTCTTGATACTTTCCCTCAACCTCAGGTCCAAACAACAACTCAGGCTTGTCATTAGTTAAATTCAGAGTGTCAGCATCATTTCCTAAGTTCAAGACCTTCAACACTTGGGACCTATACACTTCTTGAGTTACCAGTTCAGTGAGAGGCATGGTTATCTTGATTTTGGGAATATCTCCCTCAAAGTTGAAAGGTATTTGTTTTTTGGACATATTTACATTAGTTTTATCAACCATGAACTTTTCTACATTTTTAACTTGCTGATTCTGATTTGGGGCTTTAGACAATAGAATTTTTTCAGGGCCACTACTAGATGTGCTAGGGCAGCTTGGGTCATTATTTTTTTGGCTGATTTTTTCTTCGTTTGGATATGTTTTATTAACCATAGTGTTGACACTGTCTGTTGTCTTCTTAGGAGTGTTTTCTGGAGCTTTCCTAACAGTAGTGTATGTTTGGTTTTTCTTAGAGGCTTTTTGGTTTCTTTTGCTCCTAAGGTCATATTGCCTATGGACTTCCATGATGGAATTTTCAAATCCGAATTGAAGTCTTCAAAATTATCATAGCTTATTTTAGATTGATCAAATGCAAAGAGGCCTTGTTCTTCTTCAATGAGAAAAAAATCACCTTCATTGTTAGAACCTATCAGGTTCACATGGCTTTCTTTAGATTCTTCAGTCTCTCTTCCTTCTTCATCTACATAATTATGTTGGAAGGGTGGCCTAATTTGTTGATCATTGTCTCTTGGCCTATTTTGGCAGGGTCTCTTCTAAATTTTGGATTTCTATTTATGTTTTGGGAATTTTCTTGTTTTTCCCTAGGAGGCATTCTTTCATTCAGGCTTATCTTCTCCATTATTCTCTCCATAGTTCTAACTAGGTTTTCAATCTTGGAATCAGATGAGGAGGTTGAGGGCATGGTTTCATCATTGTAGGTTACTCTCCTTTATAATCTCAACCTAACTCTCTTTTCAATCAAGTTGGCCTCTACAATTATAGCTCCCTTTTGCATGTCTTCTAAATTTAGGGGCTCTCTTTCTCTCAGCCGATAGGCCATGTCTGGGTCAAAACCTTCCGTAAATTTAGCTAAGGCTAGGCCTAATGGGGGTTTCATGTTGGGTGGGAGAGCATTGTAAACACTATTGAATCTAGTGCAATAGTCTTGGACACTTTCTCCTGCATTTCTCTTAAGGCTACCATATTCTGAGAGGATTTGGAGAGGGTTTTTCTTAATCTCCCATTTTTTTACGAAAGTTTGGTAAAGGGAATGGAGATCATGTATGCTATTGGGAGTTAAATTTTTGAACCATTTTTTAGCTTCCCCTCCTAAGATTTGGGAAAACATCCTCATCTGCATGTTTTCATCTTCCAACTCCATATAGTGAAAGGCATCATTCATTCTTTCTACATGTTTTTGGGTAGTGGTAGATTCATCTACTGCGAAATGAGGAATCTTGGACTAATAGTCATTTGGAAAAGGTACTAGTGGTTGTGGTAAAACCAGGGGGGCATACCAAGCTACCATAATAGGAGCTAATGGTGGATTTATAAGAGGAGGGTTTGTGAGAGGAGGTGGAGGATGAGATGGAGTGGTTTTCACAGTGGTGGTATGGATGGGTGTGGTGGAAGTACTTCGACCAACAAAATGATTCTGAGAAAACTTGGGATGGAAAGAGCTAAAGTGATGGAGAGGTTGAAATTCAGGAGGAGTGGAAGGAGAGGCTTCTCTACTAGAACTCTATGGCAATTCTATGGGCTCAAGGTTAGTTCGGTCAATTTCACTATGTGACTTGGTTCTGAAAAGGTTCTTTGTATGGTGCAAGTCAAACTGGGGATCTTGCAAAGCTGTAAGATGTTCACGTACAAATCTTGCCCTATCAATGGTCCTAACAGTGGTTAAGTTTCCATTTTTAGAAGTTTTCCACAAAATATTTTTTGGGTCATCAAATTTGTTAGAAGGACTTGGGTCTGAATGAGATCTCATACTGATCCTATGTGAAGCTAGATTTCAAACTCAAAATTCAGAGAGGCTGAATGTTTTAGGACTGTTTTCGGAAGGCTGGCCTCTCTTAGTGCTTGGTAAACTCTCACAGTGTATAACTAGTTTTATAAACTTCTCAGGAATGATTTTATACAATCCCAGGGAGTCTAATGAGAACTAGTGAAGTAATAGGCCTATTGGATGCTAGTGGAGTCGCCAGGTGGATATTTTTTGCTGTTTTAAGGATGTATGTTTATGGTCCACCACCAATAACTGACAAAAAAATAATCTAGGGATGTTTTTGGGTTTTCTGAGTTCTTTTCTATAGCCCTAGGGTTTTTAAGAGTGTCCTACAGCTGAGTCATCATTTTTCTAGGATGGTGAAACAACCAGATTCTAATATTTGGCTGACAGTTTGAGTTCTCTATGATTTGATAAGGGCTTCTGAAGTCCTAGGGGATACTTAGATTGTCACTGACTTAGAGGTCCCATCATGATCAAAATTTTGTTAGTTATAGTGATGAAGTGGTTACAAATCACAGTATTTTCAAAGTCTAACTGAGGGTTTAATGAGTTTGTAAGTGATGCACAGGCTACTATGTACTCAATCCCACCGTGATTGCCATTATGTTAGGGTCCCGTGATTTAGCATATTGGTAGACCAAATTCACAGGGTAACATCAAACCAGTCTTTGGAGTCCTAGGACCTAGCCTTCCTGGACTCGAAGAGGGCTCTCTCTATTGTATGCAAAGGATGTGAACTTGTTTTCTTTTAGGGTTTTGATTTTAGGCTAGTTGTTAAGTGTAGGGTTTGTTGTTTGTTTTGGTTGGGTAAGATGAAATAGGTAGAATAGGTGGAGTGAGATATCATCAAATCATTGGGCTATGGAGTCTATGAAAGTCATGGATATATTAACAATGAGTCAGAGTGCATCACAAGGAAAATGTAGTGTGTTCAATGGATCCTTAAGGTTTATGTGTGAAGTGAAATGGACATTAAGTTGGGGAAACAAGGTAGGGAAAAGGGAAGTTAAGAATCCTTTGTCAAATAACCATAAACAAGAAGGTCTCAAATACTAATAAGAAAAATATAATAATCATGATATAGGGCAAACCATTAACTCAATGACAATACTTAAACAAATAGACATTCAAGACAAACATTCCAATGAAATATAGAAGGCAAGAAACTCATTTAACTTCTAGTGATTTCACCTTCAAGCTTTAGAAAACATTTAAGATAACAAAATAACTTTAATCAATCAAAGAGTGAAATCCTAAATATTTTTGATCAAGCTACAAAGAACTTTGAGGAAAACTGATAAGCATGGACAAAGGGAAAGATCAGAACAGGACCTCCTTGGCTTTTTCTAACAAGTAATACTTCAATGAGAGATTTCAAAATAGAGTTTAGACAACATCAAATAAGCAGGGATTGCCATAAAACATATTTGGAAACTAGCATATTAATCCATTGATGAAATAGACAATCTTAGGGGGTCTAAGGAGCAATCAAGAATTCCTTAAAATGTCTCAGCAGAGGAAAACATCAAGGAAATAGAAGGCAAGAAGGACTAAGGTGCTTCAAACAACATTTCTTAGTCTATAAATTTCTGTTCTACTGCATATAGAAGGATGAAACATAATGATAAACAAGAAAACATGAAAAAATTAGAGACACTTCACCATTAACCAAGCTTAGGGATCCTGCAAGAAAACTTCATCATCATCAATCAAAGCAAATCATCCACAAGCTCCACAACACCAAATTGCTCTTCAACCTCAGAAAACCATGTATTGCTCTCAAAGCTCATCAAATGGCAACATTTACAACGAGGCCCTCATGCTCTATTTAACTCAGCAAAGGAGGGAAAAAACCCTAGATAGGGTTGGAAAATGTCAAAATCACTCATAAATGTCATAAATGCCCAAGAGACCATGCAAGGCCCAAGGCACAAAATATCCCATGTAATAAATGCCAAAATAAATTCTAGCACCTAACTATAGAGTGATTTTCTTTAAAAAACACTGAAATATGTTTTTACAATAAATGAGTGTGTTTTGCTGACTTTTGGCCAAAACACACTACACGGTCCATTTGTGTAGCACCATCTCAGGCAGAAAATAGGTACTTTTGCAACCAAGTTTTGGACCCCTTCCCAATGTCGGAGTTTGCTCCGTGATGGCGAGTTGGAAAGCTTGATGAGTATAATTTCCAGAAGTTCTTGTAGTTTCCTGATCCAGCTCTTATAGCCTGTTCAAAATTCAAAAATCCCAACACTGCTATTAGCGCAGTGCCAGGCCTGAAATAGAGGCAGAATGGTGAAAAATTAGGTGTTTTTTGACCTTTTGAGGGGTAAAAAATGCTCCAATTGCTCTGAAACTTGGTCAGAATAATTTTCTAGCCATGAGAAGTCCAAAAATTTCAAGTTTCCCCTCTGAGGATACTCCATGGATTAGTGTAGCACGAGTGGCGTTGTGCTAATAGGCCTTCAAAATCACAAAAAACAAAAAGTTGCCCAAATTCCTTCAAAATTGGTGGAAGCCTCCTTCAAGGGGTTTGGGAGACTTGATGAGAAGATGAAGCCAGAACTCCAAGTTTTTCATGACCCTTTGCCTCTTTTAGGGTTTGAACTTAAATCAGGGCTTTCTTCAGTTTGGCACAAGCAAGTTTGTTTTTCATTGCATAGTACTTGGTCATCTTTTTCTAGAGAGCAAGGCCCCTCTTTATCTTCTTAAAGTACTTTTGTTCATTCTTGTAATACTGAATGATACGTTGTGCCATCTCAAAATCCCTCTCCTACTCCCTGATTTTTTCATCTTTGCTTTGGATCATTAGTCTAGTGGCCACCTCCTCATCTTCATTATCACTGTCTAGGTGAATGAATTAGGGCTTTTGAGTATTTTTATTGTTCCCCTTACCTTTCTTACCCTTTTCCATATTTTATTTTCCTTTGTCAAGCCTTTGAGCTGATGTAGGTGGTAAGGTTCCTTGCCTTTTGGAGGCAGCAAACACTTGCCTTCGCCCTCTTTGGTATGTGTATGTAAGAGGTGTGATGGTGATTTTCTTAGTCTCTTTTCCATGGCTATGATCATCACTTAGACTATGAGGCTCTTCCCCTTTTTCACTGTCATCATGACTAGGGTTATCTTCATCTTCATCTCCTGCACTATCATCATGGTCATAATCACTAAAGGGCTGATTGTTGTCATGACTGTCATGATAGCTATCAAGATTGTCATGACTATTCTCCTCTTTGTTGTCTTGTCCTTCACTGTCTTCCTTATCATCTGCCTCTTGGTCACTATATTTTACCTCTTCCTCATTGTGATCTATCTCATTTTCCTCACTACTGCCTTCAATTTTTGTTCTGTCCTTATTGTCTTCCTCTTTATCCTTTGCCTCTGCATCCTTTGTTTTATTGCTGATATCTCCTCCATCAATGCTAATTTCATTTTGACTTTCAAACTCCTCATTTCCTTTAGCATCTTCTTCCATAGTGGCACTGTTTTGTTTATAATATTGTTCACTGTTTTCAATGTCATGCTCACTGTCCCTTTGACTGTCAACCTTTTTATCTTCATCAATATCCTCTTGGTCAGCACTCTGTTCATTAGCATCATTATTTTCCTCACTTTGGGATGACTCACTTGCACCATTACTCTCACTGCCATTACTTTTTTCATCATTTCCACTATCATCCTCTTCATTTTATGCATCAAGAGAAGGGGAAGAAGGGAGGTGTTCTTAAGGTGAGGGTACTTGTGCAGATGAGGAGGGAAAATTTGGTTGATGAGGAGGCTGTGGGTTTGTGAAAACTTCATGTGATATGAATACCTCAAAAGGTATGCCCTGCTACTCCAACTAATGTAATACCACCATCTTGATCAAGGAATGGTGAAATAAACTTTGCATTTGTTGGGAGTGATTCCTCCTCCATAAAACATAAGACATATTCTCAATGCTCCTATAGAGATAGTAGGGAAAGTTAAGCATCTTAACCCTTGTGAAATGCATGAGGATTATAACATGGTAGGAGTAGAGCCTGGAGTATATCCCCTCATAGGTGAAGTACTTCTTGATAACCATCATCAAAGGCGCAAATTTTTTTTGAGGTGTGAGAAAGGGAAAACTGTCTTGCTGCCTCCTCTATACCTAGTTTTGATAAATGGCTAAAAAAAGTCCTTGTCTAATTTGGCCTTCTTAAACCAATTCTCACCAACAGTAGGGATACCTATGGCATCATAGATGGTATCTGCTAAGATCTTAAAATATACTCTTTCAAGGCTTGAGTTTTTTTTGTGCATGTTGAGAATGAGAAGCCTTGTAAGCTCTGGGTGGCTTTTCACTTGTTTGACCTTCTCACAAAATGAAAGCACCCTGCATTCTGGAAACATGATAGGATCCTAGGAGAGGAGGTGACGGCCACTGTGCTCTAGGTTTCAACTCTGTTCACTTTCCCTCCCTTATGATTTGGTCTCAAAGGCCTTTGACCTCTTTCACTGCTACTGCTATCTTCTGCTCCTGACATGGTGATAGGAGATGCTTTTTTTGACAAACTAGGGTTTGGAGGAGCAAGATGAAGATGGTAGTGAATTCAACCTCTGGAATGAGTGATGTGGAGGCTAGTTCAAGGCTTGAGTTTCTTTGGAGCTTAAGGGGGATTTTATTAAAAGTGTATTGCAACCACACTAACTTACTTACCCTTAAATGACATTTAACTGGTTTAAGGAGATTAAAAACATAGGCTCACTTTTCATGTAAGACCTAGGGTTTAATCATTTCATAGCCACAAAATACTAAAATTATTTGAAAATTGCTTGGGGGACAAGGAGGGAATGTCACCTACTAGTGTTAGCCTTTTGTAGACCTTTGGAGACAAAATGGAGGACGAATTTCTAGCCTTGGGCCAAGTTTTTCCTTCATTGGAGGCCCTTTACACTAGTGCAACACCCTGCCCGAGCAGTCGGGTCAACCTGTTAGCACGTCGCCGGTAGTCCTGCTCATGGGTTAGCACAGCGCCGAGCATTTAGTAGAGTTTTCGAGTCCCTCGGCATGTCGGGCCCGTATTTTTGCAGTGCCCCAGATTTGTGTAGCACAAGCCCAGATTAGCACAACACCTTGTAATTTTGAATGGGAGGAAAGTGGATTAGCACAGCGCTAGCCTGTATTTGCACAGGGCCTATAGCCTTTGCCCGAAAATCGACCAAAAATCTCTGTTCTTCTTTTGCAAGCTTTCTCTTCTTTTTGTGATAGAAAAAATAGATGGGGAAAGACTGAGAGGGCCTTTTATACCTTTGAAAAATAAATCAAACTTATAAAACCCACTTCGCTATGTTTTCTTTTTGTTATTTTATAATTTTCACTGATATCTCTTTAGCCTTTTTCCAGGTGATGTTTGAACTTTTTCAAAGCTATTTTTCCCCTTTGGTGAAAGTGTGCTAAAGAGATTAAGGGGTCCTTTTATCTTTGAAGGTCTGGGCACTGTCTAAACTATCTCTTCTTGCATTAATAAATTGAGGCCTTTACTCTTTCTCTTTTTGGCATGCTTGAGTGAAAGTGACCTGAAACATATTTTTCTTACCTTTTACTGATATTGTCAGTGATATAACTATTTTGGCAGAGATTGTACACCATGCCTACTGTGTTTTCTATTGACCACTTCTAATTTATTGCAGGTGCCTATAACCCATTTTTTTTTTGGTGTTCCTAAACTTTATTTGGAGTTCGACACCTTATTTACTCAACAGTAGAACTCATGCTCAATTTGATTTATCATTTGACACTTAACATCCTGCTTTCCTTCTTTTGACCATTTTGAAAACATTTAACTACACTTGAAGGCTTAGACTTCCTCACACTGATACTCTTTACAATTTGTCCCTTTGATGTAGTGAAAACCCCTTATCTTGACAAACCCTATAAATCACCTTCAAAGGCTTTTGGAGAACCTCTTGTTGTCATGATGGAGGTCTATCATCCTCATTTCACCTGATTTGCCTATCTTCCCAAACTTTAGGTTTTATTGTTGTTAGAGACAAATAATTAGTGTTGTCTTCTAAGTTCTCTATAGCCTTTCAAGTTCATTCATTTATGTTTAGTTCACCTCACCTTTTCCCTTCTTCATTTCTAATTACTAAAAAATCTTCAATGTGTGCTTGGTTGTTTTGTGGTGCCTTTGTCCTTGTGGTCCTTGCACTGTTTTATTTCTTGGCAACATTTTTTTTCCAATTAGTCCTCAAAACCCTAATTATATTTGAACATAGGCCTGTTGCCTTTCATTTGATATGGTTGTCCTTAGTGATGACTTAGCCTCTTACCTTAACTCTTTTCCTACTAATGGCCATCTCATTGATTCCTGCATAAATGTTTAAGATGGGTAGCTATTTTTTGGAGAAGTTGTGCTTTGACCAAGGAGGCATTCCTTGAAGGATTTCCTAATCCATTTAGACAATCATGTGTTTTCCTTCTTCTCATTTGATTGTAGCCTCTTGGTACATGAAAAGAAAAACAAAGATTTAGAACATCAAAACAATCCTATGACCTATGAAACCATAGGTGACCTATTGGGAGGCTCTTTGGATTTTTCCTTTAACTGAAAACTTGGTTATGGGTATTCAAGTATAAAAAATAGAGTTTTTGATATTTTGATGTATTGAAAATCCAAAATCCAATGTAATTGATTTATCTAAAGATCCTATAGATATAGTTTTGAGACCAACAATGCTTGATGTATCCAGGAAAAACAAGAGTGAGTAGGTTGGTTAGTGATCCTAGGTGTCAGGTGGAGGAAAATAGGCAAGAAAAAATAGAGTGCTAAGGTCAGGGATGACAAAATAAAGAAAAAATTAATGATGTTAGCCCATGATGGGTCTTCTGGGAGTGGTGAGTTGAGTTTGACATGATAGGATAATGAAATAGTGAAAAAATTATCCTAAGGATAATGAAGGCAGTGAGATTTCTAGAACTCACAATATTGATGAATATTTTTTCTTGAAATCTAGGATAAAAATTTAGTCATCTACAAAGGAAAAAATTACTGATGACTAACATTTAACTCTTTTGTGCAGGTTCTAGTCCTTTAGGAATTATTGATTCATTATTCAAATTATCATGGCTTCTCCACCTACCCCATGCTTAAACATAGCCCCCTTCATTCATTTACTCAGTTAAACAAAAACACAATACCATTGATCATACAATGTTTCAAATTGGGATAGGGTAATCAAGTTCGCAAGATTTATATTTTCATAGTATATTCTTTCATCGCTGGTGTTTCTCTACTACCTATAGGCCTACATAATACCCTGATGGATTCACCTCAGGAACCCAAAAAATTCTCCATTTATAATGAGCCTGGAATGTACATCGACGGAGTTTCTTGCTTCACCTCTCTGCGGAGTAAGTCTTTCTCTTATTTTTCCTTTATTTATCTATTTATATATAGGATTGTGAATCAAAATTTATTTATTTCATGGGTGGTAGAGGGATTGCAACTTATTGAGAGTAGGAGAGGTTTTCCCTTCAGACAAGCATATATAAGACTTCTAATATTGGTTCTCTCATTTATATTTTTCCATTGTCCTTCTTTACTTGATTGGATCAGCTTGAAGACACTGAAACATAAAGACCCGAGTATAGGGATGGGGTTTCCAAAATATACATGGAGACATAGTTCTACACAAGGGTTTCTTACCACAAGTATTGTATTTTCCGTCAGAACATCATCGACCAAAATATGTAACCAAGAAAAGGAAGAAGGACAGGGAGTTACCCAAATGTTGCAGTGTCACAAAGTAATTTTCTATTTTTCCACATTCACTTTTGATCCAACAGATCATCTTCATGGAAGGTCTTATAAAACAAATAAAATACAACACACAACAAGGAAGAAAAAATAGAATACAAAATGGAAGGATGCTAATTGAAAATATTATGTGAAACCAAAATGAAAAAACAGAAGAAAAACTACAAAAAATTAATGCAAGATGGATGTGCAGGTACACTAATATGCAACTAAGCCTACTCCTAAGCTAATCATCTAGAAGGTTGGGGTCACATCTAATGAGATTTCAAATGAATCCAACGTAACTACTTCCAACCTAAATTCACAAATATGTAAGCGATTAAAACTTATATAAATAAATGTGCAATGAAATGGATAAGAACTTGAATAACATGAACAAAAAAATTGAAGGTATTTCCTGTCAGTAGAAAGATAGGCCATAGACATTAATTCTAGCCAATTCAAATTCTTACCTTTTATGAAAACTATCATTCAACAAACCTCAAAAGATTCCTGAAAATGTGTCTTCAACTACACTAAACTCCTTAGAAATCACATGGAAAGATCGGAAGTTTTTATTTGCGACTGAGCTTGCGAAGTAATATTTCTCCAACCATTCCATCACTGGGTCATAAAATTCGTGACAATCCTCTTGAAAACTACAAAGTATTTGAAAAGAATAATTTTCCATTATAGGTGCATGATTACAATGAGAATCTTGCGAGGGAATATGGATCTGATCATATTCAGCAGAAATGTCAAGACAATGAGTATTTGACCTAACCATTAATGAGTGTGGAAGTGTGTAAACTACTTGACAAGTACCTAGGTAGTGAGATGTTAAACCATAAAGATACAAGGGAGTAAAAAAACTATCATTTGATGTGATGATGGGAAAATAGTAATAAGAACGATAGTCATCAGAAACATAATCAAGATCAGATGGGCTAATTAATGCATCATATTCCTAGTTTGGAATTACCAAAGATAAATCAATTTGAACAATTCTAGAAATTCTCTACATAATAGAGTTATCTTCCTCACATGACGAGGGAAACAATCCATTTTCTTATGACTGGTTACACACTACACTAACATCATAATCATTGAAATAAGTAAAAAGGAATTCTAGTATAAAAAACACATGAAACTAGTCAGGGTAAAATAAGTGAAGAAGAATTTGATTCATCAAATAATCCATGCATTCACATATGCTCAAGAGGATTTTAGGTGCGACGAAGAAAATGATTAGAATTAGAATATTCACAAGAAGGATTAAGAGTTGATTTTTTTCAAAAGACTATGACAAGTATGACACCTTTGGCTAAAGAAAATATTTAAAATGATCAAATTAATAGTTCCATGATTCCATGAGAGATACGCATTCCAAAGCTAAGTTTGATATAGGATATTTGCATGAAGATGAATCATCCTGAATCCAATCAAAAATCAAATTTTGAAAGTTTGAAATATCATATCCACACTAACAAATATATTTCAAGAAATGATTTACATTGAGTGAAACCATTCAAAAAGAAGAGTTTTACGAATAAAACAAGACCTGACTTAGTTTTGGGGTCTTACCAAAGTTGGGAGATCCTAACATAACCATAAATGGAAGTTGAATAGCCTCGACTCTCTGGAAAGTAACGAAACTTTCAAGGATTATGAAATCACATTTCTAAGATTAGACTGGATCATGCATGGTGTAAAGATAGATGCTTTCACTAATTTGGATGAGATCACTATTAACTTGATGGAAGTTATCTCTGTTACTTATTTAATTATATTTTACAACTTTGACAACTTCGATGAGAATATGAGGAGTCTTATCTGAGTGCTATTATGATGTTCCTTAATCTTCTCACCTGATGATCATCTTATCTCTCAAGCTCCATATGTGTCTCATAACATGTTCTCTATTTCCATCTACTTCTTCACCATATTTCCATAGCATGATAGATTACATGCATCTGAAATCTACTCATGACAATACAAAATTAGTATGATAAACCCCTAGTATAAGATGATGCATATTGATCCATTAACTGGGTCAGAATCGGGTGACAGTCTAGGAAAGAGGCTTAGTAATTGCGTAATTGCGTAACTTAGGAATTTAGGGGTTTAGACTGCATAATGTGTAGTTCAGGCTAGACTGAGGAAGAAAATTGCACAATATGGGATCTCAATGTGACAAACTTATGGGTTTTGCATTGTTTCATCCAACTACACAGGTCTGGAAGGCAGAGTAGACCTAGTGATTTCACAGTTGCACAACTTAGGAGCTCAAAGACTGGGCTTGAGGTCTGAGACTATGCAATGTGAAGTTCAGGCCTAGTTGGAGGGCATGATTGTACAGTTTTAGAGGCCAAGGCTTGGGATTGAGCACTGAAATTGTGAAATGCATAGTGGTGAAAGGGCAAGAGGTCAGGACTCAGGGAATTGTGCAGTTGTGTAGTTCATGAGCTCAAGAATAAGGCTTGAGAATTGATACTTCACAATGTATATTTTTGGTTTGGTTGGGGAGAAATATTGTGAAGTTCTGGGACTTGGGGGCTGGGCTTGTGCACTGAGGTTGTTAAATGCATAGTTTTGGGAGGAAAATATTATGCATTGGGTAGTGCCAAGAAACAAGGTTGTTGATTGAGGGTTGAGATAGTGTAATGCATAGTTCATGAGGTTTAGATGAGGCTTGGCTTTCCAATTAAGAATCTCTCCAAATTTTACGAAGTGTGGGATTTGTGCAACTGCTGTGAACAGTGACAAGACTTGATTTTGATCACACACTTGAGACAATTTGAAGAAAAAATAATATATATTATCTAGAACACATTCAAAACATACTTCACTAAACGTGACAACTTTATGAGAAGTGTGATGCAAAAGTTACACTTTGCGACAACCGTGACGAACTTGTGCGACAATGCTTAAAACCTTGGGGATGAGTGTGACTGATTTTTAAATTGTTATAAGAAATCATTCACATAAATATAACCCTTTTAAATTACCAAAATAAGCATATATACATTGTGCAACAACTAAAATGTGAAAATACGAAAATTTCTAAAGCGCGAATGACTCTTGTGATATGTGAATGATAGGGAGAGTAACACATGCTAGTGTAAAGATAACATGTAAATGAAACTAATTAGAGTGAAAAAAGGAGAAAGATACAACCAAAACCATGAAAATGACACTCGCGAAAACAAAGGTGTGTGGAAGCAAAAATTTGAAAACCTGACTGAAATGGAAGTACAAATGCAAATAGAATGTAAGAAACTATTGTTGTCAGTGTGCACTAACCATTGACATGGATTGGACATCACACAAGCATAGTCTTGATGGAACATGCTATGCTTGTATAATCTTGCATAGAATAATGCACTCATGCACTTGTCATGAACTAAGAATGTGTGAGAAAGTGACTTCAACACTTCCAATCCAGGAAGGGATCTCAAAAGCATCAACAGACTGAGAAGTGACTATGAATGAAAAATCGTAAGATCTACATTAGGCTCCAAAATTTGAGTGTATGCAAAATTTTGGAGGGTGTTTGTCGTAGTGACAAATGGTTCTATTTGAAAATGGAAACATGTCAACACCTTAGGAAAATCCCATGGTTTTCTATAGAGTATATGAATGGGGAAATAGTTGAAGAAAAAAATAAAATAAAATAAATCTTGAGCTAATACCACCCCATTATGAGGTTATCTTATAGTATTTGGATTTTCTAAATAATATCTAAATAAAAGGGATATGTTTGATAAATTGAACACTTGATTAAATGAGTAAAGTAGCAATGAAAATAATCCAAGGAATGAAAAATCAAATCCTAAATGTACCTCTTTAAGGCTATCGAGACATGAGTCATAAGATCCTAGAAAGATAGACTATGAAACAATGGGAACCTACAAATCAATTGAACTCAAGGATAATGTCATCAAATATTATAATTTCTTCCCCATCCACAATTTTTCACCATATGACATGCCTTGTCTATCCCCCCAAGGAAAAAAATCTTATTCTAAGAGTTGATTACACATATGAGAGTTTATAATTTCCTTTAAACTATACTTAGAAAAATAATTAAATTTACCCTTATTATGTTGTGTTGGGGGGGTTATTATATTTCAAACACCTAATAAATCATAAATTGGTTCATATTTAACATTCCAAATTAAAATATAGATTTTGAATTTCAAAACAATTGACTACCTACCTTGGACACCTCATATCAACTCACCAACGTCAAAAATGATTGTTGAAGGTTTCATGAGAAGCTTGAAATTTGTCTTAGCACATACTTGTCAGTGTGGCTATTGAATGCCTAATTTGAGTAAGGTAACACTTTATAGCCCCATTAATATGTATTGTATTAATTGAAAAGGGAATTTTGAATATTTATTCGTAAAATCCCATCATCAATGACTATGAGGGTCATGTATTCATCTAATGTATCTCATGGTTTTGAGAAAGTGATTTTAAGCACTCATCATTTGAGTCAACACTATGTAATTCATTGTAGAAATGAGGAACCCCATTATATATAGGAAGGCATAATCACATTTTCCTGTAACAGGAAAAAACTAAAGAGCTCATTAAAGATATTTTTAAGATATTCGTCTTTTTATTTGTGATGTCTAGTATTGTTTCTTATATTATATTAAGCCATTTGTTACAAGTTTCCTAGAAGAATGAGCTACAAATAAGGCCTAAGAAGGGTGATTTTCACCTCTAGAAGGCCATTCAAGGTAAGGTTCCAATTTTTTCTCCTTTGACCATCGAAGGAAAGGTAGCACTGGATTGAGGTCAAACCGTCATTCCCTCTTCAATTTTTCCTTACACACCCTTTGAGATCGCCCTATTTCACTTGGATGTGATTGTAATCAAGAAAAACCCCAGAACCATATCTAAAGAATCTCAACCACCCTAAGTATCAATTTAAGGGTAATCCTCTAAGTTCCATCAACATTACCCCCATCCTAAATCATAATATCATTGTGAATAAGGGAAGTGCCTCCATAACCCTAAGAATTGGTCTATCTAATATCATACCATATATATAATTTTATTTCTATTATATCCCTTTTGTATTTTTTTTACCATGATCTAGGGTTCGAAATATCTTATATGTTGACTAGATCACTTGATCTTAGTATGGTCACATTCCATGAGGATTACATTCTATTATTTACCAACTAGGCCTTTGGTGAATACACCATTTGTCTTAAATTTATTTAGTTAATTTATCATTGTTAGTATTCATAAACCTGACCTTTGGGTTCATATATTACTAAGGACTTTTTAATCACACATATCTACGTTACAATATCAAGGTTCCATTATATTTATTGTTCATTCTTAATACAAGCCTTGATAATCTATTTAAGGGTAATTTATCATCAATTTTAACTACCAACTAGCTCTGAATTTTTTTATCCTTCTAAGTGGTAAGCCATTGTTTGTAAGGGACATCATTTTTGTCTCAAATCTAATTAGAATTAATATTATCATTAAAAATAGAGGACCAATCCCTATCCTAGATTGATTTCTTAGGATTCTATTCCATTTATCAAATATTCCTTATAATTCCAAGTTTATGCTTTAGTTTACAAGCTATAATTATCCAAGGTTGCAATTATATTATATCATTTCCCTTACTTATGTATGGCTAAAGCCTACAAATTATTCGCATACCTACTAGGAAAACACTTTCTGAGCCATCTCTAATGAGGTTTGTTTAGATCTCTATTCACATCTCTTACCAATAACATCTTTGGTTTGTTGATACCTATTTCACATATTACTAGTAGCTATTTCTCATAACCATGCCTATGATATATACTTTCCAATATTTAGATAATCAAATCATTCATTTGGTTAACAAATTACCCTAATAACCCAAGGGATGAATCTCCATTTGCAATATGAAACTTTTCAATTAAGTTGAAATCCTAGGGAAAAAATAGATAATATCATTTCTCACACATGTGCCTTATTTCATGTTATACATCCCATAAAATCATTTTTCATTTGTCCTCAACTTATGCTCATTCATAAATCTATTATTGCAAGCCTGAATCACCACGAATGAAGCCATTTAGGGAAACATAGGAAGTGTAAGTAGTTTGGATTGATTTTCAAAAAATAATTACATGATTCATCCATGTAAAGTCATACCTGAAGCTATGGATCCCAATTGTAGTCATAAAAAAGTATTTATGAAGTAAAAATTTGTATTTGTTAGAGTCAATTAGTTGTCAGTTGTCGAATGTTTTCGAATATGTAATTTGTTGTCATGAAATAGGTCGAAACTCATAAATATTTTATCGTCATGAGTTAGACCAAGAATTGTATGGGAAATCGTCATGAATTTGGTTGTCAATATTTTGGTCAAGAACATGAAATGGTGTTTGGGTTTTTTTGGCAAATTTCATCAAAATTTTTGATTTAAGAGGGTTGTGTCTAAATGATCGTTTGTTATAAGGTTCATATGAACATTCATTTACAATCAAGGGGATGTTATTCAAGGCAACATGGTTTGAATATCATAATTCTTTCCCACTTCTAATATCCCACATTCCCTTCAAAATTCATCATTTGTATGTTATTCCCCATATCCCATTCCTATTTTCCCTTATCCTCTTTCACTATACCTTAACCGTACATATCCTATTGCCCTATCCCCTTATTTCCTTCTAAACTATTTATCATCCCCATATACCCAACCATTTATATCCCCTATTCTACCTTAGTCCTAAGTCCCCTTGATAGATCACCATTACATATGATGAGCATATAACACAATATCCTCATACATTATCCCCCTGTTGTGAAACCAACTCCAAAAATAGAAGAAAAGAGATATCAAATCCTTAGAAATAAGCCACTTTGAGGGGGCAGCCTACAATACATTACATGAATGAAAAATTCTTTGATGATACAATTGACAAAACCTCCTTTCTATATATAGGAGTCCATGGGGCCACAATGTAATCCTAGTGGGGCCACAATGTAACCCTAGCTGACCTAATAATAATAATGTAAGGGACAATAATAACAATATGAGGGTTACAAGGGAAAAACAATAACAATAACAGGGGATCACTAACATAATAAGGGACTACACTATTAATTTAGGGACTTAACACGCCCCTCTCCTTCAAACAAGTGTTGTCCTTAATGCTTGATTATTTCTTGATGCTTCTGTATAAAATTCTTATCCTCCCATGTGGAATATTTTACAGGAAAGTTCTTCCACTTGCTGAGATACTCTGAAATTGATCATACTTTTCGAGTTCTTGTTTCTGTGACTTCTTCAAAACTTCTTTCGATGTGATGTTGATCTTCCTATTGTTTCATTAGATTCTGCACCAAAGTTAGGTTATCCTTTGAGAGTTGGAGAACTTGTTGTTGATGCTCGATGTGATCTTACACTAATTTATCATCCATATTAGATATTATTTGATCCTTCCAACCATCCAAATTAGCCTCCATTTATGCTTTTAAACCATCTATTTCATCTTCGGTTTCTCTTCGTAAGATCGAAATTTGTTGCACTTGGTACCGTAATTTTGATATCTCATACTGCAATTCTTCCTCTTCATTCATCATAGTATAACTTTTTGAGGGCTTAATGGGTATGGAATTATTTTTTGGAGGCATTATAGAACCCAATACTGATAAAAATTCTAAAATATTCCCTTGGAATCACTTCAAACTGCTTTTTCAAATAGACGTTATGCAATTTTAAAAACCAAATACACACCTTTTTCTTTCTTTTGAGGATCTTGATATTGAAACTGAATTATATCTGTGATTTCATATCTTAAATATCTAAAAATTGTTCCTAAGTTATCCCTTTGAATCCTCTTTCAAATTCCACAGGTCTTACCTGATTTCAATTCTTTAAGGCAAAGTTATGTCCAATCCCCCACAATTACCTAATTATGGACTGGTTCAGTAGAGCTAAATTTTACGACTTGCCACGTGTCCCTGTTGACTCCTTTGGCTCTGAAATTGATATATAAGAAACTATAGTCCGTTTTCTTCAAGAAAATTTTTACAGAATTCCAATCCGATGCTCAGAGAGAGAGATATGAATATTTTCCCATGATCACCTCTTTGAGATGAAAATCAGGAGCCTGAAAAAGACCTAACTTCCATAGATCATATCTCCGAAACTATTAAAAACCAGGCTCTGAAATTTTGTGAAGATGTTCCTAAATATTTAGGCTTCTCTCTCTAAAAATTTCAGCTTTTGAAACTTCGTAGAAAAAATTTTATATCAAAAATTCCGCGATGACCTGTTTAGGTTAAATTTAGGAGCCTGCAAAAAGCCCTAAATTCCATAGATCATATCTCCGAAAATCTTGCGAACCAAGCTCTGAAATTTTGCAACGATGTTCCTCATTGGATTCTCACTCTAAAAATTTCAGCTTCTGAACCTTTGTATAAAATGAGTTATAGTGAAAATTCCATGATGACCTATTTGGAGCAGCGAAACCCTAGAATCCAAAGCTCTAATACCAAATGTTGTGAAACCAGCTCCAAAAATAGAAGAAGAGATATATCAATTCCTTATAAATAATATGATTTGAGGGGGAAACCTCCAATACATTACATGAATGAACAATTCTTTGATGATACAATTGAAAAAACCTCATTTCTATATATAGGAGTCTAAGGGGCCACAATGTAATCCTAGTGGGGCCACAATGTAACCCTAGCTGACCTAACAATAATAATGTAAGGGAAAAATAATAACAATATGGGGGTTACAGGGGTACAACAATAACAATAACGGGGGATACACTAACATAATAAGTGAATACACTATTAATATAGGGAATTAACACCCCCTCATCATACTCGTGTCTATTCTCCGAATAATTCTACGTTCCAATGCTCCCACATCATTATTGAACAAGTGGAGCATTGGATAAACATATTGTCTGTCATACCATTAAAGTTGATAGATAAAAATTGAATTTCCCGATGGGCCTGCCATTTTCCATTGAATTATAGTTGTTGATAGTTGATTTTTGTTCATGGTGCATGAAGTTTCAGAGGTTGATCATGGGTTCAAGAGAAAATTTCAGAAGGGAAGAGCTCATGCTACACCATCGCTACATAAGACACTGCGTAACAATTGTGCAACGATTCCTTGAAGTTGTTAGTTAGTGCACAAGATATCATCAGTTGGTGTGAGGTAGGTTTCTGTTGTTCACTCCCCGAAATCCTTGTTTAAAATTGAAATTAAGCTTTGTAATGCTCGTTTTACTTTATTTTAAAAATACTTGCTGCACACACACATATTCCACACACACAGTCAAATTTAAATACCCAAATCCATGTCTTGTTGTTATCAAACCTGGTCATTGTAAAATGTCTAGTGGTTGGGGTATTTTATGGGTCAAAATACAAAGCTTTCCCACTCAGTTTCCTTGCTTTTAGACTTCTCTATCATCACTGCACAACGTTGTTGCGTAGAAAAAGTTTCGTGTTGTCATTAACTTGAAGTCTACTGCTCATTTTCCTGTACACGTAGTTTCTAACAATTCAATATGTTTTTCACATGTTTTTAGGGTTGAATGGCTCCAAAAACAAGCATAAAGGGAGGGGATGTTGTATGCATTGAGCCCAAGACTTTAGTCATGGTGAACTCCTCCCTAGCTATCAGAGTTTCCTTTGAGAGTTATGGATGCATTCCATTCTTCCAAAGGATTCATAAAATAGGCTATCATATATAACATGCCAATATTTTTACCATGAATTTCAAAAATATTAGATTTAAATTGGGTAATTTTGATATTGTTGTCATGGAAAAGATTATTGCAGATGTCGTAGGCCTCCCTATAGCAGGTGAGAAGTGGTTCAAGGGTGATGAGTTGGATGTTTCAGCCTTCAAGGAGTTTGTTAAACCTAAGTTTAGCAATGAGTTTTCCACAACCTTCCCCACATCATATATTCAAGACCATACAATGAGTTGTTAAAGATAATACAAAGGCATTTCACATGTGAAGGTAGATTTAGCAGGGCTTGCCAATACTACTTGAGACTTTTGTTACATTTTACAGATAAAAATCCCATGAATTTATCTTTATTCTTGCTCAAGAGTCTCGAGAGAATGCTGGAAAAGGTTCAACTTCAAAAAGACAACCACATGTCCAATTTATTTCAATTATCCCTTATCAAAATTCTAGTCAAGTTTTCAGTGGATAAAAATAAAATTAAATGGTCTGATTTGTTATCTAGTCTTAGTTTACCACCACAAGAAAATCCTTCATTAGTGAAAAAATTGTGAAGGGAAACATGAATCACATGGAATGCATGATGAAAAAATCACTTAGGTAGTGAAAGAAGCTAAGATAGTTGATGAAAAGGATAGACAACCCAACAATAAACTCGAAGGAAAAAATGGCAAGAAGAAGGGTAAGAAACATATGTCAAAGGGTAAACAAAAATAACAGGAGCCAAAATTTCAGGTGGCACCATCTGGGACCACTGATATTCAAGAGGCAATAGAAGATAAAATTAAAGATGACAAGTTTTTGATAAGGCCTAGAACTAGGTAGATAGTCAAGAATATTAGGGAGGAATTAGTTCCTCAAGCACTTATTGCGACTCTATAGGAAAAACAAGAGAAAGAGGTGGAGCAGATTGACCCAGTGCATATTTAAGAATACATGGTGCAGTTTTAAGAAGAATACACCAAGATGGAAAAAATGAAAGAAGCTCTTGCTAAGTACAAAATGAAGATAGTATTTTTGGAAAAAAAAAATAGAGAGTTGAGAGAAATAGCTCAACAAACTGCTCATCAAAAGATAAGTGTGAAGATACCCTTCAGGTCTACTATGTAAGACAAATGGAAGTAGGTTGTAATTAAATAATAGTACAAGAAAATTAAGGTAGAGTCTAGCAGACCTATTACAAGAGAAATAAAGTTGAAAAAGGGATGGGTATAACAAATGAAGGAAGTCGCCCAATCACCAAATAGGCCAGATTTTGACCAATGGAAAGGATACCAAAGATACTTATAAAATCTAGAAGAGTGCCAGATGCAGGTGATGAGAATAATGCAACATCATGAAGATTATAAGAAAGTTGTTGAAAGGTTTTTTGAAGATTGTGACAGAGAAGTGTGTGGGGCCTAAAAAACCTTGGATAGATGTGAACACTTTGTCAAATGGAAAATTCCTGCAAGAAGGAAATATAAGAACCTCGATGTCAGAAACCTAGTGCTAAAGATAAGGACAAGGTATATAAAGAAATTATTAGCAAATGCATGGAGGCTAGTAAAGAAGAATAGAGAGGCAACTGGAGCACCTCCACCTGGAGATAGACTTATATCAAGATCTAAAGCTCATTCTGAAATAGAACCTCCTCATCCAGTGCCTACATAACACAAGGATCATCTAACTAAAGCTCCTAAGGTCAAATCCTCCACTAGCAAAGCATCCAACAAGAGGAAAAGGAGGTAACAATCCTTTGTCTGGAGTTTTTGCAGTTTTGTCTATTATTGAAATTTGTTTCAGCTACGCTACATAGCAGGGGTACATTTTTTCTCTTCAGTTGCAATCAACATTTTTCTCAGTGAAATGAGATAGTTACGCACATGTTTAAGATCTTGAAATGTTGTGTTTTTTATGAGATGGCACTTGACGTTGTAAGGAGGCAGCATGAAAATTTTGTGCTACGGAGTTGCTATGCAGCCCCTGCCTACGAGATTCTACAAGTGTTATGAAGGTTCCAGTTGTAAGATATCATAGGTGTGTATGTGCTACATAGTTGGAAGCCACCTTAGCCCATTAGACATCAATAAAATGTCATCTATGGAGAGAAAAATGACTTGGCAGCGTGCTACCCAGCTGCCAGCTAGTCACAACGTAGTAGTATCAGTTCACTGCCACCCTTTTTTCTCTTTCTATTTTTTGCTATGTGATGGATATGGTTTGGAGATTTAGACAATTTCAATATATTTTGTTCTTAAAGATAGTGATAAGGATCATTAGTTTTTACCTTTATTGATTTCATAAAAATATTATGAACAATAGTAAGTTTCCACTTTTTAGAATCCAGTCACTTGTTAATATCTTATGTATGTCTATATAAGATGAAAAAATAAATGAAAAGAGGGTTGGATAGTATTGATAATCAGTTGGTAGACTCTGGTGTATGGTTTTTGTGTTTCCAGTTTAATTAAGTAAAGGTTTTAAGTACGCATACTTTCCCAATAATGTTTGCAGAGGATACTATGGTATTGCATTTTGAATGTTTGTTCTTCTTGTGTTTATTATATGTTAAGTTTTTCTCAAATTCTAGAGGAATAATTAAGTAATTATAGAATTCAAAGAAATTTTTCTCTAGTTTTACCATATTCTGGTGTTTCAGTTGCAAATGAAGCATTTTAACTCCGTATTTTTATTTTTTTCCTTTTAGCATTGTTGTATGTCAGATCAGTGTCTGTCTCTATTTTTCCACTGTACTACATAAATTTTATTTTTCCAAAATTTTTATCAAGAAAATACCTTTCTGATGATTGGGTTTATGCATAGAAATTATCGGAAAAATTTCATCACCTAAATCTACACCATATTTCAAAACTTTTATCAATTCCCAACAAAATGTTTTAAATAACTCTTCAGATCTTTTCTTTGCCTTAAAAATGTGTACTTCAAAGCCTCTTACCTTTGAGTTTGTCGAGTGAGGGAGGCCCCTCCTGTTGGAGAAGACCAGCCTCTCAACCCAAATTTTTCGGTTACCTTTCTTAATCTACCCTCATCATAGGAGAATTCACAAAGTGCTAACATATTGGCATCATTGTCGGGGACACGAAAAGTCTAAATTTTCCCCAGGAAAGATGTTTGTTTAATAAAGTCTTATCATAAGCAGAAGTGTAAAAATCACCTTGTATGGTACTAAGGTCAATTGGATGCAGGAAATATGTCTCCTAAGAGACACACTAGACAAAACCCTAATCTTGACCCTCCAAGGCCTTTTGATAATCCACAAAGTATTCTCAAAAGAAAGAAGGTCATTGAAAATGTCTCATCACCTCAGTTCCCTTTGAATAGATATTACTCCTTTCCTGATAGATTATTCACCTTTAAATATCTTGAATTTGATTTAGATTTCGAAGATTATCTTTTTAAGACCAAATCTAAAAAATTCATCTCTAAAATTGCCCTAGATGAATCAATATTGAGACCTTCCATTAATCTTGTAAAATCCATTTCAGGTAAAGGTCCATTAGTTCAGTCCCAATGTTTTTAAAATTTTTTGGATTCATTGCTGCACTACCGAAAAATCATAAATATTTCATATTGATAGCCAATATTCAGTTGTTGATCACGTTTCTCACATTGTCTTGTTATCTGCTTTCGCATCATCCACCCCTTCCATAACTTCATATAGAAGTACGCCTTCTGTTTCATTTTATGCTCATAGACTTTCTATTTCCAACGCTACAATTAGTGAAACCATTTTTCAGTCAATATATATGGCAGCAAGGTATGCCCCTTTGGTTCTCCCTTCCCAACTAAAGGATCTCCCTCAAAACTATGTCAAATACTTCCTCAGTATGATGGTATAGGGGAGGTCATAGAAAAGAAAAACATGGATAAAATCAAGGATTTTGTAGACTCGGATAAATTAACAATGAGGATGTGAAAGTAAGGTTGTTCATTCAGAGTTTCTATAGTGATGTGAAGAATTGGTTTAGGAATGCCTGCCCCGGTGCTTATGCTAATTAGCAAGAGTTATAAGAAGATTTCCTAACAAGATGGGGTGAGAAGAAGAATCATATGCAAATTCTGGCTGAGTACAAAAATCTTAAAAGGCAACCTAGGGAAGCAATTCAAGATTTTTCTGTAAGGTTTAAAAAAATTTATAACTCCATCCTTGTAGACATAAAACCTCCTCCTAGGTTTTATCTCCTCCATTATCCTGATTGTTTTGACCCTGAGATGGCCTACCAACTTAGAGAAAGGAATTTAGCAATGCTTGAATATGTGCAAAGAAATGTGGTTAGTGTGGAGGCCAATTTGTTGGAAAAGAAGGATAAGTTGAAGACAAAGAGAAGAGTTACAATAAAGGAAGACCCCGCCACTTATTCTGATGCGAAGTTTAATACATTGGTTAAAACCATGGAGAATATGATTGAGAAGATCTGTCTAATTGACCAAGAAGTAGCCAGCAAACCTTAAGTCGGTCCACAAAATAGAAACCCAAATTTTTGGAGGAAACCATAATTTCCAAATAAGCCATGAGAACAGAAAGGTCTAGAGTAGTCATAGTAGCAAATCAAACCACCTTTTAATAAAAACTATGCTCAAGAGAAATATGAGGAGGATGAGTAGTTGACAGAAGATCAGATCCTCTACATTGGTGTTGGGTAGTAAGTTTTCTATTTGACCCAAGAAGATCAAGAATAGGAGTCGTTCGAAAGGCTGGCATCACAGGAAGAAGAATTAATGACTGCCCAGTTTCAAGATGACATGATGATGATGGAGTCTGAGGAATATAGAAAGGGCTACCAAAATTATATCATGCAAGTCCAATGAAAGTATAATTTGAGAAATATAACCATGGGTAGCAGTGCAACAAGAAATGAGGCAACAAACAATAGCCCATGAAAGAGGAATATGGAAGCCAACAATGTGAAGAAGGATGTCCCTAGTACAAGTTCTCAAAGGAAGGAGCCTTCTATCACTATCTTGCAGAGGAAAGAAGATACATCCAAAGATATTGTAGAAAGGAAAGATGTTTTCCATAGAGAGGATGACAAGGTATCAAATCCTTTTAACCTTCAAGCCGAATTATCTAAGTTGAAGGTGTCTATTCATCTTAGTGAATTGTTGAAAAATGACTAGTATAGATCACATATTTTGAAAGAATTGAAGGTTTATAAAAATTTTGATACAGTCAATATAGTTGATGATCATCCAGCTATTATTTTTGGCCCAAATATCAAAGATAAGGGACATGATGGGGAGGTGTCGCCTTTTTATGTTAGTTTAAATTTGCATGAGAAGATTTTACACAATGTTATGCTGGATTTTTGGGAGTCACACAATATAATTCCGAAGGTGATTATGGAAATGTTGGGCCAAGATATTACAAGACCCTACAAGGACCCTTATTCATTGATTCCAGCAACATAAACTATCTGGTATTAATCAAATATTTGGCAGTGTCCTTAACTGAAATTCCTCCAAAATTTATGGTGATGGATATTGTGGTGGTGGATATAACTCCCAAGTTCGGTATGCTTTTTTCTATATCCTGGATGGAAAAAATGAATGGAGCAATGCAAACAGACATTTCCTACATTATGATTTCAATTTTCGGTGGCCAGATAAGGAGATTGTGTCGAGATCCACTCATTCAGGTTATGACCAGTATTAAGGATAAACCCATGAATCATCTAGGGTACGTTGTCCAATCTGATTTGGACTCATTTGTGTTGTTCAATTAAAGTTTTCCCAATGAGGAAGACATTGTTGCACATATAGAAGAATAAAGGGGCATCGATCAGAATTTAGAGGTTTCAGATAAAAAATCAGAGCAGGACAACAAAGTAAACATGAAATAAAAGAGAGACAACAAAGTGGAATCATAATTTTCAGACATCAAAAAAGAAGGAGCTAGTAAGAAAAAATATGAACAAGAAAATCATAAAATGGGAGCACCAGACAATAGAAAAAATGAGGAACATGGCAGCCAAGGTGTCCCAAAGAAAACTATAAGTTTGAAGGTTGTAATAAATAAAAGAGAACAAAAAAAAAAAACTTGTATGGATTATGCACTTTGATGGGGCAACAAGTAGAGAAGGTGTTGGTGTTGGTGTTTGGATAATCAGCCCAGAAGTTTGTAAGACAAAGTTATGTTCATTCAAATTAGTTATTTATTGTACTAATAATGTACCAGAGTATGAAGCACTCCAGTTGGTTCTTCATACTTTGAATAAATCGAGAGCTAAAAGGATAGTTGTGTATGGGGATTCCAAGTTTGGTATTAAACAATTCAAAGGTGAATATCAGGAAAAACATCCCTGGATTCATGGTTATCGTAACAATATCCTAGATTATTTACAAAAAAAATCGGATTATAGTTTTTCTATTTTACCAAGAAATATAATGTTGTGGCATATGTGTTGGCCACTTCGGCCTCTAATTTAGAAGTGTCCAACAATGTTAAGGGAAAATACAAGGTGGAAGTCATACATAGGCCTATTGTCCCTAATAATTTAAAGCATTGGTAGGTCTTTCAAAAATATAAGCAGATATACGGTTTCTTGTTAATGAAGTAGGAGTTCGTCAAAATGAAATTGGAAAGGGATTGTGGGTGTAAAGATCTGGACAAGGAAAGTTTCATCAATCAGTTGAAAGAAGAATTGAACAAGCAAGGAGAAGAGTTGAAAGTGTTGCAACTCAAGGAAAATATCCTTCCAAGAGGTCGTGTACCTTTGGAAGAAATATTTTATCACTATGATGTGGCCAAGAGGCCAAAATCGGTACCTGTGGGATAAGAAGTCGAAGAATGTAATACAAGCACACCAGAACACCCAAGTATGATAAAGTTGTCCAAGACCTTGATACCTGAAATGAATAAAAACTATTTGGAACTGTTGACTGAGTTTGTTGATGTGTTTTCCTGGGGGTATGAATACCTTAATGTATATAATAAAAACATAATCCATCATACAATACCAATCAAAAAGGACCAGAATCCTTTCAAGTAGAAACTACAGAGGACAAATACGGTGTTTCCTGCCCTGATCAAGAAGGAGGTAATAAATCTTTTTGATGTTGGCATTATAGTTCCTCTTATTTTTTCTGATTGGTTATCTAACTTGGTGTCGGTCCGGAAAATGACGGGTGAAATTAGATTATGTGTGGAATTTCTAAACCTAAATAGGGTGTCACTCAAGGACAACTATCCACTTCCAAAGATGGACCACGGTATTCAAAAGGTAGTGGGAGCAAGAAGAATGTATTTGCTGGATGGTTTCTCAGGGTATAACCATATTTTTGTTCACCCAGAAGATCAAGACAAGACAACATTCACCACACCATGGGGCACTTTCAAATATGCCAAGATTCCATTTGGTCTAATGAATGCAAGGGAGAATTTTCACCAAGCTATGGACATAGCTTTTGCGGAGGAGAACGATAAGTTTCTTGTTATATACATTGATTATATTACTATTTATTCACAACTGGATGAAGATCATATACAACACTTGAGGGCAGTCTTTGAGAAGTGTAGGGAATACGACATCTCATTAACTACCATGAAATCATTGTTTAGGCTGGAGGAAGGTAAGCTTTTGGGTCATATTATTTCGAAATATGGAATCAAAATAGATCCCAATAGAGTTGCAAAAATTCCAAAAAATGGATATCTTGAGGAGTAAGAAAGAAATTCAGTCTTTTATAGGTAGAATTAATTTTTTAAGAAGGTTTACCCCAAATATGGCTGAAATTTTAAGGAACATTATAGAGATGTTAAAGAAGGACATCGAGGTGAAATGGAGTGAAGACAACAAGAAATATTTGAGGTTAAATTTTCATTGTACCGTGCTCCCACACTGGTCATCCTAGATTATACACGTGAATTCATAATATTTTATTTTGCTTCTAAACATAGTATTACTATTGTCCTATTGCAGAAAAATCAGTAGAGAGTCGAAAAAATTGTCCCTTTCTTCAGTAGGATTCTTAGATATGTTTCCCTTAAATATGACATAATGGAGAAGCAGACATTGGATATTGTCAAGGCATTGAAGTACTCTTGTGTGTATATTTTTCATTCTCATGTCATGGCTTATGTACCTAGTGGCGCAGTCAAAGAAATTTTGACTCAAAGTGATCCAGATGGGAGGAGGGAAAAATAGATCGCTTATATAATTGAGTATGACATCGAGATCAAGCCAATAAATTTGATTAAAGGATAAGGGTTGGATCGAATGATGGCCAAACTGAATCTGCAGTCACCTCAAATAAATTTCTTAGCTATCTTGACAAAAGATGAAGCTTTAAGCACTACCCTATAGTTTCCAAAAAGGGTTGTTGATTCTCCTTGGTATGTTGATATTTTGTATGTGTTGCACCATTTATAAGCAGCTCCCAATATTCCCAAAACAAAAGCTTGATTTCTCAAACTAAAGGCACAAAATTTTTTCATTATTGCTCAGTTTTTATACTGGAAGGACCTCAATGGAATATTGTTGAATTTCTTGACATAGGAGGAAGCTCAGAAAAAAGTGGAAGAATTTCACAAGGGATACTATGGCAGTAACCTATATTGGAAGACAAAAACAAAACAAATTATAAGATTTGGCCTTTATTGACCTAGTTTTCTTGTTGATGTATTAAAAGGGTGGCCAGCTATCAAGAATGTCAAATGATTGAAGGAAGAAAGAAGTTGCTTCCACTTACCCTGAGACCCATAGGAGTTGAGTCACCATTACATCAATGGGGGCTCGATTTTATTGGAAAAATTAATCCCGCTTATTCTGGACAACACAAGTGGATATTAACAACAACAACATATTTTACCAAGTGGATTGAGGCAGTCTCAACCAAGCAGGCTACAGACATGATAATCATGCATTTTTTGGAAGGTAACATTTTGTCTCATTTTGGTTGTTCAAAAAATATTATCACAGATAATGGGGTAGCTTTTAGATCCAAAATTATGATAGAGTTATGTCACAAATATAACATTTTTGTAATACACTCTAAAACCTACTAGCCCCAAGGTAATTTATTGGTAAAATCCTCGAATAAAAGTCTAGTAAACATCATCAAGAAAATGTTGTAGGAAAACAAGAAGAGCTAGCACAAAAAGTTGGTACATGCACTAGGGGCAGACCGTTTGAGTATTAAGAAGTCGATATCCATGTCTCCATTTCAATTGTTCTATGAGACAAATGCCCTCTTTCCTTCCTCATTAGGAGTCCCAGTCGTGAAGCTATTGCAAGAGGCTGAAGTGGAACCAAATGAAATGTAACGAAGGATTGGAAAAATGATTTGACTTCAGTATTCCAGGAAAGAAGTGTTTAAGAACACACAGCTGATTCAAGACAAAATTAAAAGAATATATGACTGGAGGAAAAAAATAATTGATTTTCAAATTGAACATCTGGTACTAAAATGGGATGTCATAAGTGAAGAAAAGTGAAAGCATGGGAATTTTGAGAATTTGTGAAAGGGTCCATTCAAGGTTGTTGCATTCAGAGGGAGTATTGCTTATCTTCTTAAAGATTATTTAGATAAACCAGTTGGAGTAGGGCCTGTGAATGGAAGTTTTCTCAAACAATTTCTTACCCGAGTCCATGATTGGAGCATCATCTCATTGTACATACCATTTTAATCTTTGAATACTGCAAGTGTGGATAGTTTGTGTTGGGATTTGAAGCCTGAAGTGAAGGCCCTAAGCTCTTAACACTTTTCCGTAACAAATATGTCAGTCAGACTACCAAATATTTTGATGTTAGGCAATAGTCATTTTTAGTTAGTTCAGTTAGTTATATTTTTTTAGTCTCTTAGTCATTTTCAGTTTTGTGCATTGACTTCATTGCCCAATGGATAGGCTTCTTGTATGGATTGTTGTTCTTGGCACCTCACAAGGAGGAATCCATCCCCAATGGATCCAATGTCAGAGTCAGTTATTTTTCAGCTGTCAAATTTCTTCGAATCTGTAATTTCGGTCATGAAATAAGTCGAAATTCATAAATATATTATTGTCATGATTTTGACCAAGAAATGTATGGGAAATCATGATGAATTTGGTTGTCAAATTTTTGGTCAAGAACATGAAATGGTGGTTGACCTTTTTGGGAACCTTCATCACAAATTTTGAGTCAAGAGGGTTGTGTCTAAATGATGGTATGTTATAAGTTTCATATGAACATTCGTTTACAGTTAAGGGGATGTTGTTCAAGGAAGCATGGTTTTCATATCGTACTTCTTTCTCGCTTCTAATATCGCACATTCCCTTCAAAATTCATCATTTATATGCTATTCCCCATCTCCCATTCCTATTTTCCCTTATCCTCTTTCACTATCATTTAACCCTACATATCCTATTCCTGTATCTCCTTATTTCCTTCTAAACTATTTCTCATCCCCATATACCCATCCATTTATATCCCATATTTTACCTTAGTCCTAAGTCCCCTTAATAAATCAGCATTACACATGATGAGCATATAATGCCATATCCTCATATGTTAGCCCCCTCATCATATTCATGTCTATTATCTAAATAATTATACATTTCCATGATCTCACATCATTATTCATCAAGTGGAGAACTGGATAAACATCTTGTCTGTCATACCATTAAAGTTGATAGATCAAATTTGAATTTCATGATGGGACCACCATTTTCCATTGAATTTTGGTTGTTGATAGTCAATTTTGGTTCATGGTGTATGATGTTTGAGAGGTTGATCACAGGTTGAAGAGAAAATTGGAGAAGGGAAGAGGTCATGATACACTATCACTATGTATGACGTTGCATAACCACTGAGCAACGATTCTTTGAAGCTGTCAGTTACTGCACAAGGTATCTTCATTTGGTGTGAGGTAGGGTTCTTTTTTCACTCCCTGAAATCCTTGTTTAAAATTTCAATTAATATTTGTAATGCCCGTATTACTTTCTTTTCAAAATAATTTTTTCACACACCCATATGCCACACACAAAGTCAAATTTAAATACTCAAAGTTGTATCTTTTTGGTATGAAACCTGGTTGATGTGAAATTTTGAATGGTTGGGGTATTTAATTGGTCAGAATACAAAGCCTTCCCACTCATTTTCCTTATTGTAAGCTGCTCTGTCATCACCATGTAGTGCTATTGCGTAGAAAAAGTTTTGTGATATCATTAACTTGAAGTCTCCTGCTCCTTTTCCTATACACGTAGTTTCCAACAAATCAAATAATTTTTCCACCTTTTTTTAGGGTTGAATGGCTCCTACCACAAGAAAAAAGGGAGGGGATGTCATACGAAATGAGCCGAAGACTTTAGCCATGGTGAACTCCTCCCCAACTATCAAATTTTCCTTTGAGAATGTTGGATGGATTCTCTTCTCCCAAAGGATTCAGAAAATAGGCTATCATACATAGCTTGCCAGTCTTTTTTCCATGAATTTAAAAAATGACAAAGTTAAATTCAAGGATTTATAGATTTTTGTCACATAAAATCTTATTGCAAATGCCACATGCCTCTCTACAATAGGAGAGAAGTGGTTCAAGGGTGATGAGTTGGATGTCTCACCCTTGAAGGATTTTTTAAACCTGAGTTTAGCAATGAGATTTCCACAACCTTCCCCAAAACATATCTTCAATACCATTACAATCAGTTGTTAAAGATAATACAAAGATATTTTACATGTGAAGGTAGATTTAGCAGGGCTTACCAATACTACTTGAGACTTTTGTTACATTTTACAGATAAAAATCCCATGAATTTATCTTTCTTATTTCTCAATAGTCTGAAGGTAATGGAAATAAAGGTTAAAATTCAAAAGGAGAACCACATGTCAAGTTTATTTCATTTCTCCGTTATCAAATTATAGTCAAGTTTGTAGTGGATAAAAATAAAATTCATTGGTCTGATTTTTTATCCAGTCTTAGTTTATCACCAAAAGAAGAGCCTTCATCAGTGAAAAATTGTGAAGGGAAACATGAAGCACACGAATGCATGAAGATAAAATTACTCAAGCAATGAAAGAAGATAAGAGAGTTGATGAAAAGGATATACAACCCAACAAGAAACTCGAAGGAAAACATGGCAAGCAGCAAGGTAAGAAACAAATGTCAGAGAGTAAAGAGAAAGAACAAGATCCAAAAGTTCAGGTGGCACCATCCCTTACCGCCAAGATTCAAGAGGCCACAGAAGAGTCAGTTAAATATGACCAGTTTGTGATAAGGCCTAGAAATAGGTCAAGAGTCAAGAAGGACATGAAGAAATCAATTCCTCAAGTAGTTATTGAGACTCCAGAGGAAAAATAAGAGGAAGAGGTGGAACAGATTGACCCAACACAGCATGAGGAAGATAGTTCAGTTTGAAGAAGAAGATCCCAAGATGGAAAAAATGAAAGAATATCTTGCTAAGTACCAAATGAAGATAGCATTAAAAAAAAAATAGAGAGTTGAGAGAAACATATCAAAAAACTCCTCAACAAAAGATAAGTATGAATATACCCTCCTAGTCTACTAAACAAGACAAAGGGAAGCAAGTTTCAGTTAAAGAACAATCCAAGAAGCTTAAGGTGGAGTCTAGCAGACCTATTACAAGAGAAACAAATTTGAAATAGTGATGGGTACAAAATGTTAAGGAAGCAACCCAATCACCAAATAGGCTATATTTTGACCAATGGAAATAATACCAAATATACTTAGAAGAGTTGGAAGAGTTATAGATGCAAGTGATGAGAATAATGCAACATCATGAAGATTATAAGAAATTTGTTGAAATGTTGTTTGAATATTGTGATAGAGAAGTGCGTGGGGATTCCAAAACCTTGGATAGATGTAAACACTTTGTCAAATGGACACTTCTTGCAAGAAGGAAATATAAGAAATTCTATGTCAGAAACCTAGTGCTAAAGATAAGGATGAGGAATATGAAGAAAATATTAGGAAAGACATGGATACTAGTCAGGAAGTATCCTAACCAAGATCTAAAGCTCAGCCTGAAACAAAACCTCCTTATCTAGTACCTACAGAACACAAGGATCCTGTACCTGAAGCTCCCAAGGTCAAATCCTCCACTATAAGTGCATCCATAAAGAGGAATAGGAGGTAACGACCCTTTGTCTAAATTTTTTGCAGTTTCAGTTATACTACGTAGTAGGGGTACCTTTTTGTTCTCCATTTACAATCAACATATTTTTCAGTGGAATGAGATATTATGCACATTTTCAAGAGCCTAAAATGTTGTGTTTTTTATGAGATGGGGCTTGTTGCTGTAAGGAGGTAGTATCAAATTTTTTTGCTACATAGTCATTACGCAGCCGCTGCACAACCTCTACCTACGAGATTCTACAGGTGTTCTAAAGGCACCAATTTTTAGATATCAAAGATATAAAAATGATACGTAGTTGGAATCCACCTCATCCCATTAGGCATCAACCAAGTGTCAGCTATGGAGAGAAACATTACTTGGCAACCTGCTACCCAACTGCTAGCGAGTCGCTGCAGAGCAGTATCAATTCAATGTCATCCTTTTTTCTCTCTCTATTTTTTTCTATGTAGTGGATATGGCTCATAGATTTAGACATTTTTCAAGATATTATGCTCTCAAAGATAGTGATAAGGATAATTAGATTTTACCTTTTATCATTTCAGAAAAAGATTGTAAACAATAGAAAGTTTCCACTTTTTAGTTTATTTTGATCCTCTTCGTGGATCAATGATACTTTTCATCCAATCAATTGTTAATATCTTATGTATTTCTATATAATATGTAAAACTGAATGAAAATATGGTTGGATAGTAATGATAATAAGTTGGTAAACTCTAGTGTATCGTGTTTGTGTTTTCAGTTTATTGAAACAAAGGTTTTAAGTGCACAAAATTTCCCAATAATATTTGCAAAGGATACTTTGGTATAGTGTTTTGGATGTATTCTTCTTGTGTTTCTTCTATTTTAAGTTTTTCTTAAATTTTGGAGGAAGAATTAATTATTTCTAGAATTCAAATAAAGTTTTCTCTAGTTTTACCATATTCTGGTGTTTTAGTTCCAAATGAAGCATTTTAACTCTCTATTTTTTATTTGTTTCCTTTAAGCATTGTTGTATACTATGTCAATCTCTCTCTTTGTTTTCCCACTGTACTACATAAATTTTATTTTTCCAAAATTTGTATCAAGAACATACCTATGTGATGACTAGGTTTATGCATATAAATTACGGGAAACATTTTGATCACCTGCATCTACACCATATTTCAGAAAAATTTTCAATCCCAAACAAAAATGTTTTAAAGAAATCATTAGATCTAGTCTCTGTCTTAAAAATGTGTACTTGAAAGTCTCTTACCTTTGAATTTTTCGAGTGAGGGAGCCCCCTGTAGTTGGAGAAAACTAGTCTCTCAACCCAAAGAGGTTTTTGGTTACCTTTTTGAATCTACCCTAACAATATTCATTGAAGTGCTAACAATATTCATGGAAATATATTGATGAAGTGAAAATACCATTTAACAACTCTACTTCAACATGAATAATGAATACAGTACCAATCCACTAAAAAACCTCTTGTGATCAGAATGGGAACTCATGTTTCATATTTTAGAGATCTAATTTGTTGCATTTTATTTTTGTTCATAAATGATGCAAGATTGAGGAAATTCATTTTTGTTGGTTCATTCTCTTTCATTGTTTTGATTCTAGGGGTATCCAACGTAGAATTTTCCATTGAATTAATATTTTTGGTTGTTAGTACATGACAATCAAAACATATATCTACATTAATAAAATCATTGGATACTTTTCTTAAGAGAAAAATTGGATCATGGATTCTTTCCCTACTTAGGTTTCAGATATATTCCCTTTGGATCATGATAGGTATATGTTAATAGTCTAAAATGTTGGTGATTTAACCATAGCCATGGGTCTTACTATGCATAACATAGTTTCTTCCATCAGTGCTATAGCTTGGGAGTAATTGTGGTCAAATATATTTTGTTATTTTCATCAACACTTGATTTCAAATGGGTCCCTTATATTAATAGCATTGCTGTGAACCTTGAAATATCTAGGATAGTATTAGTACTCATAGTTTCATGTCTCTGATATCATCGGTTGGAAAATGGGATACTCTCTCATTTCTCCTATTATATTCTATTGATACATGTCTATAATTTATTGTTAATAATATTGGTTAAATGCATGCTTATAAATAAAAATAGTTATGCACTAGTCCGATCACACATTTATATTGTTTATACATCATTGCCTTGTGGCATGTACACTAGTTTTCCAATCTTAAACTAGGTTATTAGTTTCCATTAATTTCCATCAGTGTATCTAATTTACCCTTCTAAGGATAACCCCCTTAAGTTTGGTAGTATTGTCCTTGACCTTAAATTTAAAACATGAGGCCACTGATATGAATATGTTGGATTTTCCAATATTTTCTCCCTAGATGTCACACATAAGTTTAGAATTCCCCTTCACCAAGAGTATGAGTAGCAACACTTTGGAATGATGGTTGGGGAGTAATTCTTCTTCCCACGTCCTATTTCATTTTGTGAACCTAAAAAGTTTATATATAACTTCATTGAATATAAAAAATCTCACTTGCATTAAATATTTTAACTACTTTCTACTAGTGAAGTGAATTAGGTGTCATTGTGTTGGGTTTCATAATTCACCTTAGTGACTCCAATCTAGTTCTAGTTTGATAAAATATTCGAAGATTTGAAATTTGGAACCTATAGAGGATTGGAATTTTTGACATCATCATCTTAAGTTTTGAAACATCCTAGGCACCATATATGAAGGTTATCATATAGGTCTTCTTGATATTATTGGTTCATTTAATGGAAATAATAAGCCATCCTAGTCACATGTTATATCTTTCATTAAGGTTACGAATGGATTTGATATTTTCCATTAGCATCTCTAGATAGAAACTCTTATTGAACTTTGTAAGACTAGGAAAATGATTGGTTTATTGATCTTATAAGACCAATAAATTCATTTATTGATTATTTGAGGTCATTCCCCAAACTTGGGAGGCTCATTTTCAAGATTTAGATGTTGATATCTTTTAAATATTAATCTTGGTAGTCATACCAAAGGAATATGAAATAACCATTGCGTATATTATGGAGGAGAAATTGCATGTCAACATCTTGGAAAATAAGAAGAATAATTTTTGAAACTATTCAAAATCTTGAGGGTACATTAATACCTACTTTGTATAGTTTTTAAGATCTAGGATACAAACACCACATGAATGGAGAGGAAAATTATTTAGTTCATGAATCCATCCAACAATACAAGTTAAGGGAAATTAAAATTTTAATTGAGTAAACATTCTTTAACAACCAATTTCCCCCCCTCGTCCTTGTGGAGATTATCACTTGGAAACTTTCTCTTTTATCCATACCTTTTATGCATCCTTTAGTAGTCTAGAAGGTAAAGAGATTGTATAATAATCCCTTGATTATATTTTTCGATTTATCAATGATTAAGATGACCTTGATGAGATCCTAGAATTAATGAATCATTTACCTTTTTAAACTTTTGAAATTTATGGTCCGTCCTGTGAGGACTTTGGAAAGAGGGACCCTAATGAAGAACTTTCATGCTTTCATGCCATGGCCTTGACTTTGTCCACATTTAAAGAAATAAATGGGATATTTTTAAGCCCTATATATGGCCATTATGACTTTAAAACCCCTTATTAATCCATAGCTATTGTGTGAATACATTTATATTGTTTTATTGTTATATTGCTATGTATGTTACAACCATTCATGGTCCCATTTTATTATAATTGTATCCTTTGTCTCCTATGTATATACTAAAGAGACATAGTCTTAGGATTATAAAATATTTTGTTGTAAATGTTATTAATTGTAAAAGGAGGTTTCCTCCTTGAAATAAGACTATATTTTTTTGTCGATTATCATTTTAAAGGTGCAAGGGTCATAACACTAGGTATCATATCTTATGATCCTAAGGTTTTTCTACTTCAAATGGGTCATCTTAGAATTTTCATTATAACTTTTTTCTATGATGTTTCAGATGATGAAAAATGTATAATATTAAGGATATATCTCAGGAGACATATGGTTCAAATTATATATCTTGGTTCAGTATACTTTGAGAAATATGATCTAAGTTAGACTTCCTTAATTCTCCTTAAATTAGTTTCAAACAAATCAGCTTAGGATTTTCACTATAATTTTTTTTTTCTAGGAAGTTTCATATTGTGAAACATGCAGAATATTGAGGAGAGTATTAGGGAGTATATAGTTCAAATTTCATATCTTTATTTTCTTATTTCTCTATGTTTTATAAGGACATTAGGTTCTTGAATACTCCTAAAATCCTTTACAAACATGCTAGCCTGAAATTTTTTCTATAACCTTTTTCTTGGGGGATGTTTCAGATAGTGAAAATGAGATCATGGGGAACATATAATTCAAATTTTTGAAATTTTTTTGCTATAATTTATGAGTTATACTCTATGGAAGTTAGGGTTTATGAAGGATCCTGAAATTTGTTTTAAATAGGTTAGACTGGTATTTTTCTATGACTCCTTTCCTGGGACTTTTCATACTGTGAAATATTTAGGGACATTAGGATACTTGCAGAATGGTCTCATGTAAGAATATAATAATCATATTTGAATAATTGGACATATGACATGCTATACAAATTTTCTCATAGGAAGAGGCCAAAAATAAAAATAAAAAAATTGGGGAACCTACCTTAAATTTTCACTTGGAAAATCAAATTCTAGTAAAATATATGGAATTGTAGAGAATAAATATTAAAGTATTATAAACCAGATTTTCATATCCATAAGGGCTAAAATCTCATATTTATATCTAGAAAAGCTCATATATTAAGATATCCTCCAAATTATGTTTTTAAAGTTACATAAATTATAAGTGACATAATTGTTTATTGGAAGATACATTGTTTTTGGGTGACTAGAAATCATGATAAAGAGTAGTATGTTATTTTCTGACATGGTTCCAAAGAAAGATAAAAAATCTACTACCAATTAAACCTCCCAAATGCTCTTCTAGAATTTATGAAGAAAGTCAAGACCTAGAATTTAGGTTCTTCCAATTAGAAAATAAAGTTGATGAAATGGATGGTTATATGATGAAAAAGGTGGACTTATAAATATTTAAAGAAAAATATAAAAGATAAATGATGGATGAAATGGAAAAAACAAGGAATAAATGGAAAAGGAGATGGATGGAAATAGGTAATAAATACATAAATCCATAAAAATAATTAGAATTCATTATGTTAAAGTATCTTTTTGAAAGGATATTGAAATGTGATGAAATCATGAAAATAAGGAGAAAAATTGTGGTGGAACTCAATCACCTATGTGGAGTGGTTTAGCACAATTATAGAGAGCATATATTGAATCATAGCACCCTAATCATTAATTTTCAGTGCAAGATCCACATCATTAAGGATTACGTTAACACCAAGGAATTACTACATTGCAAGGATCGATATAAGGAATTTTTATGGTAACCGTCTTTTAACATAGATATTATAGATGAAGCAATGCTTTGATTTGTGCCAAGTGGCATCGTTACAAAAGGTAAATATTTCATCCATGTTCTTAGAACAAGACCAACACGTATGATATCAATGGATTTTGTTATATCCTGGTCCATTTTTACATAGGAATTGATAACACATTATGGGGATACTAAGAGTAATAAGTTCTTTAGTTGATTGATAAATATTCAACAAAAAGGTCTACTTATAAAAAAAATTCAACAATTCCAAAAGGTGAGTCTTAGCGCAAAGAAAATTTTGGAGGAAATTTTTGTATGCCCATTTATGTGAAGTTTAATAGAAACATCCAAGATGGGGTGCATCTCTTTGAACCCAAATCTATACAACATGATTTCAATCTAGCAAGGAAACTTGAAAGTACAAATATGGATACTAAGAAATTGGTCACTAACAACTATAGAGAATATGATCCTCCTTCTCCTAGCCTCACTCAATCAATTTTTTATACATAGACTTTGAAGAGGAAAAATATCAAGAATTGGAATTGTCATAATATCTAGAGCTAGAAGAGACTACTCTAGCAATATATTTTCATGCATTGGCTAGAATTAATTCTCCAAAAATCCTAAAGATAGAAGGATATATAAAAAAATAAAAAATGGTCACAATGTTGATTAATTTTAGAAGTCCCCATAACTTCATCATTTACACAATAGAGAAACTTCTTAATTACTTCATGTATCTAGCACTAGAGTTTCATGCAATGATTGTAGATAGAGATACCAATTTTTTTAAGGGAATTTCTATAGAATTAAGTTGAATATGGGGAAGTATTTATTGAATACTCTCATGATTGAAATACAATTGGCTGGTGCAAATGTTGTAGTAAGGGTCTGATGGTTATAATCACTAGGAATTGTGAACTTTAGTTTTCAATATATCTTCATAAGATTAACCACAAAAGGAAACAAAATTGAGATTAGTGGTATCCAAGGGAAACCCTTAAAGTTATTATCTATAATAGGCTAAAAAAACTACACAGAAAGGGGCACCACGGTGTAATTTCACAATTGTGTTCACTGAATGTTCAAACATCAATATTGTTATCACATAAAAAGTGACCAGCTAGCCATAATTAATTAGGTGGATCGAAAGGCGCCATGTAGTATGGGTTTTTACACATTAAAACCCACTTTCACCTAAAGAAATAGCCTAAGGAACCACTTTTACTAAGTTATTTCCATCAATTAATTTATTCACATGAGAACAACCAAGGAAATTTTTAAGGATGGAAATTTATCTTGGATTTTACAAACCTTGGTGAATTTTTCTAGTCCTTAATATGAGTTTTTTTAAATGTTTCATTATTTTTTTGTAAATTAATTATATTTATATTTATTCATATTATTTTGTATAATATTTTTGTTATTTTCAAGGAAATATAATTTTAACCTATTAAATTTGGACAAATAAATTTTTGAAAAAATGGAAGTTAGTAATTTTTTTTTGTAAAAAGAGTTGAAAATTATCCCATTTGTAAATAATAGCCCCTAAAATTTCACTTAAGAATAACCCATAAATTCATTAATCTTATGTTATTCCCATATTGTTACCCATTAAAGTGAAATTAATTCAAAATATTTTCACTTGCTATTTTTGTTTCCATAGGAATAATTAAATAAATTATTTATTTATTCATTATTCCTTAATCCTCTAAACATTCTCATAGTGATAATTTATTAAATTATTATTTATAAATTCTTTTGAAGTTCTTTTACCATTTCACCTAGAAGTAATTTAATATAAACATTCATTTAATAATTATTTATTATCATTCTACCCATTTTTTTAATCGACTCAACAAATCATTAATTTTTCAGTTAGTCATCTAAATTAAGGTATTGACCTCATTATTTTATTTCTTATTTTATGTGTCTTTGGATTGTACAACTAATTTGGAGAGAGGGAGTCATTTTAGCTGTAGAAAAATATTACAAAAGAACCCTCCAAGGGAGGACATCCTCTTAAGCCATTCTCATAGGGAGATTCTCATTAGGTGAGAAAAAATAATAAAAAATATTCATATTTAGGTCATGGAAGTGAAAATTAGGAATTTGGAGAGAACAACACAAGCTCTGAGCATTAGGGTTTTGAGCACAACAAATAATATATGGTTTTGATCAGGTTCTGGTCGTGGTTGTGAGGTTGAGGCAGATAACCGACTATGGGAATAGAATAGAGAAGGAAATATCTTAACCACTCATGGTGAAGACCAATGGTTAATCAAGGTGGTTTTCAGAGGACGGGATATTATCGTATACACACTACCAAAAAATTTTAACAACCTTTTTATTTAGGGAACAGGACCTGTGATGCCAGCTGAAGAGGGATTATACAATCCTTTTCATAAAATCACAGCTAAATTCCTGAAATAAATCTTTTTTCTTTGTAGGGGTTGATACTCTATTGAAAATGTTTGGTAAAAAATACAACAAGAATAGTCATGAGTGTCTTGTGAGCTAATTTTTATTGTCGACTTGGATCCAATAGGTATATACCTTCTTAATTGGTGTGTTTGGGTCGGTCGCCTTTATAACATTACATATCCACTAGTAAAATCCCTCTGTCCATATTGATCTAGGTTGAGTGAAGGGTTTGAGGAGTTGAAATAGGGGGAGGCCTTTCATACTTATATTAAAAAATTTAATGGGAATTCTTCCCTTTTCTCGGTTATGGGTTCAGATCAAGTGGTGAATCCCAATCGGAAGATACATAATCATTTGGGTTTACCTACAAATATGTAGTGTCTCCTTCATGAAGGAAAGAAGCTAAAAGATCATCTACAATCATATTTTTATGGTTTATCCTAGGAATCTACATTGTTCCTAGTGTCAAGATTATGTGGGGGAACCGTAGGCTCTAGAGCTCCAACCACTACAACATCATATAAGAATGTAGGATGTGGGAAGAGACTAGTTCAAATGGAACAACCACCCTCTTTCCTAGGGCTACACATTGTGGAAAAGTTGGATGATATGCCATCCTTGGATATTAAAAAGAAATAGGTAAACTGTCTCTTTTATTCATTCATTCAAAAGCGACCATATGTATATTCAATGGGTTTTGGCCAAAAATAGATGCATTACATTAATGGATATTTACATCCCGTAAAAAAAACATCTATCTCTGCTCGAAGGGATTTTTCATTATCCAGTTTGATACCTAGGATGACATTGACACAGTATTGCATGAAGGACCATGGTTTTGGGGAAGAGAATGCCTTTCCATAACTGTATGATTTCTAGAATTTGGCCCCGCAAAAATGGTGGCCACAAATATGTCATTATTGGTGTGGCTTCCAAATTTACGTCTACCTTTCTGGCATGACAATGTTTTGGAAGACATAGGGACTACTTTGAGAATTTAAAAAAAAACAAATAATGAGTGAATTCAACAATGAATATTTATATTTGCTCAAATTTATGTTGAAATAAACCTAAGACAAGGTCTCTGTGATCAAATAATGCTGAAAAATGGAAAATTTCAATGGATCCAAAGTCTAGAATATGAAAACATAATGTTCAAATGCCGCGCATTATTTCAAACATGGCACATGCAAGATTCTTTCCCATAGGCCAAAAAAACCCTAAGGAAGAAAAAGGGGCAAACATACAATATGAAATATTGACATCCCTTTCATCCTATATGTTCAAAGGATGAATAAGAGGAAGCCACACCTACTCAAGTAAATAAGAATACCCATACTAGTAAATACATGTATCAACTAGCACAAAGTGAACAAGATGATGAGATGAGACATGGGATGGGGGGGTACAAACAGAGCTCATGTTTCTAAGAGCTCAGATTCATACAAAGAACTATCACTAAATACAACAAGAATTAAATTCGAAATGTTTCCAATAGATCTCAACTCAAGGGGATGGCATAAGGTGTAGAAAAATAAAACAAGAAAATAAAAGTGAAGTGATTATTATTGCACTTAAATTCAATAGTTTCTTATGTATTTTTTTAAATTTTCTCCTTTTTCTGATAAGATGAGAGGCTTATCTTATTGAATGCATTCAACATCTAAAAAATGTAATTTTTTTCCTTTGAATAAAATTATTATTTTTTCCCTTTGGAAAAAAATGGAAGAGGAACTTATTATGTGATTCAAATATGTGTCTTTGTTTCTAATTTTTGTCTTTGTTTTTATGCAGTTCTATTGAACTAACACATGAATAATTGTTGCTTCTAGGGTTTAATCCCCATATAGTGTTATTAGAATAGCAACTACCAAAGAAAAGTATCTCTTTACTAACCCTTGTGCAGGAAGACTTCTAACAAATGGTGACTTCATTAGGGAACTGAACACTCCATTTCTTGGTGGAATTTCGTAAGATTTTTTTACCCCTTTCCTTTTTTATTATTTTTCATTTGTGGTGATTTTTTGTGAAAAAAATGGTTTTTTTTTTTTGTAATCTATTTTTAATTCACAAGTCTTAGAGGTACAATAAACGACAAAATTATTGTAGATCCTAAAATAAAAAAATCCTAGGAGGTCGATGTAGCTTTCAATCCCTTTTATGCATTGGTCAAGATGGGTTATGACACTTTTACTACATTTTCCAATGCACTTACTGCCCCCAAAATTGCATTGTTTAATCCATTTTCTAGGTATTTTTCGACATTGGTGATTTTTTTTGAAATTTCCAACATTTTCATATTTTTCTGGATTTTTTTTTGTTTGGCTTTGGGATCCCTCCTATTTACAGTCAATTAGTAATTCTTGAGCCCTTCACTTTATAAAGCCTTTGAGGAAGAAAGATACCTCTTGAGGGCTTCTAGCACTTCTCCACCAAGTTAGGTTTGGGAGTTGAATTGGTTGTTTACTATCATACACTAGAAAAAAAAATCCCCCTATCGTCATTATTATTATAGATCTAAGAACTCATTTCCTAATTAGATCTTGAGATGAGGAAATCCCCCTTTTGACTAATATTTATATTCCCTTGTTTTTGTCTCTTGAATCTCCATTTGGATAGATTTATATGAGGATATTTGCAACATGGAAACCTCTATTTCCTAGTTGTAGCCTCTACATAAAGTTGGTTGTAGGATAGTAGATCATATGTCACTTTTATCCTTGATATTTTTTATATCATTTAAACCCTCCATATTTTTTCCATTTTTGAGCCTCTTTTTCTTTCCACAAAATCCTCCAAAGAGTGGGTAGTGAATTATTTTAGTGAAAGTGATTTCTATTTTTATTGCAAAAATTTGTTTTATTTCCATATGAAATTCATTATTTTTTATGTCAATGTAAAGTGTTTTAATTTCAATTTGTATCACACATATACTTGTACACACCTACACACCACTTAGTTAAAATTATTTGTTCAATATCCCCAATTGAGCCTCTAAAATCAACCCTAATTTAATACACATTGATTAAGCCCACTTGGGCATCAAAACAATCTATTAGTTAGGTTAACATCAGTGGGATATGGCATCAAAATAACACCCATAATAACTACATATTAAAATATAATGGTTTTCAATTAGGAGGTGTTATAGTGGCTACAAACACCCTCCAAAAGTTTTCCATTACTTAGATTTTGGAGCCTAACTTCCCTTCATAGGAGCTTACCTTACAATGCTAGTAGGTATCTATGCTTTGAATGATTTTTATATTTCATTTTTACTTGTGTTTAGTTTCTTTTCCACTTACAAAAATTTTCTAAGTCACATGCTAACCTCATTTCTAAGTCTTCCACAAAATTTCTAGGCTTGTTCCTAGAAAGTGCACAATTCATGAAGCTAGACTTGTCCTTGAGGATCCTAGTTGTGCATTAATGACTCACAACCCATAATTGAGCTCGAGAACTACATATTAATGATACGAAGCCTATAACTAATCCCATAAACTATGCAATCACTCACTAATCTTAGAAATTTCACAGTGCACTGAGTCGAGAGTTGCCGGTTCCTTGAAAATGCACAATATTTCCCGTTGAGGGGCATGGCAAGTTTTCTCGGAAAAATTAGAGAAGAAAAAAATTGAGAAAGCATCCCTAAAATTTAGGGATCTATTTTTAGTAACCCTAAGGTAGCACACTTGATATTTTTGGAAAGTATCACCAAGTGTTTCTCTTTCCTTGATTTGTGGCCCTTCATAAACCCTAATTTCTCATATCTATTTACTCGACGCCCCATAGAGCTCATTCTCATATTTTACCTTAGAGCTCTAGCATTCCTGAGGAGATCAAGAAGCTTCAGTGCGATCGTCGTTGCTTTTCCAATTGAGTTTTGCATTTATTGCTTTTAGTCGCTTTTTGCCGTTTGTCTTGCATGAGTTTTTTTTTCCTTGTTTATTTGCATGCATGCTAGAGTTTTAACTTGATTTATCTTGTAGAAGTGTTGTTTCAACTTTTTTTTTTCCTTTCACAAGTGTCACATCGATTTTTTTATTTTTTTACAGATGGTCATTATTGCGGAAAATCTCCTTACCGATCTCATTCACTTCTCATTTGTTCCTTTTCTGCACTTGAATTGTTTTGTTTCATAAAAAACTAGTCATATTTTCACTCATGTCTTCGCCATCTCTCATATATGATACTTTTCACACTTCCCTTGAGCATATCTACATTTACCTTGGTCGTAATTCACTTTCACCAGCTGGACATTGCGTAATATGGAAGCTCAACCTTCAAGCTTAGCCTATGGAACCATAAAATGCATAATACGGGTTGGCCTCACCACGCATTTTGTAGTGCCAGGCCTCAACCACCATCCTTGGCCACTAAGACTACACAATGCACAATATCTCCCAACTTACTTTCCCAACTAAATTTTGCATTACACAGTCTAAAGCCACATGCTTCAACAATGACTACGCAGTGTGAAGTTTCCCAGCCAGACAAACCCTCTTCCCATCAAGAATAATACAATCGTTCCAGTCAGTTTATCGGTGTGATGCAGGAACATGTCCTGAAAGTATTTTTTCTTATAACTAATATTTTCTTTCCATCATTGTATTTTCTATCCCACAGGTACAACATTTGTTGAGAATCTCTCCAAGAGGTCACTTTCAAAATGGCCTCCAAGAGATATTCCTCAAAGGAAACCATTGAAATCAATACTCAAGAGGCAGCTGAGAAAGTTTCAGTTAACTTTCCATTTTACTTGGACACTCAGTTGTTCATAGAGAAGGGTTCAAAATTGACATGAATGCAGATCAAAGATAATTTCACAAAGGACTTTCAGTCAGAATTAAATGACCGACATGTGTATCTCAGCATCATTCAGTCAGGGCTTTACAAGGTTGCATGCAGGTATCCAAATTTACCATGTGTGGATGTGATTAGTTGGGTTGTCTCAAACACTGATGTGGAAACCATGACATTGAGAAACATTAGTAGGTAGGAGCTTGCTACATTCCTGGCAGCATATTTCAAACAAATGTATCATCTTCCTGGGCTAGTGAAGAAAATGGACTCATTGTTCTATGCCACTCACAACTAAATTAATAAAAGATATATCATCAATAGCCAGGTGAAGGAGCCAACGAAGTTCAGGCAGACACCCACCCACATGTACAAGACAAAAGCACTTAGGAAATACTATCTACTTTTGGTCATACTAACTTGGATAATCTATGGCCAACCATGCACAATAACCTTTCTTGAGGCATGGGCTATCTTGTTGAACCAAGTAGTGAATGAGGGGAATCCATTCAACTAATCATACCTATTTTCTCATCAACTGAGAATCAATGTGACAAAATCTTGCAATCAACCCAAAGGTGAGAAATCATGCTTCTACATGTTTGCATACTTACTCGATGCAATCTATGCAGATAATGAGTTCCCTGGCATGAATTGGACATGGACACTAAGAGACACTTCCATACATATCTATTGCAAGATACTCTCATATAGTTTTCATCACGGAGTCATGGAGTAGCTTACTGATCACTTCATCATCTTGCTTTACATGCTCATATTTCAGGAGGATCCACCTTGAATGTCATGATAATTTATGGAGGTGATATCAGATATTTCTAATTGGTTTTCCTTATTGGATGGAAATTGATTAGGGTATTTGGTGGGAAAAATCCACCACATCTTTTATCGAGATATGCCACCGAAAAAATAGTCGTGCAAGAGGTAGCTTATCATATCTCCACAGGGTTGTCAGCAACACTACATAGGATGAAGAAGGAACCATGGAAAACTCTTCCTTTGCAAGTCAGATTATACAAGATTAGGAATCTCAAGATTGTACACCATGAAGAGAAATCCATCATCATATTTGAGTTTGGCACAAATATTTACAGTCTCTATGATCCAAGGGGATTTTAAAATGCCATTGCAAGAGAGTATACCTCAACTGGGTCAAACGGATATATCAGTGGACATAGGAGGAATCATGGAAGAACTATTATAACTCCTCCTAACCTCATGATCCGATCAGTACGGCTAGGACTTCTCAAGTTGTTCCATAAGCAGCAATAGTTCCAAAAGCAACGATAGCAATAGGCAACATTTTGATGTGTGACAAAGGAAAGAGGAAGGTATCTCACAATACAAAAGAGGAAAAAATATGGAAAATAAAAAAAGATCCTCTCACTCGAAAAGTAGCTTTGGAAATCAAAGGAAAATGGGACAAAGGTAGCAGAACGGAGTGGAGAAAGAGACTCAGAAGAAATCCTTAGAAGAAGTAGTGCGGAGAGCATAGAGAGAATAAGAAGAGTTGAAGGAATAACAAGAGCTTAGAAGAAGAGAATAAGAGGAGAGACAGAAGCAAGAAGAGGAAGAAAGGAAAGGTGCCATGACAGAAGAGATGACACCTTTATAGGTTGAATAATAGATATAGGATCAACCGATAGTAGAAGGAGTGAGCGATAAGATGCAAGAATAGGAGTTTTCTCAACTGAAAATTTGATTGAACTCATGGACATGGAAGGGGGACCGTAGCAACGAGATAAATATGTGTACTTGATGTCTAGTGCACCTGAGGCCATCGTTTAAACTCCACCACCTTTAGCCACGAGTAAGCCCCGAGTGAGTAATGGGAGGTAGTTCCCTTGATGATGATCCGATTATAGATGTGTACAATCTATCATTAGATGATTTGTAGAAGAAGATTGTAAGGTGTGAATAAAGAACTTCTCGGATGATCATGCATCACCTACGTTCATGAGAGAAAGTGTGATCGTGGTAGACACCAATAGGAATCCAAATTCCATTTTTGAAGACAACTGGACCTTCATAGGAGAAGGTAGATCTAGTACCTAGTGCTTGGTGGCCGAGAACAAAAAGTTGGCGCAGAACATATAGGCACTTTGGCAAGAGAATGAACAACTTTTTGCAGCAACGCAGAGTGCATTGTTTTCATAGGTCTACTGTGAGGAAATAAGAGTAGTGATAATTACTGAAGTATCCACACTTGGAGAAACTATGCTAGATGTTTATGATGATTTGGTAACTGTACATAAGGTAGTTTTTCACTTGAATGAAGTGCTATGATAGAGCAGAGAATTTGTCAGGATCATTAGGAACATAAAAACTGCCAGTATCTCCATGCATGAGTGGACAGTGCCATACAAAGTTGTGCCACTTACACTGATAAAGAAGATGAAGCCACATGAAGATTTAGAGAAATAAAGGGTTCATATGCTAATCTAGAACAATAAGCAACTCGCCTCATTCATCGGAAACATTCAGGGCGCATATGTATAGATATACAATAGCTTGGATTTCATGGTGAGAACCCACCGAATCCCATCAATTGGTACACTCATCGAGACTAAATGTAGACAGAAATTCTGATAGGAGATTGATTAGTACCTAAAGCAGCTAGAGCAGATGGTCATACCAGGAGGACAGGGATATAAACAGACAAAATTTTTAGACCAACATTGGTGGCCCGGTTCAGATCAAAATAATGTTTCACCTGATTGAAAAATAATTGAATATCGGTTCCAAGACATTGTAACCAGATGCATTGGAGGCAAGAGTCCGCTTCCAGCCTAACACTATCTCACAATTTGGGGAGAGCATCACACAATAACAAACTTGCTATGAGTATTTGACTGAGAGAAACCAAGTCCAAGATGCATGTCTTGAGTTTACCCCAACACCAACATCATAGTATTTTGTCGTGTTAGGCTATCAAGTTGTCTCTACCTTATTTTTTCTTATATGGGTACAAGTGGAAATTGTAATATTATTTGTAATTATTATATGAGCGAAATTCCATGTGTCCATGATGGAATTTAAAGAGTCATATGTAATGTGAGAGTTATGAGGGGATTCCAAGAGTCCTAAATGGGGAATTCCAAGAGTCATTCGCCTTTTGTTATAAATACATCCTCATAACTCATGTAAAGGTCTATTGGGAGCCAATATTTTTGCTAGGCTTAGGACTAGAAAAGACTTGGTAGTTTTGTGTCAGCCTTGGCTTCTCTATAGCATAGAGGGAGTATAATTCTTTGGGAGGAGTAGGTGTTGTTGAATTCACGTTCCACTATTGGGGCAAGTGGTTCGTCATGTTGCATGTATGAATGGAACTTTCACTTATAATAAAATCAGAGCCAACACATTTTCATGCATATATTGTAGATGTAGTTGGACTATTCTGGTTATGTTTGTGATGTATGTTTTTTAAATTAAACATATGCGTATGGACTATTTTGTTTGAATTTGTAAGAAACTTTTTGAATGCATACTCATGTTTTTATCCATTACCTTTAGCTTGTGGACTATTCTTCTTGTTACTTTGTGTGATGTATTTTCAACTCGTGCGTTCCTTTCAAGCTGAGTACTATTACAGGCTTCGAAGGAGCACACTTCCTTTCCCCTTTGTTATTAGACCGATCATGCATCATATTGAATTTCCACAAGGTCACACACTTTCTTTAAAAAAATACACTGTGCACCACTCTATGTGTTTTAAAATCCAATGCATATCATTAAACACCCCACTATTGGGACTCCTACTCCAAACGACGTGAGCTCTAGTTGGGACTTCATATTAGGGAGATCCCATGAATGTTGGTGGGTCTAGCACCATCAACATTTATTACGCTAGAAGGAGGTACAAATGACAAGCTGAGCCCGTGAAGTATGTTTTCAATTTTTTCATTCATTTTTAATTTGTCGCAACTTAAATTTAATGTCAAGGGTGATGTTATCACCAAAAAAAATAAAATCCAAAAGATGGTATGTCAACTCTATTTTGATCATGGTCTAAATAGTTTTGAAATTCATTTTAGTATGGTTAAGGGTATGTCATAGTTTTAGAGGTTTAGTGTTCATCATTAGAATTCAAATAAGGTCTTTATAGGTCTATTCCATGGTAAAAAAATTCACATTTTTTCATTCAAAGGTCATCTAAGTAAGTTTTGGGTTAATTTTATGCAATTAGCCACAAATCCATAGTTTCATAGCACCATTAGTTCAAAAATTTAGTTTTGCGCTACGAAAGCGCTGCTACTTTCGTAGTGCAAAGTGTGAAAATTACACTATGAGCGCTACGAAAGCATGATTTCTTAGCTATCTTGTCAAATAAGTCGAGATTTGTCAGTTTCAGTTGGGGAATGACATGATAAGGGTATGGTGAGTTAGTTAGTTACCCAATTCGATGTACTTACCTATCCTACAGTCATCATAGTCATGATAGGATATCAATCAAACATCATTTGGTCATGAAGTGACATCTCTAATTCGAATTTTTTGCTTAATTGAGTCATCTCTGTTTCATTTACCTTCACATATGTTGTCTAAGCTCTGAATCAGTAAGGATAAGTCTGTGGTTGTTCTATTCAAAGACAACTCTCACCATTATCAAGCGAGGTTGTTCATCCAATCATGCAAGGCTGTTCATCAAATCAAGAGAGGTTGTTTTATAGGTTTTAGAGAAGCTAACAGGTTTTATACAGGAAACATGGTAGAGGAAAATAAGGTCCACAGAGGGGGACATTGTCTAAGATACGAGCCTGAGAATTTAAATTCTATTATGGAGGATCGAATGGTAATGGAGGATTTTAGAAAAGCTGGTTGTCTCAAATTTTGTGAAAGGCTGCAGGGTTGCCACACTCAGGTGTCCCAAGAGTTTTCTTTACATTTCAGTGGAACCACTGCCAAATTTGGAATGATAAATATGCCAGTTACACCTGAGATCATAGCTACTGTGACAGAGATACCAAGGGGATAGGAATATTGGTTTAAAGGTTTTAGGTTCGACATGGAGCCATGCAAGGAATTTATGAAACCTGAATATGTAGCCATGGACCTAAACAATGAAATACCCGGAAGTTGTATCAAGGACAACTATGCAAAGCTGCTATTCAACATCCAAGGGTATTTCACATGTGAAGGAAGGTATCATAAATTTTACACTTATCATTTCAAACTGCTGTTGCATTTCACAGATATGATATCATTAGATTTACCATTTTACCTGTATAGAAGCCTTGCTAAAATGGCTGACAAAGTCCAAGATAAATTTGATGGTTGTGAAACATCTCTGTTTCATCATGGTTTGATAAACTTACTGGTTTTGAATGAGCTTCAAAAAATAAATAGAGATTGGTCTTCCTTTTTATTTATGAGTGGATTTGAAATGGAAGCCCTAACCCCAACTAGAAACCCTAAGACTAAGGGGAATCCTTCACCACCAGTAGCAGAATCTAGTCAGCTAGTGGTTACTAAAGCCAAGAGGTTTGTAAAGTTGAAACCAAGGAAACAGGTTGAATATATAATTTAGAAAGAATCAGTGCTTGTTGTAGAAACCCCATCACCTAAAAAACAGAGAGTAGAAAGGCTCAAACAAACAAAACAAAAACAAGTGGCCAGTAAGCAAGAGATCCAGAGAAAGACAAGAAGTCAAGCAACAACATCAAAGGGAAAAGCAGCTATTTCAATGACAGAGGAAAGCCCAATGATGAAAGGAAAATTGGATCATATACTTCATGCAATTGATATAGAATAATCACCTATTGTGCAGGCAGATTTCATTGAAGTGGATGAACCGAAATAGAGAAAAATGAAATTAGCAAATAAATTGGAATTTGTAGGTGAGAATGCAGCTTTTTTTTTTCAAGCTAGGAAACCTTTAACCACGCATGAAAAGAAACTCCAAGAAGGTAGTAAATATATCCAAGTAACTACTGAAGCAACCAAATTCCTTGAAGAGGTGGTTGATCTCTCATCACCTATAGTGGAGCATGCAGCCAGTAAGATAATGAAGGAAAAGGAACATATGACAGAGTGTCAACTGCTGGAAGAAAGGTTGAAGCTAGAAAACCAAGAGAATGAAATGATGGGAAAGAGGGCCAGAAAGCATAGCATTGAAAATATAGAATTCAAGAGGTTGAAGGCTATTTGGGAAGGTCAAACAGTTGCTAGGTCAGAGATCCCAAGCAGTGCACAACAGGTTTTTACATGCACAGTTCCAGCCATTAAAGAAGAAAAAATTGTTAGAGTGATCAAAACCCATTTTAGAGCCAGTAATAGAAAGATAAGAGACCAAGTGGAGGATTTTGAGCTACAATTAAAGCAGTCTCAAGATGAACTAAAGAGCAGAGGTACAAAATCACAAATTCAAAGCAAACTCAAAATAGAGAATGAGGATTAAATTTTATGAAGGTTATGTTTTTAGTCCAAATTACTGATGGTTTTGATGAAGCCAATAATTTTCTGAAGTTGTGGCACCTTTTTTGTTTCAAATTTTGTGAAAATCTGGTTAAAACTTCTTACAGAGCAGTTTCTTAGCGCATACAGTGCAAAATCAGTGAAAAGCGCTACGAAACTGCTATAGTAGCTTTTTCACTCGTTTCTTATCAAATTTTGGAGGGAAGACCATGTATTTTGATTTAAAACTTATAAGGAAGATATTTTAAGTGAATATTAAAGTAACCCTGAAGGAAAGGAGGCTAAATTTTGGAGGAAAATGGGTAAAAAGATTGTGCTACGAAGCTGTGTTGCTTTCGTGGCGCAGGTCTCTTTTCACTGTTTGGAGAAGTTCAAAGTGGTTTTACATAGCTGGCATGAAGGGATGACTTGGGACATATTCTAATCATGTTCCTGACATCAATTAGCCTCGAAGTTATGGGTTAGAAGTGGTTAGAATATCTCAAGAAACTAAAAGGATCCTAAGCCTAAAAACATGGGAGAAATTTCCTAAATTGCAGGGGATCAACATCATTAGCATTATGGTCATAACAGGTTGGAACTCACCATCAGGATTTGACTTAATGGAAAGATAGGTGGCAAATTATGTAATTAAGTTTAGATAAAAAAATTTTGAGTGGAATCAAAAGAGTTATGATTCTATTTGTAATAGGACTCTATATTAGTTTTACAACTATGTTTGTAATAAATACCATGTTTTATGGTTAGAATATGTGTCAAAGCATAGGAATTCGATGTATCTAGTTGTGGATAAGCTTATCTTATGATGTAAATGATCTATAAAATATCAAGGAGTCGAAATAGAAAGGGTTGGACATTTGTTAGCAAAAATAATCTATTTATTGTAAGTGACTATTTTCATCCTAATACAAAATTTCTACTTAGACAACTCAAGATTCATAAGGAGTTCTTGTATCTTCTTGTTCTAATGGCATATTTTCAATATTCTATTGCAGTGGTGTTTGATTATGCTACTCAAAATTCATCAATGATGCTCTAACTTCCTTCATAGACAAACTGACTGTGTGTTCACTATTCTACATGTGTATTCCTTGACTTGAACTCTGATATGCCTTGATTTCCATGCTAGGTAGATTATTTTGGTTTTGCTAAAGATATTATGAATCCATAAGCCCAATGTACACTTGCTAATGTAATTTAAAACCATTTTACATCATTTATCTGCTTTTATCCCATATAGAGTTAGCCATCTACATATTTATCAAAAATCATAAACCCTTGAGAGAGCCCTCGCAGGTTGAGGAGGCTAAGCCTTAGCCAAAATATTGGTCTAAAATAGTTACATGAGAGTAACTTGATTGGCAGCCTATCTAGTATGATTTTGTGATAACATTTGAAAAAACCATTCATGATCATACTGAGTGTTTTCTTCAATTTTGCACACAATGTGACATCCCCCTTAAGGATGTTGGTTGTTGGTTGTTCATTATCACGTTAAAAGGGCACATAAGGAAATGGTGTAACACATTGACCGATGCCTCTATCCATCCTTTTGAACACCTTGTCCCAAACTATTTTGTGCTTTTGAGAACTTTGATCACAATGTTCTATGCAAGAGAATTTTGAAATTGTGAAAATTACTTGATGAATTACTGCATCATTTTCTTAATTGTTTATTGCATCTATATTTTGAATTTCTAGAATATGAAGTTGACTAGGATTTCTTAATGATAATATTTCTATATATTTTCATATTTCACTTACTCCGCATGAATTACGATCGATTAAATCGCACCCGACAAACCTCACTCATAAAGCCTCTAAATCTACAATAGAAAAAGGTGATGTTCCAAGAAAACCTCCATCTACTTTTCACATCACAACTTTACTTCCACAGGTTGTTGTGGGAAATATTCAGAATTCACCTTATTCAAGAACCACCATCTTCTCCCACCCCACATACCTTGATTTCCTGTGTAGTTTTGGACTGTAATCCTGAGGAGTGTGATGAAGTGTTTTATCCTCATCCTCTACCCTTTGGTGCCTATGATCCTCCTAATTGCGAGTTTTTGTGTTCATTTGTTCCAAATATTTCCCTTGATGTTCATGTCAGGCGTTGGATGGAGTTGTTGTTGTGAATCCAAATTCCAATTTCATTTACAATGAGTATGTGGTGGAGCCCATTATCGATCAAGAATATGCGATGAAGGATGACTCTCTACCTTTTGTAGCTCTTCCACGTTATCCTAACATTGTCCATGATTCTTTAATTCCTATTGAATCATGTAAAAAATCAGTTTATGATATTATTAATACTTCCAATCATTCACAGATTTCATGGAATGCTAGTTTTTCATATAAACGCAGAGAGGATGAATCTCCTATCAATGATCTTCCCAACCTCTCATCATACCTTTATGGAAATATAGAGGGTGAAATCTCTCACCTTCTCCTCTATATGATTCAATAAATCATGAGTATACCTCAGTTTGCGATCTTGAACTTTCTGATCATGGTTGTCACGACCTTTACATTGATTCAACTAGGCACGATTTTGATTTTTATGATATTTATTTTTCCAGGCCACCGATATTTGATGATCTATATTTTGATGATTTCGATCTTTCTCAAGCTATCGAGGCACTTCAACCCAAAATAAAAAATCTAATATTTTTCTTTTACTTCTGCATCTAAATAATCCTCATCCCCAATCGAAACAAATTAGTGTGACTTGGATTGGTTAGTGTGTCACCGATGAAGAGGATAGAAGCGGTTATGTATTTAACTTAGACTAAGTGAGGGATATGTGGTAATCAATGAATTGAACAATACTTTCGGAAGGTTGGGACCTAGTTTTACATGAAGACAATATTCATTCAGAGATATGGAGTTCTACTAGTGTGTCACCAATGTTGTAGCGGCTACAACCACCCCCCAAAATTTTTCCATTGCTTAGATTTTATATCCTAACTTCCCTTTACAGGAGCTTAACTTGTATTTAAATAAGGTATATATTCTTTGAATGATGTTTATATTTCAATTTTATTTTTTTTCACCTAATTTTCCACTTATAAAAATTTTCTAAATCAAAAGCTGACTTCCTGTCTAAGTCTTGCACAATAGTTTTGGGTTGGGCCCTAAAACTATGCATTCATGTAGCCGTTCTTATCCTTGAGGATCGGAATGGAACAGTGATGAATGAAAACCCAACCTTGAGCTCGATAACTGTGTATTCATGATAGGAATCCCAACATTGAGCCTAGAAACTACGCAATCACTCATTGAGCTCATAAACTACCAATCACTCACTAAGATCATAAGCAATGCAATGCATTGAGCTGGAAGCTACCAATTCCATGGAACTGCACAATATTTTCCAGTAAAGGGCATGGAAATTTTTCGAGGGAAAAAATAAAAAAATCATCCCCAAAATTTAGGGATCTATTTTTAGTAACTCGAAGGAAGTACACTCACTATTTTTGGAAATTTCACCCAAGTGTTTCTTTTCCCTTGATTTGTTGCATGCCTGTCATAAACCCTAATTTATCAAATCAATTTAATAGAAACCCCTAGAGCTCATTCTGACATTTGATATTGGAGCTCTAGCATTGCCAAGGAGATCAAATAACCTTCAGTTCTATCTTCGTCGCCTTTTTGGGTGAGTTATTCATTTATCACTTTTAATCACTTTTACTATTGATTTTTTCTGTTTCTATTGGACGAGTTTTATTTTTCCTTTTTGTGTGCATGCATGTTGTAATTTTAACTCGCTTTAGCTTGTATAAGTGTTGTTGCAAGTTTTCATTTTCCTTTCACAAGTGTCGCATTGGTTTCTACATTTTTGCACCGATGGTCGTCGTTGTGGTGACTCTCCTCACCGATTTCATTCACTTCTCATTTGTTCAGTTTCTGAACTCTATTTTTCTTGTTTCATTAAAACTTAGTCAAATATTCACTCATGCCTTCACCGTCTCTTAGATCTACTCATGTTTCACACTTCCCTTCGGAAGATTCACCTTTCCCTGGGCTGGAATTCACTTTTCCCAGCTAGGCATTGCACAATATGGAAGCTTAAGTTTCAATCACAACCTTTGGAACTATGCAATGTGTATTAGAGGTTGGAATCACTACGCATTGCGCAGTGCTAGCTCTAAACCACCATATTTGGCCACTGAGACTGCGCAATGTGTTGTCTCTCCCGGCTCACTACCCAAGATGAACTCTTCATTCCACAGTATCAAGCCACAAGCTTCGACACTCACTACTCGAACTGCGCAGTACACAATTTCGCATCTAATCGAACCCTCTTACCATCAATAATTTCATAATACTTCCAGTTATTTTCCCAGTGTGCTGCATGAACATGTCCTGAAAGTAATTTTTGTTATAACTGATATTTTCTTGTCGTCAATGTCTTTTCTGTCTCAAAGGTACAACCGTTTTTGAGCATCTCTCCCAGTATTTACTTTCACAATGGATTCCATTAGATCTACCTCAAAGTAAACCATTGTAAGAAATATTGGGGAGGTAGTTGAGCAAGTTCCGGTTGGCTTTCCATTTTACTCAAACACTAAGATGTTCACAGAGAAGGGATCAAAATTGACATGGAAACAGATCAAATATGATTTCACAAAGGACTTTCAGGTAGAATTAGAGGACAAATAGGTGTATCTCAACATCATGCAGTCGGGTCTTTACAAGGTTTCATGCAGGTATCAAACTTTCCTTTGTGCGAATGTGATCAGCTGGGTTGCTTCAAACAATGATGTGGAAACAATTACATTGAGAAACAACAACGAATAGAAGCTTTGTACATTCATGGTAGAAAATTTCAAACATATGCATCATGTTCCTCGGCTAGTGAATAACATGGAATCATTTTTATATGCCACTCACAGCTACATGAATATAATATATATCATTAAGAGTTGGGTGGAGCCAAAAAAGTTCTGGAAGACACCCACCCACATGCACAACACAAAATCACTTCGAAAAGCCTATCTGATTTTGGTCATACTAGCTTGAAGAATCTATGGCCAAATAGATAGAGAAACCTTTCTTGAGGGGTGGGAAATCCTGTTGAACTAGGTAATGAATGAGGGGAAGTCGTTCAACTAGTCAGACGTATTGGCTCATCAGCTGGGATTCCATGTGAAAAAAGCTCACAATCCACCCAAAGGCAAGAAAGCACACTTATATGTGTCTACATACTTACTGGATGAAATTTATGCACATAATCAATTCACTAGCATGAACTAGACATGGAAACCAAGAGACATTGTGATACATATCTATTTCAAGCTACTCTTGGATTGCAATCAATGTAGATTCATGGAGCAACTTATTGATCACTTCATAATCCCTCTTTACAGGCTTATCTTTCAGGAGGAACCACATTGCATGTCACGAGAAGGTATGGAGGTGATATCAAATATTTCTGATTGGTTCGACTTACTAGATGGCACATTTATTAGGGTATTCAGTGGGCATAAGCTACCATATATCTGACTGAGAAATTCCACTGAAAAACTCTTCATGCAAGTATCTTATCATATCTCCACAGGGTTTTCAGAAACATTGCATGGGATGAAGAAGGCACCATGACCAAATATTCCTTTGCAGGTTGGATTATATGAGATTAAGAATCTCAAGATCGTATATGTCGAAGGGAAATCCATCGTCAGATTCAAGTTCAGCACAAAGAGTTACGATCTATATGATTCGAGGGGAAATTGAAAACACCACTATGCGAGAGTATACTTCAACTAAGTAAGAAAGATATATCAGTGGTCGAAAAAGGAACCATGGAAGAGCTGTTATAACTCCTCTCAAACTCATGATATGATGAGTAAAGGTGGGACTTCTCAAGTTGTTCCATAGGCAAAAAAATTTCAAAAGCAGCAGTAGTAACAAGCAACGGTACAGTGAGAGACAAAGGAAAGAGGAAGGCAACTGACAATACAAAAGAGGAACAAAGCTGGAAAATGAAATAATATCCTTTCACTGAGAAAGTAGATTTGTAAATCGAAGAAAAAAGGGTTCAAAGAAAACATAGAGGACAACATAGAAAGAGATAGAAGCAATGTATAGAGCGTAGAGACCAGAACAAGAGTTGAAGGAAGAATGGGAGCTTAGAAGAAGAGAACGAGAGGAGAGACAGAAGTAATAAGAGGAATAATGGAAAGGTTGCACGGAAAAAGAGACGACACCTTTACAGGTTGAAGAAAAGATACATGATCAACCGACAAGAGAAGGAGTTACCGAGTAGATGCAAGAATAGGAGGTTTCTAAAGATCTTGAATAGTTGATTAAACTCACAGACGTGTAAGTGGGATCGGATCCACGCAATGAATATGTGGACCTAATTCCCAATGCATCTCAGGTCACTATTCACACTCCACCATCTTCAGCCATATAACAAGACCCAAGCGACAAAGGGGAGGTAGTTCCCCTCGATGATGATCTGGTCATGGATGTGTACAATCTATCATTTGATGAGTTTCAAAAAAATATTGTACAAGCATGAAGAAAGCTCTTCCCGGATGATAATGTATCACCTACATTCATGAGAGAAAGGGTGATCGTGGCACAAACTAGCAAGAATCCAAATTCCATTGTCGATGCCAGCTAGGCCTTCGTAGGAGCAAACAGATCCAACACACAGTGCTTGGTGGCCGACAACAATAATTTGGTGAAGAACATATAGGCACTTCAGTAAGAGGATGAAAAACTCTATGGAGCAGTGCAAAGTGCATTGTCCACACAAGTCTACTATGAGAAAATAAGAGTATCGATACTTGTTGAAGTATCCGCACCTGGAGACACTATGTGAGATATTTATGAGGAGTGGGTAAATGTACATAAGTCATTTTTCCACCTGAATGACTTACTACGATAGAGTAGTGAATTTTTCAGGATCCTTAGGAACATACAGACTTCCATCATCAACGTGCATGAGCGCAAAATGTGATACAAGGTTGCATTGCTTACACGAGTAAAGAATATGAAGCCACAGGAAGAGTTAGAGAGAGACAAAGTTTTGATGCTAATCCAGAACAACAAGTAGCTTGCCTCATTCATCAAAAGCATTCAGGCTACATATGTAAGGCTATACAACAACTTGGATTTCATGGTGAAAAGCCATTGGATCCCATCAATTGGTACACTCACTGATACGAAATGCAAATGGAAAGTCAGGTAGGAGATTGATAAGTACCTAAAGAATCTGGAGAAGATGGCCACCTGGGAGGACATGGATATCAATAGATATAATTTTCATACATACTTCTATAGCCTGTTTCAGATCAAAAAAAGGTTGCACCTGATTGAAGAAGAAGTGAATATTGGTTTGAAGAGACTGTACCAGGTTGTATTGGAGGCAAGATTCTGCTTCTAGCCTAACACTATCTCAAAGTTTTGGGAGACCATCGCACAATACTAAGCTTGAAATCAGTACATGACCAAGAGACACCAAGTACAAGATTCCTAGCTTGAGTTCACCCCAACGCCAACATCATAGTATTTTGTCCTATTAGGCTGTCAAGTTTTCTCTACCATATTTTGTCTTATATGGGTACGAGTGGAAATTGTAATATTATTTGTAATTATGATATATGAGTGAAACTCCATGTGTCCATGATGGAATGTGAAGAGTCATATGTAATATGAGGAGTCATGAGGGGATTCCAAGAGTCATAAATGGGGAATGCCAAGAGTCACTCCCCTTTTTTTATAAATAAATCCTCATAACTCTTGTAAAGGTCTTTTGGGAGCCAAGAGCTTTGCTAGGCTTAGGATTAGAAAAGGCTTGGTAGCTTTGTGTCAGCCTTAGCTTCTCTATAGTATAGATGGAGTATACTTATTTGGGAGGAGTAGGTGTTATTGAATTCACGTTACACTATTGGGGCAAGTGAATCGTTATGTTTTCTGTATGAATGGAACTTTCACTTATAATAAAATTAGAGCCGACATATCTTCATGGATATATTGTAGATGTAGCTGGAATATTATGGTTATGTTTGTGATGTATGTTTTTTAAATTACTCATATGCTTATGAACTATTTCTTTTTCATTTTTAAGAATATTTCGAATGCATGTTCATGTTTTTATCCATCACCTTTAGCTCGTGGACTATTCCACTTGTTAGTTTGCATGATGTATTTTTAGCTCATGTGTTCCTTTCAAGCTCCATACTATTACAAGCTTCCAAAGAGCACACTTCCTTTCCCCTTTTCTATTAGAAATAATCATGCACCATATTGACTTTCCACAAGGTCACACAATTTTCACCACTCTATGCGTTTTCAAATCCAAGGCATATCATTAAACACCCCACTGCTGGGATTCCTACTCCAAACGATGTGAGGTCTAGTTGGGACTTCATATCAGGGAGATCCCATGAATGTTGATGGGTCTAGTACCGTCAACATTTCTTGCGCTAGAAGGAGGGCCAAATGACAAGTTGAGCCCTAGAAGTGTGTTTTGAATTTTTGAACTCATTTTTAACTTGTCACAACTTAAATTTATTGTCAAGGGTGAAACAACCATTTGTGAGCTTACTGAACGTTTTCTTCAATTTTGCACAAAATGTGACATCCCCCTTAAGGATGTTGGTTGTTGGTTGTTCATTCTCACATTGGAAGGGTGCATAATGAAATGGTGTAACACATTGACCTATGCCTCTATCCACCCTTTCGACCACCTTGTCCCAGAACTGTTTTGCACTTTTGAAAACTTTGATCACAATGTTCCGTGCAAGAGAATTTTGAAATTGTAAAAATCACCTAATGAATTACTGCATCATTTTCTTAAATTTTTTTTTCATCTCTATTTTTAACTTCCAGAACTTGAAATTGATTTGGATTTCTTAACAAGAATATTTCTATATCTTTTCATATTTCACTTACTCCGCATGAGTTACGATCAATTAAATCACACCCAACGAACCTCACTCGTAAAGCCTCTAAATCTGTGACGAAAAAAGGTGATGTTCCAAGCAACCCTCTGTCTCCTTTTCATATAAAAACTTTACTTTTGTAGGTTGTGGTGGGAAATATTCAGAATCCACTTGTTGAAGAACCACCATCTCCTCCCACCCCACATATGCATATTTCCTGCGCAGTTTTGGACTGCAATCCTGAAGAGTGTGATGAAGTGTTTTCTCCTCATCTCTCACCCTTTGGTCCTTATGATCCTCTGAATTGCAAGTTTGTGTGTTCATTTGTTCCAAATATTTCCCTTGATGTTCATGGGGATCAGGCATTGGATGGAGTTGTTGTTGTGAATCCAAATTGTGATTTCACTTATGATGAGTATGTGGTGGAGCCCATTATAAAAGAATAATATGTGATGAAGGATGACTATCTACCTTATAGAGCTCTTACACATTATCCTTACATTATCCACGATTTTTTCATTCTAGTTGAATCACATAAAAAATCAGTTTATGATATTATTAATACTTCCAATCATTCATAGATTTCGTGGAATGCCAATTTTCCATATAAATGCGGAGAGGATGAATCTTCTATCATTGATATTCACAACCTCCCATCATACCTTTCTAGAAATACAAAGGCTGAAATATATCATCTTCCCCTCTATATGATTCATCAGATCATGAGTATACCTCAATTTGTGATATTGAACTTTATGATCGTGGCTGTCGTGACCTTTTTGTTTATTCAACTAGCCACGATTCTGATTTTTCTATTATTGATTTTTCCAAGCCACTAATATTTGATGATCTATCTTCCGATGAGTTGGATCTTTCTCAAGTTGTCAAGGCACTTTAACCCGAGTTGATGGTAATGTGAGATTCTCTTATCCTTGAGGTCATTTCCACCAACAATCATGAGAATGTTGAATCTTTTGAGGATCCTCATCACTCTATTGTGCATATTGAAAGTCCTAATTTACAATTTTTTCATCCTCCAATTGTTTTTCGCGATCCTATCACTCAATAATTGGAGGATTCGTACTTGGCAAACACCATGGAGAAACAAAAATTCATTTATTTCTTTATGTTTTCTCACTTGCATTGTTCGAAATTTTTTGTTTGCAAGTCTTCGACTTGCAATGTGTCATGACACCATGATACGTCCACATAATGTTTTCTGTGAGCTTTTTGTCATTCTTTTTTTTTGCGTGCACATTCAAATTTTGAATGGTTTCGTATGCAATGTATTATCTTTCTTGTGTATTGGTATGCATGTATATATTTCTATACTTGCATTCCCTCACCTACATAGGCCTACCAATGTGTCAATGGCTACATTAGAAATATCACTTTACTTGAGTTGGCCTACTTTATTCTTAGGTTATGAGTAGGAGTAGTGTTTTCTTTGATTTGCTTTTGCTCATTTTTTTTACTTTAGTTTTTCTTCTTTCCTTTGTTTTTTGTTTTGTTTTTAACCTTAGGTTAGTTTCCACATGAGACTGTGTTTGGCTTTTAAAGTGAGCATGATGAAATCCAAGAGGAAAGTTGTTCTTCTACCAACACTTGGTTTTCTGGCTATTCCCTTTGTTTGTCAAAATATTACTTTTGTTTTGGTTGATGATACTGAGATGGAAAATATGTTCCTTATTAGAGAGAGTCATGGTGAAATCATGATGTTTAGGTTTTAACTAGTTCCACCTACTCTAATCATTTTTTATATATTAGGTTAATCATTTTCACTCTAGTCAAGTAGAGTAAGGAGGGGCTGAAAACCTTAACAAGTATGTCAAAGGTGGACATATATATAATTCTCAAAAGGAACAACCTCTTTTTCTCTCCATAAGTCAGGATCCCTTTTCCACCCCATGAAATAAATAAGTGCCTATGCAAAGTTCTTTGAACAAATGAAAAAAATAAAAAGAATAAAAAAAATGAAATAGAGTGAAAAAGAAGCGAAAGGCTTCTTTCGTAGAGAGGTGAAGGAAGCAACTATGTCGGGGTATGGCAGTAGAGAAGATTTTTTTCTCTGAATCGACTTCATTGGGGTACTGTCCAGGCCCACTGGAAGGGAAGAAACACTAGAGATCAAAATAAAAACTCTGAAATTTTTCTTTTACTTCTGTATCTAAATAATCATCATCCCTAATCAAAAGAAATTAGTGTGACTTGGATTGGTTAGTGTTCCACCGATGAAGAGGACATAATGGGTTATGTATTTAACTCAAACTAAGTGAGGATGATGTGGTAATCAATGAATTGAACAATACTTTCATAAGGATGAGACCTAGTTTTACATGAAGACAAGATTCATTCAAAGAGATGGAGTTATACCAGTGTGTCAACAATGTTGTAGCGGCTACAACCACCCCCCAAATTTTTTAAATTTCTTAGATTTTATAGACTAAATTCCCTTTACAGGAGCTTACATAGTACTGCTATCAGGTATCTATGATTTGAAAAATGTTTATATTTCAATTTTATTTTTTTCACCTACTTTTCCACTTAGAAAAAGTTTCTAAATCAAAAGCTGACCTCCTGTCTAAGTCTTGCACAATAGTTCTAGACTGGCCCCTAGAAACTATGTAATTCATGAAGCCATTCTTGTCCTTGAGGATCAAAATGGTAGAGTCATGAATGAAAACCAAACCTTGAGCTCTATAACTATGTATTTATGATAGGAATCCCAGAACTGAGCCCAGAAACTACAAAATCACTCACGAAGCTCATAAACTATGCAATCACTCACTGAGCTCATAAAATACACAATGCACTAAGTCGGGAGCTACCAGTTCCTTGGAGCGCAAAATTTCCCGATGAGGGGCATGGGAATTTTTCAAGGAAAAAAATAGAAAATAAAAGAGAAAAAAAGCATTCTTAAAATTTAGTGATCTATTTTTAGTAACCCGGAGGAAGCATACTTGTTATTTTTGGAAATTTCACCCAAGTGTTGCTTTTTTCTTGATTTGTGGCATGCTCGTCATAAATAGTAATTTATCAAATATATGTAATAGATGCCCCTAAAGCTCATTCTCACATTTGATATTGGAGTTCTAGCATTCCCAAGGAGATCAAGGAAACTTCGGTGTTATCTTCATTGCCTTTTCAGGTGAGTTATTCATTTATCGCTTTTAGTAACTTTTTTTGTCGCCTTTTTCCATTTGGATTGCATGAGTATTGTTTTTCTTGTTTATTTGCATGCATGCAAGAATTTTAAATTTCTTTAGCTTGTAGAAGTGTTGTTTCAAGTTTTTTTTTTCCTTTCATAAGTGTCGCATCAGTTTCTACATTTTTTCACTGATGGTCATTGTTGTGGCGACTCTTCTCACCGATCTGGTTCACTTATCGTTTGTTTAGTTTCTACACTTGATGTTTCTTGTTTCATCAAAAATTAGTCAAATATTCACTCATTCCTTCACCATCTCTCAGATCTACTCATTTTTCACACTTCCCTTAGGAATATTTTCCTTTCCTTGTGCTGGAATTCACTTTTCCCAGCTGGGCATTGGGAAATCTGGAAGCTCAAGCTTCAAGCTCAGCCTCTAGAACTACGCAATGTGTACTAGAGTCTGGAATCACTATGCATTGCGTATTTCTAGGTATAAACCACCATCTTTGGCCACTGATATTGCGCAATGCACAGTCTCTCCTGGATCACTACCCAGGCTGAACTCTGCATTCCGCAGTCTCAAACCACACTCTTTGACACCAAATATTGGAGATGCACAGTAAAAAAATTCACATAAAATCGGATCCTCTTCCGATCAATAATTTCATAATACTTCCATTTAGTTGCCTGGTGTGCTGCATGAATATGTCTTGAAAGTAGTTTTTCTTGTAACTGATATTTTCTTGTCGTCAATGTATTTTATGTCCCACACGTACAAAATTTGTTGAGAATATATCTCATTAGTCACTTTCATAATGGATTCCAATAGGTATACCTCAAAGGAAACCATTGAATGTAGTACTAGGGAGGTAGCTGAGCAAGTTATGGTTGGCTTACCAGTTTACTTGAACAATCAGGTGTTCATAGAGAAACATGGAAACAGATCAAAGATGATTTCACAAAGGAATTTTAGGTAGACTTAGAGGACCAACATGTGTATATCAACATCATGCAGTCAGGTCTTTATAAGATTTCATGCAAGTATCCAACTTTCCTATGTGTGAATGTGATCAGCTAGATTGTTTCAAATATTGAAATGGAAACAATTACATTGAGAAACACCAGCGAATAGAAGCTTGCTACATTCTTGGTAGGAAATTTCAAATAGATGCACCATCTTCCTGGGCTAGTGAATAACATGGACTCATTGTTCTATGCCACTCATAGCTACATCAATATAATATATATCATCATGAGATAGGTGAAGGAGCCAACGAAGTTCTGGAAGACACCCACCCACATGTACAAGAAAAAAACACTCACGAAAGCATATCCCCTTATGGTCATACTAGCTTGAATAATCTATGGCCAACTAGACACAAAAACCTTTCTTAAGGGGTGGGAAATCTTGTTGAACCAGGTAGTGAATGAGGGGAAGTCATTCAACTAGTCAGACCTATTGGCTCATCAGCTAGGAGTCCATGTGATAAAAGCTTTTAATCCACCCAAAGGCAAGAAATCCCTCTTCTTCATGTCTACATACTTAATGGATTAAATTTATGCACATAATCAGTTCCCTCGCATGAACTATACATGAAAACTAGGAGACACTACTGTACATATCTATTGCAAGCTACTCTTGGATTGTAGTCATCGCAGAGTCATGGAGAAACTTATTGATCACTTCATAATCCCTCTTTATAGGCTTATCTTTCAGGAGGACCCACCTTGCATGTCACGAGAAGGTATGGAGGTGATATCAAATATTGTTGATTGGTTGACCTTACCAGATGGCAAATTTATTAGGGTATTCGGTGGGTAGAAGCCACAACATATTTTATTGATAAATGCCACAGACAAACTCGTCATGCAAGTAGATTATTATATCTCCATAGGTTTGTTAGAAACACTACATAGGGTGAATAAGGCACCATGACTAACTCTTCCTTTGCAGGTTGGATTAAATGAGAGTAAGAATCTCAATATCATAGATGTTGAAGGGAAATCCATTGTCAGATTCAAGTTTGGCACAAAGAGTTACAATCTTTATGATCTAAGAGGAATTTGAAAACACCATTGTGCGAGAGTATACTTCAACTAGGTAATCAAGATATATTAGTGGTCAAAGGAGGATCCATGGAAGAACTGTTATAAATCCTCTCAAGCTCATGATATGATCAGTATAGCTGGGACTTCTCAAGTTGTTCCGTAAGTCGAAGCATTTCAGAAGCAGCAGAAAAAATCAATGGTACGGTGTGTGACAAAGGAAAGAGGAACGTAGCTGAAAATACAAAAGAGGAACAAAGCTGTAAAATGAGAGAATATCCTCTCACTGAGAAAGTAACTTTGGAAATCGAAGAAAAATGGGGAGAAAGGCAACATAGAGGAAAGTTGAGAAAGAGAGAGAAGCAATGCTTAGAAGAAGCACTGGAGAGAAAGCAGACAAAAAAGCAAGAGTTTAAGGAAGAACGAGATCTTAGAAGAAGAGTACAAGAGGAGAGACAACATAAATAAGAGGAAGAAAAGAAAGGTTCCACGAAAAAAGAGAAGACACCTTTACAGGATGAAGAACATATACAGGATCAGTCAACAACAGAAGGAGTGAGTGAATAGATGTAGGAGTAGGAGTTTTCTCAAGAGCTTGAATAGTTGATTGAAGTCACAGACATGGAAGTGGGACCGGAGCCATGTGATGAATATGTGGACCTAATTCCCAATGCATATCAGGGCACTGTTCAGACTCCACCACCTTTAGCCATAGTACAAGCCCCAAGCAATAAAGGGGAGGTAGTTCCCCTTGATGATGATCTGGTCATGGATGTGTAAAATATATCATTTGATGCGAAGAAAACACTTCCTGTATGATAATTCATCACTTGCATTCATGAGAGAAAGGGTGATTGTGGCAGAAACCAATAGGAATCGAAATATTATTGCCAATGCCAGCTAGTCCTTCGTAGGAGCAAACAGATCCAACACCTAGTGCTTGGTGGCCAACAACAAGCAGTTGGCGAAGAACGTACATGCACTTCGGTAAGAGGATGAACAACTATGTGGACTAGTGCAGAGTGCACCATCCACATAATTCTACTGTGATTAAATAGGAGTAGTGATACTTGCTGAAGTATCCTCACTTGGAGACACTATGCAATATATTTATGAGGAGGGGATAATGCTACATAAGGCATTTTTCCACCTAAATGACTTGCTATGATCGAGTAGGGAAATTTTCAGAATCCTTAGGAACATACAGACTTCCATCATCAATGTCCATGAGTGGAAAATGAGATACAAGGCCGTGTCACTTACACTGGTAAAGAAGGTGAAGCCACAGGAAGAGTTAGAGAGAGACAGATTTTGGTTGCTAATCTAGAATAACAAGTAGCTTTCCTCATTCATCGGAATCATTCAGGCCGCATATGTACGGATGTACAACAGCTTGGATTTCATGGTGAGAACCCATCAGTTCCCATCAATTGGTACACTCACTAATAAAAAACACAAACAACAAGTTTGGTAGAAGATTGATAAGTACCTAAAGAATTTGGAGAAGATGGCCACCCTAGAGGACATGGATAAAAATAGACATAATTTTTAGACCTACTTTGGTGGCCTGGTTTAAATCAAAACAATGTTGCACCTGAGTGAAGAATAAGTGAATATGGTTTCAAAGAGATTGTACCATGATGCATTGGAGGGAAGATTCTTCTTCTAGCCATACACTATCTCACAGTTTGGGGAGACCATCGCACAATACTAAGCTTGGTATGGTTACATGACCAAGGGACACCAAGTCCAAGATTCCTAGCTTGAGTTCATCCCAACACCAACATCATAGTATTTTTTTCTTTTTAGGCTATCAAGTTGTCTCTACCTTATTTTTTCTTATATGGATATGAGTGGAAATTGTAATATTATTTGTAATTATTATATTTTTGAAATCAATCCTTATCCCCATCACCAAGGATGTTGCTTCAAAATTCCCCCAAATCTAGGATGATTCCATTCATAAATCCATGTAATTTGATCTAATATATGCCCAACAAGGCTGCGTATGCACTATCATCCTTTATGCTCCGCACTCTCTCCCAGGTGAGCATTCCATAGTAGGGACATATCATGTCGCTGATGATGTAATTGGGTCTATAAAATATCATCAACCTTCCCCATGTCTTTCAAGACACATGGGATATGACAAAACTTAAGGCAAGGGCCTAATACCACTTACATTTATCCTCCCTTGGATCCCTCTCCCATTGTGTCACAAGGAGGTACCAATACCTCTTATGCCTATGCCCATCCACATGAATTGTGTGTGGGAAATCATGTACTCCACTTACTTACCCAAATTTAGTGGTGAACCCTCACTATCTGTATTCATAGCTGAGTTCTATAGCCCTTTAACACCAACATCTCAACCTCCCATGCCTCAACATGAACCTCCTCAACAAGGTCAAGTGTATGCCCAATAAAATCTAACCAATATCCCTAATAAAAAAAAAGGAACAAGGGAAAGGGCAATAAAAATTACCAAAATCATGGTAACCAAGTTAATCAACACCAAAATTCTAATGCTTATTGAGACAACTAGAATACCACAACTCAGTAACAAATAAAATATCCCAAGAAAATAAGGGTATTTGAAAGAACATTTATGGGAATTTTAAGGTAAAAAATGGGCCTCAAAACAAAATATGTACTAGAAAAATTAACTTTATAATAACCAATAGGATTGAAGATGATGATGTCATCCCCGGGGGTAAATAATTTGGCGGGAAAAGAAGAAAAATGCTTTTTTAATTGAATTTTTTCCTTCTCTCCTTATAAGTTTTCTCAAGTTTCAAGTGGAGACACCTGTTGTATGTGGAATTAAATTCCACATCCAAGAGTATCAAGGTTGCATACTTCTGAGTAGACCCACATTGAAAAGAATTGAAAAACATGAAAAAGTGTGATGAACACACTTTTTTCATGTAATTTTATTTCTTTGAAATGTAGGTCTACTTAGAAATATGTAGAGTTAGTACCATTAGATGTGGAATTTAATTCTGCATCCAACGTGTGTATTCACTTTATATTTAAGTAAACCTATAAAGAGAAGGAAAAACTTCAATAAAAAAAGTATTTTTCTTTCTTTTTCTTTAAAAAAGCATAACTATTATTTTATTATTTTAACTATTATTTTATTATTTTCCTTAGTAGGCCCATCTTAAGCCTCAAAAATCACCTAATGCAGCCTTGTTCCTATCATGGTACACATGGTCACTACACTCATGAGTGTCACTCCTCTCTAAAATTCATAGGCTATGGGAAAATCAGGAGACTACTAAACACGAGAACTAGCCTCCTTCTACCTCCACTCCACCTCCTTCACATCCAAATGTGATTCAAAATTTTCTCCATAACCATGGGTATGCAACACATCATGATAGCCAAAATGCTCCTCCCACTCTGCCTCCCATCTAGCATGGGAATAAAATGTATCATATCCTCATGAGATATTCTAGAAACATCAAAATATCCACTTGGTCATGTTAGTATGAACCTCCCTTGATATTAAAATAACACCAACCACAAAGCCTCTATCATCAAAATTCATCACCCTATATATCCATCAACCAATAGTTGAGGCTCCTCCAAATATCACCAAGGGTCTATTATGTCAAAACACTACCAATTCCCTTTCATGGACTTCCCATTGCTATAGTATTGTAAATGACTTGGTTGTATTTTTTAACCTTGTACAAAAATTACCTGCAGATGAATTCTAAAATATAGAAAATAAACAATGGCGAGAACATAAAACATAAAACACATATGCACGGATATCTTCCCGTGGATCCCAAAACCAGGACTACCAAATTGACATTTCATTATATTCCTTTCAATGTTACAATACATATATATACATTCTAAAGCATTCATAAACGATAATATGTTAACCCTGGATTATAACATAACGGTAGTTTCCTTTAGTGGATCTACAAAATACCATGGACATAAAACCATCATGCCCAAAATAATGTGCAAAACCCATGAATAAAACCATAGGTAGGTTCTCCCACCTACTATAGGGTCCAAAAAAAAATTCCCAAGGTGTTTCCCCAGATCCCATGTAGGGGGGCTACTGCCCCCCTAAAACCCCCCCGCACTTGTGACTAGTCATGGAAATAATATATCACATGCCAAACATTGGCATAATTTTTTGTTTCCATGTTAGTGTTAGAAGTTTTTTATCATTCCCTTCACAATGAAAGGATATACTCTCCTCTTTGGGTGTTGTGGATTCTGTTAGTGTCAGTATTTTCATACTTCCACCAGGGATCAAAACACATTTTTCATGTGCATCTTAGGTGTCCCACTCTGAAGAAATTTTCCATCATTCCATTAGGTCATGAGATAAAATTATTCCACTGGTGGCTGTCCTTGTCAATAAAATTCATTCTGCCTCAGAAGATCATATTGGCTGACTCATTCTCATGTCTCCTTGAGCATAACAACACCTATGGAAGTCTCTTTTCACCAGGAAGTCTTGTTAAAATCTAATTCATAAAAGTCAGGTCTAAAGAAGTCCCATTAGGTCATTATGTTTTTATATTTCTCAAGGTCACTCCTTCATTTCAGATGAGGTCAATACATATATGAGAGAGACTAAATAATATCATCATGATGTAATTATCATACTTTCAAAGTTGTATTTTTTCAGTTTAATGATTTTTATATAAAAATTTCATTTTGATATAAAATTAACTAAGTAATTTATTTGTGTTTTTCCAAATGTAATTTTACGTTCTCATATGTAATAAATTCATCCCAAGCTGTCAATGCAATCATCTAGCTTAAGTGGAGCAAAGAAATCCAAACTCCATGACTTGATCAACCTACAATGCCAAAAAGTTAGAGAAATAAAGAGTATCAGTGCCAAAGTCCAAAAGGAAAAATGAAACATAGGAAAAGTGGGTAATTCAAATTGAAAATTCAAAACCACTAAAGCTATAAAGCCATTAAAACACCTCAAAGTAGGTAATTTCCTTCATTCAGCCATTAGGAGTTTCCAACAAAGGAGAAATTTCAAGTTTTCTGAGCATTTTGGGTCAAATTTCAGGGTGCTATGCGTTTGCACCCAGGCACTGCATGTTTGTCTTGGCATTGCGCGTTTACCCAGAGGCGTTGCACGTTTTCCTTAAAACTTCTGACCAATTTACATAGGTGCTGCGCATTTTCCTGAAAATTCCTGACCAATTTACATAGGCGCTGCGGGTTTGCACTCCAGCGCTGCGCGTTTTCCTGGGCGCTGCACGTTCCTCCAGAACGTTGTGTGTTTTCACAGGGAGGGTTTCAAAGCATTTCACCACCTCCAGCAAGCTTCATTTCCTCACAAATTTCTTTGAAAGGCTTTTAATCAGTAAGTGGACCCTGAAGACACCTCTCCTCTAGTATATTTGGTGTTTCATAAAAAAATTGAAGTGTTTGTTGCTATGAAACCCTAGCTTACATTTCCTTCCCATTTTTCATGCACCATATCCATATTCATGTCCCTAAACACATATCAGTCATAAATATTGTTAAATCCTATGGTTTTCATAAACCTAGGTTTTCATTTACATTCACTCCCTACATTTTCCTAAGCTAGTCATCTCATCTCTCACTCCCTTCATCTCATTCCATTTACCCTAGGGTTTTCAAAGCCTTCAAATTAAAAATGTCTGAAGAGGAAGAAAAAAGTGTCAGTGAGGAAAAAACACCAAACAAGAGTAATAAAGGAGGGAAAATCATCAAATACGAACCAACAACCACAAAAGAGCTACTAGAGTCAGAATGCTTCACAAACCCTAATTTCCTCTCCCACTAAGCTAGGGTTTGATATGGAAACGGGAAATTTGAGTAGAAGAGCCATAATTTAGGTCATATTAGTAAGTATGAGGTCATTTTAGCTCATAAAAATCATGTCTCCATCATTTTTTGAGAAGTCTTTCCAAGATTCAAGTCATTTTCCACTCATAGGGCCAGTTCCGCTTTAAACTATGTTTCCGACCAAAGATAGATCAATTTAATAAATGTGAGAGAGGTTTTTTCCATTATAGGTCCAAGAAGAAAAAAATCCTTAAGTTTTTACATAGGTGTCATTTTTTTATAGAAATGTCAAAAATACAAGTGCCACAAGAGAGTTGCTGAACTTTTGGAGTGACCTTGGGAAAATCAAGTTTTCTCATAGCTGGAGTGTCCAAATAACTTTCCTGATGAGTCAAATGATAACTAGACCGAGAAATATTTCCAATGAGATATCATTAAATTAATTTGGAGTTGAGGAAGGCCTCAAAAAGTTTCTTGCACCAACACTCTGCATTTTTGCACCCCCTTCAACACTTTTTGACCAGTATTGGGAAAAACCACTTTGACAAGGCAAATCGACTCTAATATGAAAAAAAGGTATTTTTCGAAATTAGACTTGAATATATTTACAAAGAGCTATCTTGGGTCCAATTTTGACACCAATAAGGCCTCCAAATATGGTTTTGAAAAAGGTGAAAAGTATGTGTTTTTTAGTATTTTTGCACTCGGAAAATTTGCTAAACGCATAGTGCCCTGGGCGCTGCGCTATTTTTTAGGGAATTAAAATGAAAAATGGTCACCACCATTGTGTTCATAATGATGAGGAAATCAACCCTAGCAAGTTTTAGAAAATTTTGAGGAGGAATGGTCCCTCAAAAATGCAAAAAGCCACCAAATTTTCATGTTTTTGCCTCCTTTTTGACCTTGGTGTTGTGCGTTTACCAGTCTACGGAGATTAAATTTTTGATAGGGAAAATGAGAGTAATTTTGGAAAATAGACTTAGAGGGCTTTCCAATGAGCTATCATGGAGATTATTTGGACACTGGTAAGGCCTCCAAAAGTTGCTTGCACAAAAGGCTATTTTTCTTGTTATGGCGTTGCATGTTGGCCAGGAAAATTGCAATTTTCACAGTCTTTAGCAATTTTTTGATTTTCACTCTAGTTTGAATTTTCATCTTGGGAAATGAGAAATTAATGATGTAAAAGGTAAAAATAAATTTAAATTTCATGTTTTTACTATTATCTAGGGTAGATACATTAGGTAAGTCCTTTAGAGTTCAAATGAATTAGTTTCCTCTCTTTAAGAGGAAAATTGTTGGGTCTTCCTAGTCTTCAGTTTCTTGTTTGGGAGTAGGTGAAACTGATTCCTATCTCATGGATTCGAATGCTTGAGGCTAGGGAGACTGGTTTTGAGGTCTATATGATTTATTTTCTCTTTCATTGTAATGGTAGGACTTATTTGGAGATTTGGCTTCTCAAGAGACATACTTTTATATCAATTTTGGCTTGGACATTAATCAAATTTGCAGCTATTTTTATGGGATCCATGTGGTATTTTGTTTAGTTTTTAGTTTCTTCTTTTGTTCTCATATGTTAGAATTTATTGTGTATTTCATCCATCATTTAATTACTATTAAGTGAATTTTTTCAATTTAGATGAACATAATCCATAATTTCTATGCTTTGTTTTGGGTAAACATTCATAATTTGTAATTTCTTCAGTCTAGAAAGAAACCATGAATTCACCATGATTTTCTAGCTCCTCGCCTATCTTGATCATCCCATCATCAGAACCCTAAAGTGCTAAACATTGTACCTAACTTTCCCCATAGAACACCCTGAAAATCTTGACCTAATTTCCTTGCCTTGACTGTTTGACTCCTCCCGAACCAGCAAAACCCTACACAATCAAAATAAAAACCCTAAGCTGCTACACCTAGCCTAATATATTCTTTCCGCAATCATTTTGGTTGTGATATATACGGAGAGAGCCCTATCCTCTCATAGTAGCAATAGCTACTTGGCTAAGCATGGTTTGAGGTTACCTCAGAATTTCCTTCTTCAGCCTAAAGTTCAATCCGAGTGATAACATTTTGGCGACCATACTGGCGAAGAAAAGGATCATATCTTCCCTGGGAAATAATGACAAAGTTTATATCTGGTTTCTGATGGTGGACAACAATCAGATGCATATGAAGGCCGAATTCTTCACCTGGTGACTCCAACTTGATGTAAAGACTCCATTGGAGGATCGACCTTTCCAGCAGGAAAATGGAAGGATCTTACACAAAGTTCAGGTATTCAAAGTGGAATTGTATTCAAGATATAATTTTATTTCTTGTAAATTACTTCTTTTCTTTTCCTGAAACTATCCTGAAAGTTTTTCGGAGTTTTTTGTATGATAAATATGATCAAAATATTGATTCTACCTATTCGAAAAGTGTAAATACCGAGTTTTCCTTTGATCTTGGTCCAAATCCTTTTTCTAAATCTTATGATGACCATATTCAAATTGACGAGCCTAAAGAGATCAAGACTCATCCTACAACTTCTGTACATACTCCTACACCTTCTGTAGTCTCGGATTGATACAAACCACTCATCTTACCTCCTATACTCCATGCTTTCCCTGAAAATCATTACCTATATCTGTCGAGGTTTGACGGTGAATATGAAAACATCACTGCTAAGAGACATATGCAGAATTTTGAGACTTTCCTTGACCTTTTTGAAGTTGACGAAGAGGATGTCAGTATCAGGCTATTTTCTCTTTCTTTACAAGGTAGAGTCAAAAGTTGGTTCAAAAAATTGCCTGCCACGAGCATCTCAGATTTCCCATAGTTCGTCAAAGTTTTCCTCGACACGTGGGTGGTAAAAAAAAACCCTTTCCTAATTCTAAATGAGTATGACCAGCTGAAAAAATTGCTAGGGGAGACAATACAACAATTTTCTGCCAGATTCAATCAAGTCTATTATTTGATACCTAGTGATATAAGACCTCCTCCTGGCTCAGCTCTTTTACATTACCCGGATTCCTTTGATCCGGAAATGAAGTTTCAGCTAAGAGAAAGGAACCTTGCAACACTTGAAGAGATGCAGAAAATTGCAGTAGATGTAGAGGCTAATCTGCTGATCATAAGGGCAAAGCTGAAGGAAGAAGAGAAGAAGAAAATTGCAGAGCATCTGACATCTTCAGAGGTAAAGCTAGACATTTTGGTAAGTAAAATAGAGGAACTGATGCAAAGGATCACCATGAGAGATGTATTTTCTGTCCAAAATCATCATGACCCACTTTTCCCAGAAAGAGAAGAGATTGCAAGCCCTAAATATTTTCCTTCTAATCCCAGCCACCATAGATCAGAAAATGGATTTGTAGATCAATATGAGGAGAAAAAATATGATAATATAATGTGTATGATTGGTGACATTAATTATATTGATGATTACCCAAATTTTGATCAGTATGATGATGATTATGTTCTCCAAAAAGAAGCTAATATTGTAGAGCAATCAACAGTTGGTTTGTGGAAGGAGGAAGTTCAATTTCAGCAGCTCGAATATAGTGATCAGCTGATGCATATTTATGATGATAGAGATGAGGAAAATGCTGAAAATTTTGAAATAATTGAAGGATATTTGCCTTTATGTTTTGCTTCATTTCTATTTCTGAAAGAAAAAATTTCCAAGATTAGAAATCAACACTCTTTCAGTTTTGATGTTGAGGTTGAGGTAGATAATGAACTTCTGGAGCAAGTTGTTAATGAGAAACCTTCTCCTGAAATTCTTGAGGAAACCATTTGCGACATAGAATCCTCCTTAGCTCCTGATTTGCAGCCACAAAATGCCATTGAATGTCAGGTTGTAGATGAAGGCTTGGAATTTGAAAGACATGATGAAATGATGCAAGATGATTCTGTTCCACTATGTTTTGAAGCATTTCAATTTTTAAAGAAAATTTTTCATAATATCTCTAAAGAAAAGGATGAGAAGTTTTTAGAGTGTCATGTAGTCTCATTAGAACCAATGGAAAATAAGTTGCAATATTATTTTCAAGTTTTTCATGACCCTATAGCTGATGTGTTGGATGATATATGTAGTAAAATTCCATCTCCATTAGCTAACTATGAGCTTGAAAAGACTGTTTATATAAAATTGATCTGACAGTCGACTTCATTGTCTTGTTAAATAGGAGTTTCATTACAAAGCTCATACCAAGATTTGTAGTCATATCAGGAGAGTAATGAAGAATAATTTTTTTTTTTTTGATCATCAGGAAAAATAGTCACTCACGACTGACAGGATATTTTTTTCAACTTGCTGCAGTTATCAAAGAAATAAAGAACAAATGTTAGGAAAATTTTAAAACCAAAGTATGAAGACTACCTAAAGCAGAGTAGTAACTTATTAGATGGGCTAGAAATAAATATGTATTCCTATGAAGATCCTTTCGCAGTATTCTTGAGGTCAGTCACTGGGCTCGTGCTTTGTAATTTCATCAATATTCACTCTATTGACAAGTTCTCATGGGAGTTTCCTTTCAGTAGTTCTTTCTTCTTGCTCATAAGCAAGCACTTGCGGAGAATTCAACTAGCATCCAGAATTCTTGCATGGTTGCATTGGTTGTTCCATTTCACTTGAGAAAGTGATGAATGGATCAATTAGAGTAGGTTTTGTTGAATAATCTCAACTATGAGCATTTCTTTTTTAGTTTGTCAGTTTTTCTTTACTCTGAGTCAGTTCATTTTATTGAGTCAAGTTTTTAGTATTCAGTTAGTCTTTATCTTTTGACTCCATGCCCAATGGATATGCAATTGGTCTACGGTGTTCTTGGCACCTCCAAGGAGCTACCATCCTTAGCTGGAGCCAATGTTAGTGTTAGTATTTCCATACTTCCACAAGGGATCAAAACACATTCTGCATGTGCATCTTAGGTGTCCCACTCTGAAGAAATTTTCCATCATTCCATTAACGTTATGATATAAAATTGTTCCACTGGTGGTCGTCCTTGTCAATAAAATTCATTCTCCCTCAGAATATCATATTGGATGACCCATTCTCATGTCTCCTTGAGAATAACAACACCTATGGAAGTTCGTTTTCACCAATAAGTCTTGTTAAAATCTCATTCATGAAAGTCAGGTCTAAACCAGTCCCATTAGGTCATTAGGTTTTTATATTTCTCAAGGTCACTCCTTCATTTTAGATGAGGTCAAAAAATATATGAGAGGGAATAAATAATATCATCATGATGTAATTATCATACTTTCAAAGTTTTATTTTTTTAGTTTAATGATTTTTATATCAAAATGTCATTTTGATATAAAATTTAATATGTAATTTGTTTATGTTTTTCCAAATGTAATTTTATGTTCTCATATGTAATAAACTCATTCCAAGTTGTCAATGCAATCATCTGGCCTAAGTGGAGCAAAGAAAGCCAAAATGCATGACTTGATCAACCTGCAATGCCAAAAAGTCTGAGAAATAAAGAGTATCAGTGCCAAAGTCCAAAAGGAAAAGTGAAACATAGGAAAAGTGGGTAATTAAAATTCAAAATTAAAAACCACTAAACCTATAAAGCCATCCAAACACCTCAAAGCAAGTCATTTCCTTCATTCAACCATCAGGAGTTTCCAGCAAAGACGAAATTTCAAGTTTTCTGAGCATTTTGGGTCAGATTTTAGGGAATTGCACGTTTGCACCTAGGCACTGCGCGTTTGTCTTGGCGATGTGTGTTTACCCAGAGGCACTGCGCGTTTTCCCGAGAACTCCTGACCAATTTACATAGGTGTTGCGCATTTGCACTCAGGCGCTGTGTGTTTTCCCAAGCGCTGTGCATTTGCACAGGGAGGGTTTCAAAGCATCTCATAACCTCCAACAAGCTTCATTTCCTCACAAATTTCTTCAAAAGGATTTTAATCAGTAAGTGGACCCTAAATACACCTCTCCTCTAGTATATTTGGTGTTTCATAAAAAAATTGAAGTGTTTGTTGCTATGAAACCCTAGCTTCCATTTCCTTTCCACTTTTCATGCACCATATCCATATTCATGTCCCTAAACATATATCAGTCATAAATATTATTAAATCCTAGGGTTTTCATACACCTAGGTTTTCATTTACATTCACTCCCTCCATTTGCCTAAGCTAGTCATCTCATCTCTCACTCCCTTCATCTCATTCCATCTACCCTAGGGTTTCCAACGCCTTCAAATTCAAAATGTTTGAAGAGGAATATAGAAGTTTCAATGAGGAAAAAACACCAAATAAGAGTAAGAGAGGTTGAAAAATCATCAGATATGAACCAACAACCACAAAAGAGCTACTAGAGTCAGAATGCTTCACAAACCCTAATTTCCTCTCCCACTGAGCTAAGGTTTTCTATGGAAACGAGAAATTTGAGAAGAAGAGCCATAAGGTAGGTCATATCAGTAAGTATGAGGTCATTTTAGCTTATAAACATCATGTCTCCATCCTTTTTTGAGAATTCTTTCCAAGAGTCAAGTCATTTTCCACTCATACGGCCAGTTCTGCTTTAAACTATGTTTCCGACCAAAAAAAGATGAATCTGATGAAAGTGAGAGTGGTTTTTGTCCATCATAATTCCAATAAGAAAAAAATCCTTTAGTTTTTACATAGGTGTCATGGTTTTATATAAATTTCAAAAATACAAGTGCCATAGGAGAGTTGCTGCACTTTTGGAGTGACCTTGCGAAAATCACTATTTCTCATAGCTAGAGTATCCAAATCACTTATTTGATGAGTCAAATTATAACTATATAGAAAGAGAATTCCAATGAGATATCATGTGCTCAATTTGGATTTGAGGAAGGCCTCCAAAAGTTTCCCACACCAGCACTCTGCATTTCTGCACCCTCTTCAGCACTTTTTGACCAGTCTTGAAAAAAAAAATTTGACAAGGAAAATCAACTCCAATAATAAAACCAAAGGTAGTTTTGGAAATTAGACTTGAATATATTTCCAACGAGCTATCTGGGGCCCAATTTGGACACCAGGAAGGCCTCTAAATGTGGTTTTCAAAAAGGTGAAAATTCTGTGTTTTTGAGTATTTTTGCACTCAGAAAATTTTCTAAACGCACAGTGCCCTGGGTGCTACACTCTTTTTTGGGGCATCCAAATGAAAAATAGTCACCAAAATTATGTTCAAAATCATGAGGACATCAGCCCTAGAAATTTTCATAAAATTTGGAGGAGAAATGATCCCTCAAAAATGAAAAAAGATACCAAATTTTCATGTTTCTGCCTCCTTTTTGACCTTGGCACTGCGCATTTACCAATCTTGGGAGATTCACTTTTTGACAGGGAAAATGAGCATAATTTTTGAAACCGAAGGCATATTTGGAAACTAGAATCGGAGATATTTCCAATGAGCTATCATGGAGCTAATTTGGACACAGGGAAGGCCTCCAAATTGTGCTTGTAATAGAGGCTATTTTTCCTATTATGGCGATGGCCGCGTTTGCCAGGAAAATTGCAATTTTCACAGTCTTCAGCCATTTTTTATTTTCACTCCAGTTTGACTTTTTATCTTGGGAAATGAGAAATTATTGATTTAAAAGGTGAAGATAAATTTAAATGTCATATTTTGACTGTTATCTAGGGTAGATACATTAGGTGAGTCCTCTAGAGGTCAAATGAATCAGTTTCCTCTCTTTTAGAGGCAAATTTTTAGGTCTTCCTAATCTTCAGTTTCTTATTTGGGAGTAGGTGAAACTGATTCATATCTCATGGATTGGACTCGTTGAGGCTAGAGAGTGTTTTTGAGGTCTATATGATGTATTTTCTCAGTCATTTTAATGGTGGGACTCATTTGGAGGTTTGGCTTCTCAAGAGACATACTTTTATATTAGTTTTGGCCTGGACATTAATCAAATTTGTAGCTATCTTTATGGGATCCATGTGGTATTTTGTTTAGTTTCAGTTCTTATTTTGTGCTCATATGTTAGAATTTTTTGTTTATTTCATCCATCATTTCATTTCTGAATGTTTTCAAGTTATATGAACATAATCCATAATTTCTATGCTCTGTTTTGGGTAAACATTGATAATTTGTAATTTCTTCAGTCTAGAAAGAAACCATGAATTCACCATGCTCCTTCTAGCTCCTCAACTATCTTGATCATCCCATCATTAGAACCCTAAGGTGCTAAACATTCTACCTACCTTGCCCCATAGAACACCCTGCAAATCTTGATCTAATTTTCTTGCCTTGACTATTTGACTCCTCCTAATCCAGCAAATCCCTACACAATCAAAATTAAAACCCTGATCAGTTATTTTGGTTGTGATCTATATGGAGAGAGCCCTCTCCATTCCTAGTAGGGCTAGCTACTTGGCTAATCGTGGTTTGAGGTTACTTCAAAATTGCCTTCTTCAGCCTAAGGTTCAATCCGAGTGATAACAGATTCATCCAATGATCAAATGGTTGTATATTTTTATGTTGATAAAGAAAAATTTCCTCATCTCATTCCATTTTTTTCTTTCCATATTCCTATATCCATCAAGAAAACCATCATCTAGTGGTGTATCATTGATGAAGGGGCATCCACATGTGTCATGTACATTCAGGTATGGAAATAGGTCATATCTCAAAAGATATTGTTGATCAGTGGTTGTCATTGATGTCAACCCAAGCAACACCAGGGGCTACCCAAATCTTTCATGGGAATTTTGACTTGAAAACTTACTCTATTCCGAGTTAAGGATATTTTGGATGGTTTCTACTTGTCAAGAAATTTCCATTGATATATGGCATGCCACGTAATTATGCATGGTTTGAGAGATATTCGTGTTTGAAGTTAGTAACCCCAGTTAGTGATCTAAAGGCCCATGGGGTTGTGGCATGACACTAATCATTGGTTGTAATCATTGAATAGTCAATAATTAATAATGTTTTAAGCTCCTAAAATCCCTCCAATGTTCACTTGTTGAAGACCCTCTCAACAAAATCATTTATATAAATTGTGACCCTCATATCCTCCTCATGTGAGGATTTCGCTACTTAAAACAGGTCATCATGGAATTTTCATTATAAAATTTTTCTGCAAAGCTTCACATGGTGAAACAAAAACCCATTTGAGACAAATTTGTTATGAAGTGTGTGTCCAAATTTTAGATATTTGGTTTCTATATTTTCGGAGATATGATTTGAGGAAGTCAGGGTTTTCGCAGGCTCCTGAATTTCATGTCAAATAGGTGACCTTAGGAAAATTTTCATAACTTTCTCTCTGAGAATTGAATTCCAATTTCGTAAAAAGTGATAGAAATAGGACAGGTTGTAGTTTGTTGGGTATCATTTTTAGCACCAAATCTCGAAATAATGACACGTGGCACTTCGTACAAGTTCACTCTACTGAGCAAGTCTATAATCAGGTCATTGTAGGATATTGGGCATAGGTATTTCTTAAAGAATAAAATATTGATCAGACCTACGGGGTTTGAAAGAGGACTCATAGGGATACCACAGGACGCAATTTCAGACCCTGGAGATCTGAAATTACATAGATACAGCAGATTCAATATCGAGCTTCTAGAAGGCAAGAAAAAATATGCAATCAAGGATCAATGTAGTAAGGACGACACATCAATAGTCAATGGTAAGTCTACTACAACAAGGTATGTATGATTAGTGTTTGAATTTTAATTCGAATATAATCTCTGACAAGTGTTTTTGCAGGATAGTTTAAATATTTTGTATGTATGTTTGATTGGGTTTTGTTCATAAATGTTAAACATATTTACATTTGAATTTTGAATATTTCTCTGACAGATGGTTTGCAGGATAGTGTAAATATTTTTTTTTTATATTGGTTTTGGTCTTTTTCATTAATGCATGTGCAGGAAGGAGGAAAAAATAGGAAAACTCAGACACATACTAGAAGGACAATGCAATGCCAAAGTACCATTACTTGAAGCAAGCAAAATAATACCTTAGCAGTTGCTGGTGTTTAAAGAAGCAGTGTGAAGTCAAGTATCGGGTCGTGTCAAAATTAATTATTGTAAAAATCATCAATGTAAAATTTTAAAAGGGTGATTATTGTAAAAGATTCAATCCACCTAGAGTTGGAGAGGCATTGTTGGGAGGTATAAGTGTCATTGTTGGATAATGTTATGGTTAGGTTGCAAGTCATAGTGTGATTGGGTGATTTTTCCAGTTTAAGAAAATCATTGTGGATCATATTGTATCATGGATCATTGTCCCTAGTATAGGATTCCACACTATTGGCTTATTTCTGACCATTATAGGGTGGCAGGGAGGTGCTATGTTGGTGCATGAAGTCACCTATAGGTTAGAGCCTGTGAACACTTCAGGGTGTTAGGTCGGTCTAGGATGTCAAGGTATCCAGTCAGTTGACTACTGAAGAAACCAAGGTGTTGGGGCGTCCTTCTAGTGGGAGCTAGAGAAGAATGATTTTCTAGAATTCTATGAAGTTGTACCTTTCATTTCAGTTGGGGCTAAAGATTAAAGAATTTATTAGAAAAGTGTTCGGTGGTTTTTGACCCAAGCTGGGTTTTCCACCTAAAATTCGCGTGCCTACTGTGTTCTATTGTTTAATTTTGTTACTGGATAAACATCAATAATAATTAAATATTAACTAATGATATGAAAATATTTAAAAGTGCTAATTGATAAGAAATATTGATTCACCCCCCCTCTTAGTATTTACAACAATTGGAATCAGAGCTTAGTTCCTTCAATAGTAGTCTAACAACTGGAAGGAGATCATGGAGTATACTAAGAATAGAGTTCCTTTGTTCAATGGAAATAACTACGCACTTTGAAGTGGAAGAATGTAGGTTCATTTGCTAGCGCAAGGATACGAAGTATGGGAAATCGTTGAAAAAATCTTTACTGCGACCCAGGATGAACAAGGTAAGAAAAATATTGTATATGATGCAAAGGCTAAAGATCTCATTATCATTGGGCTTATTGAATATTCCTATATTAATGTACTGAGTTTCAAAGCTACTAAAGACGTATGGGGCAAGCTTGATAATATATATGAAGGTGACTCAAATGTGAAAGAAGCAAAGCTTCAAATTTACAGGGAAAAATTTGAGCAACTCAAAATGAAGGAAGATGAAAATATTGATGCATATTTACAACGTGTTGATGAAATAACACATGATTTGGAAGGTTTGGGAGAACCTGTTGACATGAAATTTTTTGTCTGAAAGATTCTTAGAACCTTGATGGCAAGATTCAATCCAAAGGTATTTGTCTTGGAATATAGTTTGAATCTAGCCAATCTCAGCAAAGATGAATTGCATGGAGTGCTTACGTCATATTAAATGAGGATTGAAGAAGAGGATGACACATGTCACCTAGAAACAACATTCACCACATCCAAGAAAACTAGTAAGGACAAGAATTCTCTGAAAGCAAAAACTTGTAGTTGTAAGGAAGAAGGAAAGGAAGAAGATGAAGAAGAATTTTCAAATAAAGAATTTTCCTACTTCACATGAAAAATGAGAACAGGTACGGGTAAATTCAAAGGTAAAATTTCATTGATATGTTTCAATTGTGGTGATTTTGGGAATTTTTCAGCCAAGTTTACTCACAAAAATGAGGTTGTTACGAAAGGAAAGAAAGGTATGAGGAAGTTCAACAAGCAAGGCAAGAAGAAATGGTTTAATAAGAGTTTGTTCTCTAAAGAAGATAGCTCCTCATCTGTTGAAGGAACTGATAATGAAGAATAAATCAACGGAAGAGCATTAATGTTTATGGCCAAGCATAATAAGCAAGAAGCATCTGACGAAGAAGAAGAGATGACAGAGGTTGAATTTCAAAATGAAGTGATCAGGGTTATCAAAGTTCTCAAGGTCGAGAAGTAGCATGTCAACACTCTTGAAGACGAATTAAAAATACAAAGTGAACATGTCCTAAATCTTAAAATCAAGGTTGAATAATAAAAACAAGTTGAAGAATTGATCAAGGAAGAATTAAAGGAAAGCAACAAGGAAAGAGAAGCATTGGAAGTTGGAATAGTTTCTCTACGAAAGAAAGTAAAAAATGTGAAAACTCTTCAAAAATACACCAACAGCTCTAAGGCATTGGAAGAAATCATCAACAATCAATGATTAAACAGTGACAAGACTCGTCTTGGTTACAAAGAAAAATCTGAAAAGGATCCAAGTCCTTCTATGACAACAAAATAAGATGGATATGCAAAATATAACAAGCAGGTAGACCTCCTAGCTAACTCAAGAGATCAAGACTCACAAGAAGAACCATGGAAGGTAATTCCTCAAAAAATATTTCCTCCCAAGTATCAACCTATATTCAATGGTCATTTTTATTCATGTGGAAGGTTTGGACATAGAGCTAAAGAATGCCGCATGTATGTTTGGAATAAATACAGTTCTGCGAGATCTTTTAGAAAGGGATATTCCGAAACTCGACAGAATGTTAACGAATTTTATCATTTGAGAGATATTGTTGAATGTTACAAATGTAAATTTTTTTTACACCTGGCTAAATATTGCAGACTTGGAACTTCTTCAAAGGAATTCTCGCAAAGTCAGAATGAATAAATATGGAAAAAGAAGACTGAAAAATGTGTTATCGCTCTCAAGGCTCAATGTAACAAAAAATTTTGGTATGTTGATAGTGGATTCTCAACTCATATGACTGGAGATAGGAATAAGTTCATATCCTTGAAGGAAAATAAGGATGGAACAATGTCTTTTGGAAAGGACAGGTCTTCAAACGTCATAGGAGTAGTTACAGTCACACTTGGAAGCAAGAATGCATTAGCGAAATGTGTGTTGTTGGTTGAAAATATGAATCACAATATTCTTAGTTTTGGAAAAATGTGCGATCAAGGGCACACAATTCTATTTAACTCTAAGAAATGTGAAATCGGGGAAGGAAAGTTTGGTAAAATTATGGCTACAGCAAGCAGAGCTCCAAATGACATATATATTTTGGATGAGACACCTAAAGGGTTATTTTTTGCGAAATAAGATGAAATTTGGTTATGGCGCAAACGAATGGGACATATAAATTTCGACAATTTGGTTAGGATCAACAAGAAGGAAGTAGTAAGATAAATGCCTAAAATTTCAAAACCTACCAATACGATATGTGAATCTTGTTAGCATGGCAAGCAGACAAAAGCTGAGTTCAAGACAAAAGAACACTTTGCACCACTTCCATTGGAATTAGTACATATTGATCTATGTAGTCCTATGAGAACAAAAGGTTTATATGGAGAATTATGTTTTATACTAATGATAGATGATTACACCAAAATGACAGTTGTCATCTTCTTAAAGAAAAATACTAAGCCATTCGATTGTTTTAGAATCTACAAGGAATTGTTTGAAAATGAAACTAATTTGAAGATAAAGTGTTTGAGATCAGATAATGGCAGAGAATTCACTTCCAAAGTATTTCAGTAGTATTGTGATGAAAATGGAATAAAAAGGAAATTCTCAATAGCCATAACACTGCAGATTAATGGAGTTGTTGAAAGGAACAACAAAACCGTACATGAAATGGCCAGAACAATGTTAAATGACTCAAAATTAGATGATAAATTATGGGTCCAAGCAATCAATACAGTTGTATTCATTATAAATAGAGGTTTTCTAAGGAACAATTTTAACATGAATTCATACGAATTATGGAAAGGAAGACTGACTAACGTAAAATACTTCAAAAAATTTGGAAGAAAATGCTACATCAAAAGAAAAGATAAAAAATTGGGGAAGTTTGATTCCTGTGTCAATGAAAGTATTTTCGTTGGTTATTCAAGAAAAAGGAAGGCTTATAGATACTACAATATTAGGCGAAAACAAATAGTGGAAAGCATAAATGTTACTTTTTATGAAGATTGTGTTACAAAGAATGACGATGAGATTGTCCCTTCAAGAAAATATGAGGGATATGAGGGAGAATCTATGAAGGATGGAGAAGAAGTTGGAGAACAAGATCAATCAAATAAGGAAACAACAGTCAACCAAGAAGAAATAAGAAATGATCAACAGGATGTATAAGAAAATTCTCCAAAATATTTAAAATAATGGTGTCAAAGAATCATCAGTAAAATCAAATCATCGGCAACATAAATGAAGGAATTGGAGCTAGAAGAAGTCGATGACTTCGTTCATCACAACAAGTCCATGTTTCCTTTTTAGCAACTTTTGAGCCTAGCGATTTTGAGGAAATTGGTGAAGATGAACACTAAGTAGCAGCTATGAATGAATAATTGGATCAAATTGAGAAGAACGGTACTTGGGATTTGGTTCTGCGACCAAAGGATAAAAATGTTATTGGAACTAAATGGGTATTCAGAAACAAATTGAATGAGTATGGAAAGGTTACCAAGAATAAGGAAAGATTTGTCTGGAAAGGATATGCACAAGTTGAAGGAATTGATTTTTAAGAAACATTTTCTCCCTTTGCCAGAATGGAAGCTATCAGAAAGTTTCTTTTGTTAGGTAAACTTGACTTGGGATAGAGTCAATGTTGACTAGGGTAAATAGTAGTGGTTTTGGGGCACATGGTTTTGTGCACCCATGGTTTTGGCCCATGGTATTGCATGTAATGGAGCCTATAAAAGGCTGGGAAGACTTCATTGTAATGTAGGCCTGGAGGTGAGCGATGAAGGCTCACTTGGCTGGATTGGCTAGGGTTTTGGCCAATGTTTAATGAAATTTCATTAGTTGGGTTTTTCCCCGGATTTGGGGTTTCCTCGGTTAAACATTGTGTTTATGTTTATGTGATTTGTTGCTGGGTTTTGTATGTGTATTATTCTCTCGGTAAATTATTTTATTGCTGCGATATATCCTCTGATACCAATCTCCCACTTGGAGACTGATTGTAGCAACTCCATCACTACTTCATTTGCTGGACAATGACTCCTCTTTGGACTTGGCTGTTCCTCATCTTCATCATCATCCTTGAAGACCAATTGAAATTGAGCACATTTTTAGTTTCTCCCTAGTTACAACTTTTGTTAGCATATTTGCAAGATTCTGGCTAGTGTGTATCTTTTCCAGCATCAACTCTCCATCTTCCAATATTGACCATATGAAATTGTACTTGAGATGTATGTGTTTAGTCCTGGAATGAAATGCCGAGTTCCTTGCAAGATGAATGGCACTTTGGCTATCACTGTATAACGTTCTCATATCATGCTTCTTACCCAATTCACCCATAAGCCTTTGTAACCAAATCATTTCTTTACTAGCCTTTGTAGCAGCAACATACTCTGCTTCTGTTGTTGAAAGTGCAACAACACTTTGGATTTTTGAAACCCAACTAACAGCTATTCCACCTATTGGGGTTCCCATGTTTTGGCCAGATTGGCAAGACCAAAAGATGAGACAACATCAAACCACTTTCAAACCTTAGGATCTAACCCTCCCAGGTCCAGAGAGGGATCTCTCTATGATGTGTCAAAGGTGTATGTCTTTGAAGTTCAAGTGTTGAAGATGTTAGGCTAGTTATAAGACTCGGGGTTTGTTTGTTTGATTATTTGTTTGGTTGCTGGTTATCAGGAAAGAAGGATTCAGTGTAAGACCAGAATGAGCAAAGAAGAATAAGGGCAGAGGTGAAGTATTCCAGGGAATATTCAAAACCATTGGAAAATGGAGTCAGGAAAGGATTTGCTTACTATCCAAGGTGGAAGCTTTCAATTGGGCTAGTCATCTGAAACATAGGATCTTCAAGATGATTGTGATATGAAAAAGTAGGAGGGGAGGAGATAACACAGATTTAGAGCACAGATTTAAAGACCAACTGGTCGTACAAGGATCCTAGTGGACAAGGCTAACTCTAATCCCCAGTATTCCCAAATCTTCTAGCTAAATCCTTAACAAGAAACATCTAAGAAACTCAATTCATTTAATTCATACATCAGAGAGCAGGCAATAACATCCACTACACTGGTTAAACCAACTAAAATCATTTCTTAGATAATACAATAGAAGAGAAACATCAATGGCAAGGAGAGCAGAAACATAGGGTACCTAACATGGGTAAATCCTATGCCAATATTCTAATGCAAGCCAGTAGAAACGAAATGAAATGAATTAAACACAAAGATAGGAAAACATCACCACTGCTTCATATCAGGAACCAAAGAAATGTGCTTGTCATATTAAATAGAAATAATAGTCAAGTACAACATTGCCAATAGCTGAATACTCAGCCTGAAAACATCTTCTTCGACCTATATTACAACTTTACACAGAGACTGTGTCTCAAAAGAAACTACTTGCAGTTCTCTGATAACTGATCAACAACCTATACAATGAGTTTCTTCATGAATTTATAGCTCCGAAGGAGTATAGGAGGTAGGTGAGGAACTAAATGCAGTATTAAAATTATGAAAAGAAAGAGGGTCGAAGCCTATTCTGTTTAAATCCTATGCATTAATCTCTAGCATGTCTTGGGTGAAAGAATGATCTTCTTCGGCTTCCATCTACTCTAGTCTGGTCCTGATGTACTTTGCTACAATACTTTGCAGTACACAAAGGCAACTAAAGGATGCTAGTGCCTGCCATGCTGTGCATCAAATGTCACTGATAACATAGAACTGCTGTCAAGGTGGGAAATCCTTTAGGAACACGATATGGAATAAAAGTTGTATGGGCATTCCGTCCTTTATGGGGAAAACATTCTGTTGTTGTACAAATCCTGACATGCATGAATTTTTGTATGCTGTACACTCCGAGTGATCCATGATGTCACTAACCTAGTCTTTTGCCTCTAAACTGCTGCATTAAGGCCCAAAACCTCCAATACTGAACACTGAAATCCTTGATCATAAGATGGTTTTTCTCCATGGCTTCATAAATGTCTTGATCTGCAAAATCTGGGCTTTAATGGCACCGGATAGGTTTTTCTTTGAGGAGATTGAATTTTCCTTGGATAATATTTATGCTGCTGCTACCTTTCCGGACACCTCCCTGTAGTACCAGCTTCCAAATTCAATCTTCTCTGCTCAACGCGCCATTTACAATGATTCCTATGAATCATGGCAGTTTTCCACCTCTGATAACCCTGCAAAATACAAAAACTGTTAAGAAAAACATGCATGGGGTTGGATGGTGTGGATGACTGTGAGGATGACAGTGGGATTGCAGACGAAAGGCGAAAAATGCAGAGGAATGGTGGAGAAATGCTCTGATGGAAGGTTGGCAGAAAGCAGAGAAATTTAACGTAAAAAACCTTAAAATTGACCTTTTGAATGAATATATAAAATGGGAGGGGCGGATGTATGGTGAGACACATGGAGGTGACGTGGCGGGAATGGTTGACAGTAGAATAGTTAATAGTGGGGGAAGACAAATGCGGACCGTCCAATCCCAGGAGGAGATTGACGGTGAAAAACTACGGAGGGTGATTGAATGTGGACCGTCGATCTGCAGATCTGATCGACGGTGGAGATTAACTGGATGGTGCATCATACCCTGAGTTATCGCGTGTGCATCTGAGTTAACTATCGTGCATCTTCGGCGAGCGATAGCCGTTGGATGGCCCGCCCCAGATCGGACGGTCCACGGCAATATCGCTGGGCATCCGCGTCCGAACAATAATGCGCGATGGACGGCAGTTAATGCACGAGTACGACGGTTTAGAAAAAGGTACAGGGGACACGTGTCACGTGATGTATGGAATCGCTAGCCGATCGGTAAATACCGCCTACCCCCGAAAGGCGGTGCGATGGAAACCAGATGGTTTTTGAACAGTGAAAGCAGGTGGGGACCACCAGGACGGGCAGATTCCGCACTGTCAGATCTATACAGATCAACGCTTGAAAACACGCCCGATATTGATGAACTATGGACCGTTGATCTGGCGAATTGACGAACGGCGGAGATGCGACTACGGGTGGTGAACGGGTTGCACGGTGAAATCTACGAGGGTGGCGATCGCCGTCCATTTTGTGAAGATCAACGGCACAGAACATAGTGGAGGACTTTAACAACAAAAAAATTGCATCAGATTTTCTCGGTGATTACAAAGGAATTTTAATGTGCCGCTCTGTTTCTCCAATGCGATTAGCACCTAAGGCTTAAGCGCTCGGTCTTGGGCTACGGGTATATGGGGAAGTGGTTGAAAGGGGCTTGCGGGAAAGGAGCTTAGGCCTATTATAAGATCGAAAAGTGGGTTTCTAACCATTTTAATGCATTTCAAGGCCTAAGGAGGGTAACGGTAGGGAGATAGAGGGGAAATTTGGGAAAACAAAAGGCAAGGGTGGGATTTTAGGAGAACAAAGTGGACTTTGACAAAAAGGGGAAGATGGATAGAAAGAGGCATTCTGCAGAGGTACAAGGGGTAGATAATGGCCTTTTGGAGCATAATTATTCATCAGTATCGTTGATACCATAACAACAGAGGAAAACAGTCACAAGGCAGGAAACATGAAAAGGCTACAAGGATGATGTGTTTTCAAGGGAAATGCATTCCTTGCAGGCTTATAAAACAAACTAGCCCCTTGTTTTCTTGTCAAGGAATTTATAAGGGGCTAACAGTGGCTCCACATGGGGATGGCTTCTTCTTGAAGGAGTCAAGAATTCAGAGAATAAATCTTTGGAGAAGGCCAGTTGCCTGCTGCTTGGCACATCCCTTTCTTTCTTTAGATCACCTGCCACAATATGAATACATTACATCAGCAGAAAAACTTTCCCAATCAATCTACCTACCCACAATATAATCCTAGCATTTTTCTTCCTTTAGGGTGCATTTGAGCTAGCAGACCCTTTACATCATTTATTTTTACAAACAGAAAATAAACCTATTATTAATATACCCTTATTACCCCATGAGACTAGATTAGACTGTTGGTCTCATACATTTCTCTACCTAAGCTAATATCTGCTGGGATTAAACTGTCCAGTATATTTCTTCTCTATATTCTATGACAAAAATTGAAAAACAGTCAAGCCAGGATTGGACTGTCTGACTTGCTGTGGATCCAAGGCATAAAGATAGTTGCACATGGACAAAATTTGCAGAAAACTGAAAACAAAACTGTGAAGGCTTGGGATTTGAAACTTGAAACATCCTTCTTCTCTTTGTGACTCAAGTTTTGAGCATGTTAGAGTCACTTCTTTTCTTCATTTCAGCTCCGGTTTTGGGCATGCTAGAGCTGATTCTTTTCCTTCTTTGCTGGTCCAGATTTTGAGCATGTTAGGACTAGCTGCTTTACTCTTTTGGCTCAGGTTTTGATCATATTAGAGCCAATCTTTTGCACGTCAGAGGTTCATGTTTTGAGCATGTCTGAATCCCTTCTTTCTCTCTATTTTTTGAAACATTTTCTCTTTTTTTTTAAAATAAAAACTACAAGGGTATGTACAATGGAAATGGAAACTGGAAATGGAAAATCAGCAGAAGTAGTTCTTTAGCATCCTGCCATTGACAGGACCCCCAAACAGCTCTGTACCATCTAATTCCTGTAGGAAAAATGCATTTGGACCCACAGTGGCCTGGATGATGTATGGACCTTGCCACAAACTATCAAACTTGCTGTGCTTTCCTTTATCCTCTCTTCTTGAGTCCCACTTCAGAACTCTGTCTCCAATTTTGAAATCAGCAGCTTTGGTTCTCTTGTCAAACATTTTCTTTATATTCTCTTGAACTTTCACTGCTTTGCTGTAGACCTCTTCCCTTGTTTACTGGAGGTGAATTTTCTGGTTTATCCTTCTCACCATACTGTCTTCTTCCGTCTGAATCTCTTGGACTAGCTTGATCACTGGTATCCCAAGGCTGGTACGGAACACTTCTTCTGTACCATAGATAAGTTGAAATGGTGACATGCCAATGGACTTCTTTTTTGTAAGCCTGTCGGCCCATAGAACATGTACTAAATTGTTATGCCATGAATTTATGTTCTCTTCCAACAACTTCTTGATGATGATCACCAGGCTCTTGTTTGATGATTCAGCTAATCCATTACCTTGAGGGTAATAGGCAGTTGAATGAATGAGTTCTATTTGATACCTGTGACAAAAATCAACCATTTTCTTGGATCCGAAAGTAGTAGCATTATCAGTGATTATTTTCCTTGGGCAGCCAAACCGAGAGAGGATGTGACCCTCTAGGAAACTAATAATGACTGAATCTATGGAATTCCTAGTGGGTATGGCCTCTATCCACTTAGTGAAGTAGTATGTGGCTGTTAGGATCCATTTGTGTTGTGCGGAAGAAGTAGGGTGAATCTCCCCTATGAAATTTAGGCCCCATTGCAGAAAGGGACCTTCAACAGTGATGGGTTGTAGGGGTAAAGGGAGGAATTTTCTTTTTCCTTCAAAGATCTGGCATTTGTGGCAGGAAATTATCATTTTATGGACATCTTTGAAGAGTGTGGGCCAATAGTAACCAGCTCTGAGTATCTTATTTGCAGTGGCTTTTCAACTCAGGTGGCCTCCACATTCTCCAGCATGGAATTCTTGTTTAATATTCTCTGCCTCATTTTCAGGAAAAAATTTAAGCAATAGGCCATTTGGGTTTTTCCAGTATAAGTAGTTATTCAATATGCAATAGCTCCTGTCTTTTAGATTTAACAATCTGGCCTTAGTCTTTGATAGTTCAGGTGGGGTATTCAGGTGTGTAAGCACATACAGAATGTCAGAGTACCAAGGAGAGCTCTGAAATTTTTCCTCAACAGTGGGATCAGGCAATTCTTGTTGCTCATCCAAGGTATTTATCATGTTAATTTCTAGGGCTTGTAAGTTTGATTCAGCCATTAGTCGAGCTAAGCCCTGACCTTTAATCATTTTGGTGGGTTTTATCTCAATTTCATATTCTAAAATCACAGCAATCCATTTTCCCCTCTTTCCATCAGGATCTCGGGACAGTATATCTTTGACAACTATGTTAGGCACATAAGCTATGGTGTGGGAATGCAGTATGTACACACTAAAGTATTTCAAGGCCTTTATCAAAGCACATGCATGTTTCTCCATTATGTTGTATTTCAAGGGTGCATCTCTGAGTGCTTTGCTGAAAAAGGAAATTGGCTTCTCCATTCCCTCTGTGTTTTTCTGCAGCAAGACTATAGCCACTATGTGCTCAGAGGCAAATGAAAAGATCAGGAAGTATTTTGAGAAATCAGGGCTGACGAGAACAGGAGCTTGGGTGAGTGCAAGTTTTACTGATTCGAAAGATTGTTTAGCTCCAACAGTCCATTTAACTCCTTCACCTTTCTTTATAATATTAGTCATATTATTAAGGTGCTCAGCCAGGTTGGGGATAAATCTCCTAAGGAAGTTGATTTTACCAATGAAGGACTGTAACTCTTTGATGTTTCTCGGGTGTGTGATTTTTAGTATTCCCTCAACTCTCTGCGGGTCTATCCTAATTCCCTTCTCAGATATAATGTGGCCAAGAAGTTTACCTTCTTGCAACACAAATACAGTCTTTTTAGGATTTAAGGACAGACCAAACCTTCTACATTTTTGAAACACTTTCCTCAGATGTTTCAGGTGTTCTTCTTCAGTCTTAGAATAGACTGTTATGTCATCTAAGAAAATAACAATGAAGTGCCCTATCTCATCTGAAAAAGCTATATCCATTTCTCTTTGGAAGGTTGCACCAGCGTTCATCAATCCAAAAGGCATCTTCACATACATAAAGGTACCCCATGGAGTGGTAAAAGTTGTTTTGAGTTGGTCTTCTGGGATTACTAAGACTTGGTTGTAACCTGAAAATCCATCTAGCAGGGAGATCCTTTTAGAGCCTACTACCCTCTCAAGAATATGCTCCATTTTTGGCAGAGGGTAGTTGTCTTTGAGTGAGGCTCTATTAAGATTTCTGAAGTCTATACACAACCTGATTTCCCCCGTTTTCTTTCTCACAGCTACTAAGTTTGACACCCAATCAGAGAACCTCACAGGAACTATTATGCCTGCCTCATACATATTTTTAATTTCCTTTTCAACTGCAGGCAATTGTTTTGGGTTTATCCTACGAAGTTTTTTCCTGAAGGGCTTCTAATTTTCTTTCAAGGGTATTTTGTGCTGAATGATGTTTGTGTCATAGGCCTTTAAGTCTTCATAACTCCAGGCAAACACATCAATGAATTCCTTGAAAAGGTCAATGTATTTTTTCTTCATGTCTGCAGGTAAAGACTTAGCCAGTTTAATCACTTTTGGCTTATCTGCTATGCTTATATTGCATTCTTCCACATCATAGTCTGCATGTTCTATGGTGGGCATTTTTGCTACATCGTCGAAGTCAAAGAGGTCTTCTAAGGGCGCCAGGCCTCTGGGTATATTCTTATCTTTGGCCTGCAGCACCTCCACTTCTTCACTATCTGAATTTTCACATTTTCCATTTGAATTTCCAGTCTCTTCGTTCAGGGCGTTATTTCTATGTTACAGGGTGTTTCTTCCTCGTTTGAGGATTCTTCACTTAGGCAGCTGCTATCAGATTTGGAGTCTGAATCAGAAAATTCAAACTCGTTTCTGCTTGCCAGGAAATATTCAATCTGTTTATCACCTTCAAAAACCTGCCAATATTTTTCGTTGTCTGGCACTGCAGGTCTGTATTTAGTCTGAATGATGATCCATTGATCAATTGGATTCTTGGGGTAGGAACTAGCTAGGCAGGCTAGTCCGTTTGCAATGACATTTTGACCCCTGGTAACGAACACTAATTCGTATTCAATAAACGTTTTCAGTATATCCATAGTGTCATTCCTATAAGCTCTCAATCTAGGATGTTTCACTGTGTATTCACCATTCACCCGTTTGATAATCAGCTCAGAGTCCCCATGCACAGTTATCCTACGGGCTCCTAATTTTCTCAACAGGTTCAAGCCTAGGATAAGTACCTCGTATTCTGCAATGTTGTTTGTACATTTGAAGTGTAGGTTGTAGGCATGGCTCTCTGTGTAGTCAATCTCTATGTTATGTATCCACACTCCTACCCCGGTAGTCCTTCTTGTGCAGGACCCATCAAACTTCATTTCCCACAGGTTTTCACTCTCATTTTTGTTATCATTCCTTTCCCTACATCTGGGTTCACCATTATGTTGCGTTATAGGGTCTACACTAGGTTGTGGGCTGTTCAGTTTTTCGTTATGGAAGTGGAAGTCAGAGAGGTGACTAGTTGGTTGATTACATTCCATTTCTAGTTCACTTTGCGTTGTTGTTTCAGTGCACTGTTCAAGATTTTCTACGTTTTCATCTTCTGAGTCTAGGGTAGCCATTATGTTAAAATCCATTGGCTCTGTTTCATCCTGTGTACCTTTGCTTGTTTCTACGCTTTCAGATTCTAGTTCCCCCAAAGATTCATCATTGTAGAAGATAAAGGAATCCAGGTCTGTATGTACAGAGTATAGAGGATAATTTTCAGGCTTTTTAGGACTACTAACCAGGAATTTCATTTATTCTTCCCTGTACAGTCTTCTAAGTTGGCCAAAGATTGGGATTGTGGCATAAGCCCCATCCATCTGCATCGTTCCTTGCAGCTTGGCTTCCCATGATCTTGATAATAACATGCCATACTTGGGTGGCATATCTGCCACCACAACATCCATGACCATACACTTGGCAGGAATCTGAGTAAGGCTCACACACAAATCTTTGATCAGGCCAAGACACTTTACTCTACTAGAGTCAAAAGAATATAGGTCTTTATAGGGATGGGTTATCTCTGGCCTAACCTTTCCATCACTTCTTTAGGCATTAGGTTATGTGATGCCCCAGAATCATGCATTGCGTTGTGGAGAATCTTATCATGGACATTAAGACTGATATACAAAGGGGGCACTATCCCTTCCTAAAATTTTCCTTCTATCTTTGGACCAAACAGAAGGGAAGGTTGATCATCGCTCAGATTTACAGTGTCACTGTTCTCACCTAAATTTAATGCTTTCAAAATTTGGCCTTTATATACATCCTGAGTGGCCAGCTCAGAGAGTGGGAGAGAGATTTTAATTTTTGCAATCTCACTTTCCAAATTGAAAGTGGACTGGCTCTTGGGAATGCTCAACTCTGTTTTGTTAGCCACTGCCTTAGTAGCTGAATCAGTGTGCTGATTCTCGTTATATACAACATTTGTGACAGTTTTATCAAGAGCACTAACTGTAGTGCTAATGCTGCTAGCTGGTTTACCTTGTGTATCAGTGTTTTGGTTGTCCTTTTCTTTATTCTTTCCAGAACTCTCAGCTGCTGATTTGTTACTTTCAACAGTTGCTTTAGAAGTTTTCTCAGGTCCTTTCTTGATGGTGACCTCAGAAGCTTTGGGTTTGGCAGTTTCTTGACTCTTTTTGCTCCTAAGTTCATATTGTTCTCTGACCTGCATCATGGCATTTTCAAAGCCTAGCCTATAATCCTCAGATTCTAACCATTCCTCCTCCCAACCAGAGGGTGAGGGCTGATCTTCTTCTGAGTAACAGTTATGGAATGAATCCTCTATTTCAAACATGTTTATTGTGTTCCCTTCAGACTCTTCTATGATTCCCTCATCTTCAACAAGAAAGCTCTCTTGGAATGGGGGAATAACTTGTTGATCTGATTCTCTTTGTCTGTTGGGAGTGGTATTGTTTCTTCTAAAGTTCTGGTTCTGGTTTTTGTTCTGATTGCTAACTGTGACAACCATATTTTCCATCATTTGCTGTAGTATTTCCATGTTTTTAGATAGCCTATTATAATTTGGATCTGATGTGGAAGCTACAGTGTCATCTCTATATGTTACCCTTTTCTTAGATCTCAGTCTTGATCTTTTCTCAATCAGATTGGCTTCTATATTCATTGCTCCTTTCTGCATGTCCTCTAGTGTGTTGTATTCCTTATCCCTAAGCTCATAGGCCATGTCAGCATCAAATCCTTTAGGGTATTTTGCTAGGGCCATGCCTTGTGGAGGTTTCATATGTGGAGGGAGGGCATTGTAAATGCTGTTAAACCTTGTTGTGTAATCATGGACACTCTATCCTACGTTCCTTTTGAGGGTCATGTATTCTGCTAGGAGTTGGCGAGGATTTTCCCTAGCTTCCCATTTGTTTATGAAAGTCTGATATAAGGCTAGAAGATCATTGATGCTACCTGGAGGTAGGCCTTTAAACCATTTCTTCACATCACCTCCCAAGCTCTGGGCAAAGATTCTCATTTTGACTGTATCATCATCTATTTCCATGTAGTCAAAAGAATCTTCCATCTTATCTACATGATGCTGGGCTGTGATGGACTCTTTTGCAGTGAAGTGTGGGATCTTTGATTGATAATCATTGGGTAAGGGTACTAGAGGCTGAGGTAAAACCAGAGGTGCATACCAGGCTGCCATAATGATGTTTTTATGAGGTAAAGGGTTAACTTGGGCAGCTGGTATATGGATGACAGGGATATTATGACCAGCAGAAGACTGATGAGCAGATCTAGGATGACTGAGCCCCAAGTTTTGTATGAAATGTATATCAGGAGGTGTAGAGGGAGGGGTGTGTCTATTCCCAAGGTGTCTACCACTTTTCTGTGGTGAACAAGGAAGCTCAAGGTCTGGCTGGTTTAAAGTACTGAATGACCTATTTCTCGATAATCTGTTAGGTAGGTCTAGGCCAAGATGAAAGTGTGATAGAGCTGTAAGATCTTCTGGTGCAGAATTAGCTCTATAGATGTGACTGGAAACAGTTGATATTTTAGGTGTAGGGGCTCCTGGGAGGATGCTCTCAGGATTTTCAACTATTTCAGGTGGGTCTGGGTTAGGGTTAGCTCTTTTATGAACGGTTCTAGGAGCCAGAATGTTGTTTTCTGACCAAGCATCTTAACCCTACTTGTTGCTTCTACCGTGGTTGATGTTGTGATGGGGGACTGGTCTTCCAGTGGAGTCTTATGTGAAACCAAGAAAATCAGCAGGCCTACTGATCACCAGTGGAGTCTTTGAAATGTTTAGGGAATATGGAGTCACCAGGTGGAAAGTTTAGGATGTTTTTGGAGTGTACACTGTCCACCACAGTGCTTATGAGATGTCCCTTTTTCAAGGGAATCTCCCAAACACAACAAACTCTAACCAGAGATTGACTGGGAGGGAATTTACCAGATATGTCACCTCTGAAAGAGTGTGAGATCCGGAGGCTACCTGTCCCTTTCCATACTCCATCCAAGAGTATGGGAGAACACAAAAAATGGTATAGAGGTTGATGTGAGAATAATACTGTTTAACTGCCAACCTAACCATATATTGTAGGTTTTTTGAATGATTAAGAATGTTTAAGGTGTAATGCACTCAGTGCCCAGTGGAGTCACCATTATGTTGGGGTTCCCATGTTTTGGCCAGACTGGCAAGACCAAAATATGAGACAACATCAAACCACTTTCAGACCTCAGGATCTAGCCCTCCCGGGTCCAAAGAGGGATCTCTCTATGATGTGTCAAAGGTGTATGTCTTTGAAGTTCAATTGTTGAAGATGTTAGGCTAGTTATAAGACTCGGGGTTTTTTTGTTTGATTATTTGTTTGGTTGCTAGTTATCAGGAAAGAAGGATTCAATGTAAGACCAGAATGAGCAAAGAAGAATAAGGGTAGAGGTGAAGTATTCCAGGGAATATTCAAAACCATTGGGTAATGGAGTCAGGAAAGGATTTGCTTACTATCCAATGTGTAAGCTTTCAATTGGGCTAGTCATCTAAAACATAGGATCTTCAAGATGATTGTGATATGAAAAAGTAGGAGGGGAGGAGATAACACAGATTTAGAGCACAGAGTTAAAGACCAGCTGGTCGTACAAGGATCCTAGTGGACAGGGCTAACTTTAATCCCCAGTGTTCCCAAATCTTCCAGCTAAATCCTTAACAAGAAACATCTAAGAAACTGAATTCATTTAATTCATACATCAGAGAGCAGGCAATAACATCCACTACATTGGTTAAAACAATTGAAATCATTTCTTAGATAATACAACATAAGATGAACATCAATGGCAAGGAGAGCAGCAACATAGGGTACCTAACATGGGTAAATCCTATGCCAATATTCTGATGCAAGCCAGTAGAAACGAAATGAAATTAATTAAACACAGAGATGGGAAAACATCACCACTGCTTCAGATCAGGATCCAAAGAAATGTGCTTGTCATATTAAATAGCAATACCAGTCAAGTAAAACATTACCAATAGCTGAATACTCAGTCTGAAAACATCTTCTTTGATCTATCTTACAACTTTACAAAGAGACTGTCTCAAAAGAAACTACTTGCAGTTCTCTGATAACTTATCAACGACCTATACAATGAGTTTCTTCATGAATTTATAGCTCCGGAGGAGCAGAGGAGGTAGGTGAGGAACTAAATGCAGTGTTAAACTTCTGAAAATAAAGAGGGCCAAAGCCTATTCTGTTTAAATCCTGTGCATTAATCTCTGGCATGTCTTGGGTGAAAGAATGATCTTCTTCGGCTTCCATCTACTCTGGTCTGGTCCTGATGTACTTTGCTGCAGTACTCTGCAGTACAAAAAGGCAAATAAATGATTCTAGGGCCTGCCATGCTGTGCATCAAATGTCGCTGATAGCATAGGACTGCTGTCAAGGTGGGAAGTCCTTTAGGAACACGATATGGAATAAAAGCTGTATGGGCATTCCGTCCTTTATGGGGAAAACATTCTGCTGGTGTACAAATCCTAATATGCATGAATTTCTATATGTTGTACACTCCGGGTGATCCATGATGTTGCTAACCTGGTGTTTTGCCTCTAAAATGCTGCATTAAGGCCCAAAACCTCCAATACTAAACGCTGAAATCCTTGTTCATAAGTTGGGTTTTCTCCACGGCTTCATAAATGTCTTGATTTGCAAAATATGGGCTTTAATGGCGCCATATAGGTTTTTCTTTGCGGAGATTGAATTTTCCTTGGATAATATTTATGTCGCCGCTACCTTTCTGGACACCTCCCTATAGCACCAGCTTCCAAATTCAACCTTCTCTGCTCAATGCGCCATTTACAATGATTCCTATGAATCATGGCGGTTTTCTGCCTCTGATAACCCTGAAAAATATGAAAATTGTTCAGAAAAACATGCATGGGGTTAGATGGTGTGGATGACTACGAGGATGACAGTGGGATTTCGGACGAAAGGCAAAAAAGGCAGAGGAATGGTGGAGAAATGCTCTGATGGAAGGTTCGCAGAAAGCAGAGAAATTTAACGTAAAAAACCTTAAACTTGACCTTTTGAATGAATATATAAAATGTAAGGAACGGATGTATGGTGAGACACATGGAGGTGACGTGGAGGGACCGGTCGACAGCAGAATAGTCAACAGTGGGGGAAGACAAATGCAGACCGTCCGATCCCAGGAGGAGATCGACAGTTAAAAACTACGAAGGGTGATTGAATGTGGACCGTCGATCTGCAGATCAGATCGATGGCGGAGATTAACTAGATGGCGCGCCATACCCTAAGTTATCACGTGTGCATCTGAGTTAACTATCGTGCATCTTCGGCAAGCGATAGCCATTGGATGGCCCGCCCTAGATCGGATGGTCCACGGCAATATCGTTGGGCATCCGCGTCCGAACAATAATGCGTGATGGACGGTGGTTAACGCGCGAGGACAGTGGTTTAGAAAAAGGTATAGGGGACGCGTGTCACGTGATGTATGGAATCACTGGCCAATCGATAATTACCGCCTAGCCCCGAAAGGCGGTGCGATGGAAACCATATGGTTTTTAAACAGTGAAAGCGGGTAGGGACCACCAGGACGGGTGGATTCCACACCGTCGGATCTGTACGGATCAACGGTTGAAAACGCGCCTGATATGGATGAATTGTGGACCGTTGATCTGGCGAATTCATGAACGGCGGAGATGCGACTACGCGCGGTGAACGGGTTGCACGGTGAAAGCTGCGGGGGCAGCGATCATCGTCCATTCTGTGAAGATCAACAGCGTGGAACATAGTGGAGGACTTTAACAACAAGACAATCGCATCGGTTTTTCTCGGTGATTACAAAGGAATTATAATGTGCCACTCTGTTTCTCCGATGCGATTAGTGCCTAAGGCTTAAGCGCTCGGTCCTGGGCTACGGGTATATGGGGAAGTGGTTGAAAGGGGCTTGCGGGAAAGGAACTTAGGCCCATTATAAGATCGGAAAGTGGGTTTCTAACCATTTTAATGAATTTCAAGGCCTAAGGAGGGTAACGGTAGGGAGATAGAGGGGAAATTTGGGAAAACAAAAGGCAAGGGTGGGATTTCAGGAGAACAAAGGGGACTTTGACAAAAAGGGGAAGATGGATAGAAAGAGGCATTCTGCAGAGGTACAAGGGGCAGATAATGGCCTTTTGGAGCATAATTCTTCATCAGTAAGGCTCGTTGATACCATAACAGCAGAGGAAAACATTGACAAGGCAGGAAACATGAAAAGGCTGCAAGGATGATGTGTTTTCAAGGGAAATGCATTCCTTGCAGGCTTATAAAACAAACTAGCCCCTTGCTTGCTTGTCAAGGAATTTATAAGGGGCTAACACCACCTACAGTAAATACATATCCTATATTGCTCCTCCTATTATCTCTGTCACCTGCCATATCTGCATCAACATATCCCTGTAGAGAAATGTTTGAACCACCAAAGCATAATGCTTGATTTGTGGTACCTCTCAAATATCTGAGAATCCATTTTACTGTCATCCAATGTTATTTTCTTGGATTATTCATGTACCTACTTACAACTCGCACTGCATGTGCAATATCAGGCCTTGTGCAGACCATTGCATACATTAAGCTTCCAACTGCTGATGCATATGGAACTTTAGACATATAATCCATGTCTTCTTGGGTCTTTGGGCACATCTCCTTACTAAGTTTTAAATGGCTAGCAAAAGGTGTACTAACAAGTTTTTCATTTTGTATATTAAATTTTTTCAACACCTTTTCTATGTACTCATTCTGAGACAATGTTAATTTGCGATTTTTCCTGTCTCTAGTTATCCTCATACCAAGGATTTGTTTTGCAGCTCCCAAATCCTTCATTGCAAATGAATTTGCCAATTTTCTTTTGAGCACATTTATTTCCTGCATGTTAGATCCTGCAACAAGCATGTCATCCACATACAATAACAATATAATATCGCTGCCATCATTTTGCCTTTTTAGATAAACACAATGGTCAGAGTGACATCTAGTATAACCTTGTTCAGACATAAACTTGTCAAATTTTAGATACCACTGCCTTGGAGCCTGTTTTAATCCATACAAGCTCTTCTTTAACATGCACACCAATTTTTCTTTCCCTTTGACCTCATATCCTTCTGGTTGCTGCATGTATATCTCTTCCTCCAAATCTCCATGGAGAAATGATGTCTTTACATCTAGCTATTCAAGATGTAAATCTTCCACTACTACAAGACTTAAGATAATTCTGATTGAAGTCATCTTAACAACAGGAGAAAATATTTCATCAAAATCAATACCTTTCTTCTGTGCAAACCCCTTCACCACAAGTCTAGCTTTGTACCTCTGTTTTCCTCCATCTTCTTCCTTTAGCCTGTAAACCCATTTATTCTGCAATGTAGTTTTACATGCAGGCAACCTGACTAAGTCCCAAGTCTGGTTATGCATTAAGGTGTCCATATCTTCTTCCATGGCTAGCTCCCAATTCTTCCTGCTTTCAACCTGCATTGTTTCTTCATAACATTCAGGTTCACCAGAATCAGTCAGCAATAAACAATATAATAAAGGAGAGTATCATTCAGGGGGTCTACTTATCCTGCTAGATCTTCTAACACCACTTTCAGGTGTTTGAGGTGCCTGTTGCTGTTGTGGTGGTTGCTGCTGCTGTGGTTGTTGATTATTATCATTTTCAGGAACCTTTAATTTTTCAGTTATCTCATCAAGAACCGCGTATTCCTTGCTTTCTTTTTCTTGTTTCTTTTCCTGCAACTGATTCTTATACAAGACCTTTTCATTGAATATTACATCTCTGATTTTAATGATTTTGTGATTTTCATAATCATATAAGCGATAACCAAAATCATTAGCACCATATCCAATAAAGGTACATTTCTTTGATTTTTCCTCAAGCTTTGTTCTATTTTCTTTATTAATATGGACAAAGGCCTCACAACCAAATGGCTTTAAAAAGAGTAGTTTACCTTTTTACCTGTCCATGCTTCCTCTGGAATACCACCATCCAAGGAACTTGAAGGCCCTCTGTTTATTAGATAAACAGCAGTATCTACAGCATCTGCCCAAAATTGTAAAGGCAATCCTGCATGCACTCTCATGCACCTTGCACGCTCCATGATTGTTCTGTTCATCCTTTCTGACACACCATTTTCTTGTGGTGTTCTTGGAACTGTCTTCTCTCTACGAATTCCATGCTCTAAACAATACCTATCAAACTCTTTGCTGCAATATTCACCTCCATTGTCTGATCTGAGACACTTCAACTTCTTTCCTGTCTCAATCTCAACCAAATCTTTCCATTTCTTGAAAGTATCAAATACATCAGATTTATTCTGAATACAATAAATCCATGTTTTTATAGTTGCATCATCAATAAAAGTAACATAATAATGAGAGCCACTGAGAGATGATACCTGAGCAGGTCCCCATACATCTGTATGCACAAGCTCCAATTTTTCTCTCTTCTTTTCTTTCCCAACTCTGAGAAATCTGACTCTCTTCTGTTTTCCATAAATGCAATTCTCACAAAAATCCAAATCAACATTCTTCAAACCTGGCAACAAATTTCTTGAGTGAAGAATCTTCATTCCCTTCTCACTCATGTGTCCGAGCCTATGATGCCATAATGTTGCATCTACTCCTTTGGAAGTTAAAGCATTAACAGAGTTAGAAATACCATTGCATAAATACAATGTACCAACCTTTTCGCCTTTTGCTATTACCAGGGCTCCTTTGGTGACCTTCCAAGATTTATCTGTGAAAGTTGTAACACAACCTTCACCGCCTAACTGCCCTGTTGAAATCAGATTTTTCTTTAGATCTGGAACATGCCTTACCTCCTTTAATAGCCATTGGTTTCCATTCTATTTTTTTACAAGAACCTTACCCATTCCAACAATTTTACAGGGTTTATCATCACCCAAACGAACTTGTCCAAAATCTCCTTGAACATAGTCATGAAAATATTTCTTATGAGGTGTGGCATGGAATGAATCCCTTGAATCTACAACCCAAGAATCAGTAACATTTTCAAAAGAAAGAATAAAAGCATCTTGTAACACATCACCTGTCACATTTGCTTCATGATTGTTTTCTTGCTGTGTGTCTCCTTCTTTTCCCATCCGAGATCTATAGTCTTTCTTTAGGTGTCCTTTCTTTCCACATTTCTAGCACACTATCCCCGATCTGGACTTGGATATGACTTTCCTTGATTTAATGTGATATCCTGAGATCTTTCCTCTTTCCATTCTCCTTCCCCTAGACTCTGCACTCAAAGCATTACCTGATGTCTCACCAGAGCTTTTCCGTCGCATTTCCTCGCTAAGGATAGCACTGACAACATCATCAAACTTTTAAGTACTAGATCCAGAGACAGAGTTACTAATGGCCATAACTAAACCATTCCAACTCTCTGGCAATGAGCACAAGAATAACAGAGCTCTAACTTCATCATCAAAGTTTACCCCTACAAAACTTAACTGACTATTATCTGTATTAAAATCATTTAAATGGTCTACAACAGATCCACCTTCTGACATCTTCATATTAAATAGTCGTTTCATAAGAAATACCTTGTTTGAGGCCGAGGGTTTTTCATATAGTTTTGCCAACGTCTGCATCAAACCCTCTATTTTTGTTTCCTTCAAAATATTGAAGGCAACTGATGCCGCAAGGAACAACCGTACTATACCGAGTGGCTTTCTATCGATAATGTTCCATTCAGCGTCTGTCATGGCCACCGGCTTCTTTGATTTTCCACTCAATGGTAGGTATAGATCTTTCTGATACAGATAATCTTCCATCTGCATCTTCCACAGCGGGAATTTTTGGACGTTAAATTTCTCGACCCTAAACTTAACATCTTCTGCCATTGCTCCCACTCGAACCAGGAACCCTTCCTTCCTGCGAGTTTATCAGCCAAATATACCTTTAGCTCTAATACCAATTGTTAGAAAATTAAATATTACAGAGCAATGCAACACATAAAATATGCGGAAAATACAAGCACACAAAACACATAAAACCAAAGAGACATAGATATACGTGGTTCACCCAGTTTGGGCTACATCCACCCTGAACAACCAGTCCTTCCTTTCTATTATTTAGCAAAATGAAGAGACAAAACCTACAGCAGATCCACTGTAATATCCTCTGTTCTCTCTCATAGTCTCCCTATCTGTTTCCTGCTCAGAGAATACACATACATTACACAGCCGCAATACAATACCCTCATAAAAGAGAGGGGGTTTCCTTCTAGGGAAAAAAACCCTGAACTAAACATAACTTCTACCATCAGATCATCTACCTAATGAATGGCCCAGATTGACTAGAAATTACTATACTTTTACAAGGAAATTTTACATCTATTTTTGGCTTCGGCGGCACTGCCCCCGAAACCCCCGCTGGGGGATCGCTGGCCTCCGGAGCCCCCAGCCGGGGGGGTCATCCCCCCCAGACCCTGCGAGCGGGACAAGTCCCCCCCAGACCCCCCCCCCCCCGCCTTCAAGGGTGTACAATTTTCCTGGGGTATACATCTAGCTAAAACAAGGATCTCTGAATCAGGAAGAAAATCAGGCTCCACACCCAACATCTCTCTGATGCATGCTCGAGAAAAATCAAGGTCTACCAAATGAATGTTAAGTCATTCTTTTGTAAATGGTGAATTAGAAGAAGAATATTACATTGAAGAACCTGAAGGTTTTCTTCTCTCTGAAAAGGAAGAATATGTATGCAGATTAAAGAAGGCACTATATGGTCTCAAGCAGGCTCCTAGAGCTTAGTATTCTTGTCTTGATGGATATCTACATCAATAAGGATTCAAGAAAGGAAGCACCAACAAAAATATCTATGTGAAAGTGGATCAATATAACCTAAAAATTATCAAGGTATATGTAGATGATATAATATTTGGAAGAAATGATTACAAATTAAGTAAAACATTTGCCACAAATATGCAAAGTGAGTTTGAAATGTCTCTACTTGGTGAGTTGAAATACTTTTTAGGGTTTCAGATATCTGAGCAGGATAAATGAATATTTATATATCAAACCAAGTACATCCAAGAAATGCTCAAGAAATTCAAGATGGAATATTGCAAGCATGTCCTTACCCCAATGGTGACAAGTTGCAAGTTAATTTTAGATGATTCATCAAAGGATGTGGACTAGAGGTTGTATAGATCTATGATTGGCAATATTATATATGTGATAGATTCTCGACCAGACATAATGCAGGCAGTTGGACAAGTAGCAAGATTCCAAGTAGCACCAAATGAATCTCAAATGACTTTTTTCAAAAGAATTCTCTGATATCTTAAGGTCACAACATAATATGGTTTATGGTATCCCAAAGGAAATAATCTAGTTATTGAAGCTTATATAGATATAGATTGGGCAGGAAGTGTTGATGATTGAAAGAGTACCAGTGGAGAAGAATTCTATCTAGGTGGTTTCCTTGTTTCATGGTTAAGTAAAAATTAGTCTTCAATCTCGTTATCCATAGCAGAAGTAGAATATATCGCGGTAGTATCTTGTTATACTCAAGTTCTCTAGATGAAGCAAAATTTGCAAGATCTTCAAGTCAAGTTTGATGAGCCTATTCCCATATTTTTTGATAACACTAGTGCCATTGGTATCTCCAAGAATCTTGTGATGCATTCCAAAACAAAGAACATTTCAATCAAATATCATTTCGTTAGAGAGTAGGTCACCGAAAAGAATATAAATCTTGAATATGTTGGCACAAAGGAACAAATTGCTGAAATATTTACCAAACCATTACCTCGTGAACCATTTGAGTATCTTAGCCTAAAGCTTGGGATTCTCCCAAGTTCTCATTAGAATTTTTCTCTTATCTAACTAAGTTAAAAAAAAGGGGGGTAGTTGAGGTGTGTACAGGTCCATAGGATGATGTTTGTCAGGGTGAGTTACCCTTTTCCATTGATCTCAAAGGGAGATAAAACGTTGTAGGAAGAGGTGGCATGGTCACAGGGGGAGTACTTGTGTTTCCATAAATGCCAAAGGGGGATATTGTTGATCAGTGGTTGTCATTGATGTCAAAACAAATAGCACCAGGGGCTACCCTGATCTTGCATGGGAATTTTTACTTGAAAACTTACTCTATTACAAGTCAAGGATAATTTGGATGGTTTCTACTTTTCTATATGTTTCTGTTGATATATGGCACTCCACATAATTATTCACGGTTTGAGAGATATTTGTGTTTGAAGTTAGTAACCCCAGTTAGTAGGCTAAAACCCCATGGGGTTGTGGCATGACACTAATCATTGGTTGTTGTCATTGAATAGTCAATAATTAATAATTTTTTAAGCTCCTAAAATCCCTCCAATGTTCACTTGTAGAAGACCTCTCAACCTAAGCATTTATATAAATTGTGACCCTCATATCCTCCTCATGTAAGGATTTCACTACTTAAAACAAGTCATCATGAAATTTTTTCTATAACTTGTTTTCTATGAAGCTTAAGATGATGAAAAAAGACCATTTGAGCCAAAATCCTAATGAATCTCGTGTCTGAATTCTTGATATTATTTCACTATATTTTCGGATATATGATCTGAGGAAGTTAGGGTTTTTGCAAGCTCTCGAATTTCATGTCACACATGTGACCTTGGGAAAATTGTCATAAATTTCTCTCTGAGCATTGGAATCAAATTTCGTAAAAATTGATAAAAAGAGGACAGGTTGTATTTTTTTGGGTATCACTTTTAGGACCAAATCTTGAAACAATGACACATGGAACTTCGTACAAGTTCGCTCTACTAAACCAATCTATAATCAGGTCATCATAGAAGATTGGGAACAACTATTTCTTGAAGAGTCCAATATTTATCACACCTACGGGGTTGGAAAGAGGACTAAAAGGGATACCATAGGATGCAATTTCATACCTTGGAGATCTGAAATTACATAGATATATCAGATTCAATATGGAGCTTCTAGAAGGCAAGAAAAATATGCTACAACACATCAATAATCAAGGCTAAGCCTGCTACAATAAGGTATGTATGACTAGTGTTTGAATTTTAATTTGAATATCATCTCTGACATGTTTTTTTACAGGACAGTGTCAATATTTTTTATGTATGTTTGATTTGGTTTTGTTCATAAATGTTGAACGTATTTACATTTGAATTTTGAATATTTCTCTGACATATGGTTTGCAGGACAGTGTAAATATTTTGTTTGTATATTGGTTTGGGTATTGTTTATTAATGCATGTGCAGGAAGGAGGACATAATAGGAAAACTCAGACACATACTATAAGGACAATTCAATGCCAAAGTACCATTACTTGAAGCAAGCAGAACAATACCTCAACAACTGCTAGTGGTCAAAGAAGCAGTGTCAAGTCAAGTATCAGGTCATGTCAAAATTCAGTATTTTAAAAATCATCATTGTAAAACTGTAAAAGAGTCATTATTGTCAAAGATTCAATCTGCCTAGAGTTGGAGAGGCATTTTTGGGAGGTATAAGTGTCATTTTTGGATAATGTTATGGTTGGGTTGCAGGCCATAGTGTGATTGGGTGATTGGTCTAGTTCAAGAAAATCATTGTGAATCATATTTTATCGTGGATCATTGTCCCTAGTATGGGATTCCACACTCTTTTCTTATTTCTGACCATTATAGGGTGGCAGGGAGGTGCTAGGTTGGTGCATGAAGTCATCTACAGGTTGGATCCTGTGAACACTTCAGGGTGGTAGGTTGGTTTAGGATGTCAGGGCATCCATTCAATTGACTACTGAAGAAATGAGGGCATTGGGGAGTCCTTCCAGTGGGAGCTGGAGAAGAATGCTTTTCTAGAATTATATGAAGTTGTACCTTTCATTTCAGTTGGGGCTGAATATTAAATAATTTATTGTAAAATCATTTGGTGGGTTTTAACCAGGAGGGGGTTTTCCACCTAATATTCATGTGCCTATTGCATTCTGTTGTTTATAACTTTTACTGGATAAACATAAATAATAATTGAAGATTAACTAATGCTCTGAAAATATTTAAAAGTGCTAATTGATAAGAAATACTAATTCACCCACCATCTCAGTATTTCCACCAACTATGACCATCTGTAATCACACTTAGAGCATAATATGGTCACCCCCTACAACCTAAAGGATTTTGTCAAAACCTCCCTATTGATTTAGCCAACAAGAAATTCTTGGTCAATGTGGAGGTTATTGACATACCTTTAGACTATAATATCATACTATAATTTAGTTTCATGTATTCCATCGAGGGACTTTATTAATTTTTGTATTATACCATGAAATTACTTCATAATGGGAATATTTTTACTATCAAGTATTTCACATACTAGGATTTGAAGCTTCAGGTTCATCTTGAAAATGTCATTTTCTCGATGGTTGGCAATGACACATTGTCTTCTCTCACTGAGACCATTCCTAGAGTCTATCAATATTACTCTTTTCTTCGTCCATATTATTTTCCATTTCCTATTCTTGCTACACCTAACAAGTCACATGTATGCATGGTGTGTGGGTCCTAAGTTGCTCAACATTTTGGTCCATCCTTCCAGTAGCTAGCTTGTTAGCAACATGCTACTACAAATTCAACACATGTAATTGGGGGTGTCCCCCCTAGGAAGTATCCGTTCGGTCAAATACATTTCTTATCTCCACCACAAAGAGTAGTCAACACATTTTTTATGGCTACATTGAATTTTCCTAAACTTATGTTTGGGATTCTAGTTTGGTACATGAATCCTCCTTTTTACCCTCCTCCCAACTACCTTAAACCCTATATGACTTTGAAAGTTGTCCAAAATATTTTTATTACTCCTTTAGTTGCTTCAATTCCACCAAAACCTCAATCAGGATTTGCTCCTACTATGCAAGAAAATTGTAAGGGGGGGAGGGTGAGAAGAAGGGGGAATTGATAGTTCTTTCCATGGTCACATAGCCTTATGCATCAAGACCTCTACATTTGTGTGCTTTGTGTGATATTCAGGGCCATGCCACCAACAATTTTCCTAAGCTCCCCTATTTAAAGGGTTTCATTAACTTAGATTAACTTTAGCTAGACCCAATAGTCCCCAAAGTGAAAGCCACTGTCCTTGAGTCATCTAAGAAAAACAAGGCATTATGCAAAAACCACCCATGTGATTTGTGAAAAATGTATAGACATTATTCACACCACTTTCTTCATTTTTGACATTTTTATGACACACTCATCATCCTTCACAAAATTTAATCCGCTCTGAGTGCAGATTCCACCCCACTACTTATCGCTCTTGGTACCTCTTCTATGCTAGGGAAAGGAGCCAATCCACCCATCATATATATTGGTCTTCTTGATGTGGATATGCAAGAAAATATCATACATATCATGTACTTGTCAATATTTCCACCTTCATAACCCTTGGGAGTGTCTAAGTCTATACAATTGGACATACCTATTATATCTCATGTCATTTTTGTCTCAACATTGGTGGCACATTAGTCCACTAGTAATCAATCTATCTCATTAGAAGTCACACATATTAACCATGTATCCCATGATGTTGATTTTGATAAACCATCATTATCTACATCATGTGGTCCTAAATGGTGTCACATTCCAATCTTCCACTTTGACGAGGAAATTGTGGAGTCCATGATAACACCATATTATCCTTGGGATTATATGCATCATCACTCCTATCCCAATTGCAACTTATGCCAGATGTAGAGCCTTCAAGGGAAATATAACTTCTTCAATAGTTTCATTCTCGATTACATTATAACTTATCATGGGTTTCTTCATCTCCTTTGGTTTGATATTTCATTTGTATGGTATTACCAGGCCTAACATTATTTCTATGCACTTATGCATTCCTTCACCTCTACTCTGATTATTCCACCAAACCTTGGCAAGTAATTCATCTTATGCATCTCAACCTCCACCTATGCGATCACTAGGGTCCTAGTCCAAGAATATGGTGACATGAATAAACATGCCATATATAATGTGAGAAAGAACTCACTATATCCCCATTTTTATTTTCCCATGAGGAGAAGTTAACCTTCGCCATCATGTTGTCCATCCAGAAACCACATCATTATATATTAACGTGCACCACTAGGATTGTTACTAATTTTGAGCTAATGGTCTTCCTCTTGATTTGGTTGGTAATAAACGTGAGGTATTCCTAATAGATTTTTATCCTTTAGGAATTTTACTTAGAGTTTGTGACACCGAAAAGTACAAAATGATTTTCCTTTTCCAAGTTCATTATGAATTTCCCACTGGTGTGTAAGACTTTCCCTTGAATGATGACCTTCTAGATGAACACTATTTGATCTAGATGGATATTGGTGGCCATCCGCCTATTCCACTTGGACCCCCACCATTTTTTCTCTCAGTTTTTCCATTTCCTTAATTGTAGGACAATTTACTATTTTTAGCGGTTTTTTGGGTCCTGAATTTCCGGAGCCGTTTTGAGGTCATTAACAACATTTTTTTGGAAAATCACGTCCGACGAATGTGGGTCTTCGACTCGAAATTCGGTAAAGGTATTTTTAGTCCTTCAATAGATATTTCTAACATGGTATCATGTGCGTAAAATAGAGATCGTATGCCAAATTTACGACCACGGGAAATTGATGTACCATTTACCCCAACGGGGCCCATAATTAGGTGTTTCATCTCCTAGAGTTAGGTTTTTGGATGTTTAGGGTTTTCCATTGTTTATCAATAATAAATAGGCCTTTGAGCTACATTGTAAAATAGTTCAGAGGCTTGTAGCCACCAACTATATTCTTAGAGATAAGCTACCAATGCCTTAGCTAGTTTATTTCCATTATGTCTGTAAGCATATTTCGGTTATGTGATATTAATGAATTAAGTCTTATTTTTGTTACATCTCTGCGTGTATGTGTATTTATGAATTTTATTGAATTTCTTCATAAGTTCAAATCAGTGGTATCAGATCAGCCTTCTCTTTCTTGATCCTTCTTTTCATGTCCCCGACGAGGTTGGGGTATAAGGAGTTAGGGCTCGATCTAGTTGAACCTTTTCAAAATAAACCTCGCAAACCCTGAAAATCGCCCATGGGGGATGAAAAGAAATACTAGGGAGCGGGAGATCCTATCAAAATATTTCTCGAGAAGGCCCTTAAGAAAAAAATGATCACAATGATGGATAAATTTACTGAGATTCTTCAACTACTTCCCACCAGTGGCGCATCTGCATCTAGAAACCACTCTAGAGGCACAACTCCTTTTAAGGTACAAGTAAAATTAGGAATTCCCATATTCAAGGGCCAAATAAATGTAGAATTTTTAGATATATGGTTGAATCTATTAGAATGGTATTTCTCAGTTCACCACTTTTCCAGTCGGGAAAATATTACTTTTGCACTCCTCAAAACTGTCCCCCCATGTCAAGGACTGGTGGGAAACCTACTATGCGCAAAAGGATGAGAGGGAAGCCTATCTATTTTTTGTTGCACCCACTTGGAATTCTTTCTGAGACCCCATTAAGGAACAATATTACCCTGTGGGGAGCTATAAGGACAATTACATACAATGGAATATGTTGTGGTAGAAAAGGGATCGAGATGTGCATGAGCTCACGAATATGTTCCATACACTGTGCACAAAATTATGTATCAAATATTCAGAGAAAAATTTGGTGCTGAATTACAGCAATTGTCTGCACAGATACATTCACAAGGAAATGGATTTCCTTGACATCTCCTCTCTCGGTACAAAATACCGATATGCTACCAATATTGAGCAGAAGTTCAAACAGAAGAAGAGAGACTTTGGATCTATGAATCAGAAGCAAGGGAATGGTGCCCCCAAAGCATAGAATGAAGGACAAAGGCAAGGTGGGGTAGCCCAGTGTAACCCATAAAATCCACAAGAAAATAAAAACACCATGAAGTCAAAGAAGGACACGTGAAAGTTGTGTGATCTCCATAGTCGCTGCACTCACAATACAAGTGAGTGTCAGGTCAAGCAGTCACTGATGGCCAAGGTGCAGGCTTTTGAATCGAATGCATGCTTCGACTCTGAATCGAAACTCGACAAGGGGAATGAAAAAGGGAAGTATATTATCGATGTGGAGCCCAACTCTACTATTGCCAACACAAAGATATAGAAGGGGTAACCGGAAGTTCCAGAGGAGGGGGAGTGCCTCTTCCATTCCCATATATGGTTAAAGGGTTCCCCGCTACCGTTCATTGTCGACAACTGGAGCCAAAAGAAACCCATTTAAATAGAGGTCATGAATCAATTGGGCTTTATGACCACATCACACCCAAAACCGTACACTATCGGGTGGCTTCACCAGGGACGAGATCTTTGCATCAGCCAGCAATGTCACCTTCCCTACAACATCAAGCCCTTCAAGGATGAGGTATTATGTGACATTGCTCCTATTGAGGTTTGCAATGTATTATTAGGCCAACCATACTTGTGGAAGGAAAATTATATGTATGTGTCCCGACCTTGCATGAATATTATTACTTTGGGAAATAATTTGTACAGGATACTAGAGGTAGCACCACCTATCACCATCTCTTTGGTTACTACAAAACAATGCAGTAAGCTCATTTCGAAAACCATAAAATTTGTTTTCCTGATGGTCCACCCTCGGGGAAAGAATAATACTATGGCCACAACCTCCAGACAAGGCTCCTTCACATGAAAAAAACAAATGGACAAGGTTGTGGAGGAGTACGGGGACATCTTCACGTCACCCGCAGGGGTGCCTCTGCACTATCAGGTCAAGCACCCCATCGATATGACCCTAGGTGGGCCACTACCCAATGGACCAACCTATCGGTGCTCTGTTATGTAGAATGATGAAATCAAGAGGTAGATTCAGGAGCTATTGCAAAAAGGTCACATCCGGCCGAGTTCATCACCTTGTGGGAGCCCGATCGTGTTAGTGCAAAAGAAGGATGGGACTTGGAGACTTTGTATTGACTATCAGGTTTCTGAACAAGATCATTTTCCGGAATAGGTACCCAATCCTGTAGATTGATGACCTTCTGTACCAAATCAAGGGGGGGGAATATTTATGCAAGATTGACTTGAAGTTTAGGTATCAATAGGTACAAATCGAACCCTCTAATGTGTGGAAGACTGCTTTCAAATCTAAGGAGGGCATTTTCGAATGGTTGGTCATTCCTTTCGGGTTGACGAATGCTCCTGTAACCTTCATGAGGGTAATGGATGATATCTTGCAGCCATTCACCAACTCATTTATAGTAGTGTACTTGGACGAGATCCTAATCTTTAGCCAAAATTTGGAAGAGCATGTCTACCACATCAGATAGGTCCTCCAAACACTGCGACAACAAACATTGTGTGCCAATTTGGATAAGTTCACTTTTGGCATGAATTCACTTTTGGCATGACCTAGATTCAATATCTGGGATACATTATTGATGAGATATGGATGCATGTGGATCTAGCCAAGATCCAAGTTATTTGGGATTGTCCAGCCCCAATCACTCTAACAGAGCTCCATAGCTTTCTGGGTCTTGTTAATTTCTACCGCAGGTTTGTGTTGGGATTCTCTCATATCATTTTGACCTTGAGTCAAGTCACCAAGGGAGGAGCGAAAGAAAAATTATTTTGGTCTGAATTCAATAGAAGGCGTTTGTATAGCTAAAACATCGCCTCTGCTCTGTTTAGTGCTCACATTACTAGACTTGCAACAACAATTTGAGATCTAGACAAATGCCTCTAACTATGCTATTGGTGCAGTTCTTATTCAATAGGGGCATCCAATGGTATATCACAGTGAGGAACTTTCGAACACTGTCTAGAAGTATCCCACTTATGAAAAACAGATGTATTCCATTATGCAGGCTTGCCGATAATGGAAGCATCAAATTTTTGGGAAGGAAATGGTCATCCATATAGACCACTGACCTAGAAAGTTCATACAGACACAAGGGAAGTTGCAGAACTATCGCCATCAGAAGTGATCCACATATCTACAAAAGTTTCATTTGAAAATAAATTACAAGAACAGAAGCACCAATAATGTTGCACACTACCTCCGTTGACCACGAATCGTGGCGCTAACCACCATGATCAACTCTTGTGGGCATGAGACTTTTGATTGGCCACTTCTCTATAAGAGCGATATATAAATCAGCCACACATACAAGACACTCTTGGAGGGTAAGCAAGTTCCAAATTTTTACCTCGAGGATGCACTACTATGTCATTTAGGAGACCTTTTTATTCCTTCAAGCGAGTGTGCCAATATGATTTTGGAAGCACACTATAGTCGGGTCGCTGAGAATTTCGGGGTTGAGAAAAAAATGGAAGTACTACATAAGTATTTCTATTGGCCGAACCTTGGACAATATGTCGGGAAGTGCATCATATCCTGCACTGCCTGCATCATTTCCAAACCAACCATCAAGAAGAAAGGCCTATATACTCCCCTGCCTACCCCTAGTCGACCTTGGGAATCCATCTCCATGGATTACATGTTGGGCCTTCTTTCTACTAATCATGGTAACGACTGTGTTTTTGTGGTTGTCGACAGATTCTCGAAGATGGACACTATGGTGGTCTGCAAGAAGAATATCACAACAGAATCCACTGCTAAAATCTTCTTTGAACGAATGAGGGTACACTTTTGGATCCCATAGTCTATCATCTGATATCGGGACATCAATTTCCTCAGTACATTTTTATCCAACCTCTGATCAAATCTGGACACAAGGCTCACCAATTCCACATGTGTCCATCCTGAAACTGATAGCCATACAGAGGTGTTGAACATGATGATCGTATAAATTCTGTGCATGTATAACTCAAATCATCCACGCACATGGGATGAGGGCCTCCCCTATGTACAACATTGCTATAACTGGTATCTCCATAGCTCAACCGGCCACAACCCATTTCAGGTGGGCTTGGGATTCCAACCATTATGTCCCACTAGCGTAGCCATGCCATTTGTGGCTACTTAGGAAAATTTGTCTCATGTTGAGTCTGAATATGACGAGGTGAACAAATTCATTGATCAAATTCAACACATCCTCCAACAATTTCATGAAATATTGGACATAGCCAATGCTAAGTAAAAGCAGTGACATGATCAACATCAGGTGTCACACAACTTCGAGGCGGGTGATAAAGTGTGGCTACATTTACAGAAGGAGCACCTCATTGGACCCCACCGCAAGCTTTGCCAATTATGATATGGGCCATACACCATCACCAATGCTGCAGGGTAAAATTCCTTCAAGCTCAACATTCCACCATTCCTTGGTCTACACCCAGTGTTTAATGTGGACTACATTCAGCCCTAATTTCCACCTCTACTATAGACGTCTGACATGGCAGAACAATTCACACCGACAGAGTTAAACCCATAATGCATGGAAGGAGACAAAACTGATTGGATCATGAAAACACAAATCAAGAACACCCACAAACAGAGGATTGAACTATATTGAGATGCTGAACCAGGCGAACTCCTTCACCAAGGCAAGTGGCTCACTAGGGACCAAGTTCAATAGAAGTTTCTTCATCTCATGGAGGAAATCAACACAATTGGTACCATTGCTTCCTAAGGGGGGAGGAATGATGCAAGTGGATATTGGTGGCCACCCACATTTTCCACTTGTACCCCCACAATTTTTTCTTTTAGTTTTTCCATTTCCTTAATCGTAGCACGATTTACTATTTTTGGGAGTTTTTCAGGTCTTAAACTTCCGGAGCCATTTTGAGGTCTTGAATGATTTTTTTTGGAAAATCACATCTGGCCAATGTGATTATTTGACTTGACATTTTCTATTAGTAGTTTTATTCCTCGGATAGATGTTTCGAACAAGGTATTATGTGCGTCAAACATAGATCATATGCCAAAGTTACGACCCCGGGAAATTGATGTACCAATTTACCCCAATGAGGCCCATAGTTTGGTGTTTCATCTCCTAGGGTTAGGTGTTTGGATGATTAGATTTTTCCATTATTTCTCAATAATAAATAGGCCTTCAAGCCTCATTTTAACATAGTTCAAAGGCCTGTATCTGCCACATCTATTCTCAGAGATAAGGTACTAGTGCCCTGGCTAGTTTATTTCCATTATCTGTAAGCATAATTCAACTATGTGAAATTAATGAAATTAAGTCTTATTTCTGCTTCATCTCCATGTTTATGTGTATTTCTATATTTTATTGTGTTCCTGCATAAGTCCGGATCACTATTCATCGTATCATTTAATGACTTATGGTATGGTGACATCCTCAAGTATTTGAAAATCGAGAAATTCGCACCTCATTTATGCTGTGATGATTGTCGATGTATTCGTCAATAAGCCTTGTGCTACCTTCTTTTACGTGATTATATGTATTATCATGGTGTTTATACCATTTTACATGATTTTCTCACTCATTCTAAATTTTATCAAGTCCTTAATGCTTGCCATAGTGATGCGGATGGTGATCACCTCTTAAGAATGCCCACCACCTAGAAAATCATGCATGCATGTTGATTTTTCCCTTCTCTCTTTAGAAGCTACATTGAAGAAGTTAAAATTTTTCCCAACTACGAAATATTCAACCATAATGCAAGGTATCCACCTACCCAATTGCACTTCGTAATAATAGTTGGTACTTTCTATAAATGGGCCATTGACTTTATGGAGTGTAAAGACACCTCATATAATGGCCATAAGTAAATTATTGTGGCTATTGACTACTTCACCAAATGGGTTGATGCCATTCACACATTCATTAACAATATGATAATTACGGTCGATTTCTTATTTAACCATTGCATTGCTTGATTTATGATTCCAAACCAATTGGTCTCTAACAATGTTCGAAACTTTGAATATGGATCTTGGTGTGAGCTAGCTTCACTGTTAGTTTTTGAACACCAATATTCATTGTTTTATTACCCAAAAGGGAATGTACAAATTAAATCTATCAACAAGATCCTCATGACCATGCTTCAATAGATGGTGAATAAACATAATAAAAACTAGATAAATATACTTTTGGATTAATCACATCATTAGGATTAGGTATTATCTACATTTATGTGATTAATCCAAAAGTATATTTATCTAAATTATGGATCAAAAAAGTCTTATATCTAACATAATAAAAACTGCCATCTAATGCTCGTCCCTCTGTTATGGGTCTATAAAATTTCTATCAATACTACCATTGGGTTCAATACTTTCCATATCATGCATGAATAGGAGGAAGTATTATCAATCAAGCATCAAATTACATCCACATTTTCATCAAAGTACTTCTTGATACTTGAATCAACATTAGAGTAGAGGTTAATAATTTTGGAGTAATTTGACAGAGATATTGCAAGTTGCTTTGCAAACCATTGAACCAACCAAGAAGTACAACAAATCTTAGTATGACCACAAGGTCCACCCTCATGTCTACCATGAAGGTTACCTAGTCCCCATTTATGATCATTCCCATGATACCTTAGGAAATGTAAATTTTGAACCTTTATGGAACGGTTGTTACTTTATCAAATATTTTTTGGCCAATGGGGCATACATCCTTGAGGGTCCTAGTAGAGAGATTTTCCCCAAATCTCATTATGCACTTTACCATAATAAATTATACACTTCAAAGTTTAACTAGAACACATGTTTTTAATTATTCTTTCATCATGTAGGTAGAATTAAATTATTCATCATATTATTATTTTTATTCTTGCACCTTTCACATGGATCCATCATTGACACCATATATTCGTTATGCCAACGATGTGATTCATTACTCACAGAATCTAGCCTTGGTATTTTGGGCCATATTTTCCCCTTTTCATTCAATATTCCACTCCAATGGAATTTGCATCGAATCTACCACCAACAATTATGTAGAATATGATGTTGTGATAGGTTTTTTATTTGTTTTCTTTGATTATTGCAATATCATTTACCTTTATGCTTTCCTTGATTCCCAACTTCTCATCATAAAATTGAAAAATGTTTAGCAAGTGCGTAACCCTATCCTCTTTAGAAAATATCTTCAAGTGAAGCTTCTGGCATGATCATTTGAATCAATTTCATTCAATCATATTCCTAGAGCATAAAATAACTGTAGATACCATTGCAAATAGAATTCTAGATTGGAATTTATCACATGCATCCATAAGTAGATAACTAATCCATAGCAAATGGAGATGAAAAAATGTGCATAATTAGATATTATGTATCATATTATAATCATCCATGCAAGTGGAATGTACATATCATGCTATTATAATAAGGAAGAACCTAATCCTGGGACAAACCAGAGGTGATTTTACACCTTCGGTCCTCCCTTTTCCGACAAATCACCCTGCTCCAACCCAACTCGCAACCGTTTTTCGCGATTACCTTTTCCCCTCCATTTTTGGCCACGACCATTTATGAGGGCCCCACCAACGTCTGCCACCCTCCTCCTCTGCCACCCTCCTCCCCTGCCCTCCTACCCTCTGCCACCCTCCGCCACCTTCCCCTGCCCTTGAAACCCAACACCACTGCTGCATTTAATGCATAGAATGGGGAATTTGTTCATGCACGGAAAGGGGTTCCAAAAATCGGGAACAAAAATCAGCTCTCCAAAATTTTAATAGTTCCATAACACAAGACAACTCTCGAAGGTCTGATGCCCCCTACATTGCGACAACTCGATCAGCCGTGATGGTCCAACAACCCCTTGTAGTGCAACAACTCCATCAACCACGAAACAGAGCTCTTGTTCCTATTGGAAACTAGATCCCCTTGTTCATATTGGTACCCATTCTTTGTAATAATCACATAACAACAAAAGCTTCAAAATGAATGCAACGTCCATCTAAATCCCTATCCTAATCCTTGGAATCTATGTCAAAGAAATTCGTATATGATAACTATGTTCTCCTGCATATCCAAATTCACACAAAAGATTGATATATTAAATTACCAATCTCACCTACATAGATTTTTATGGAATTTTATAATTTCTATGGGTAATTTTATATTTTCGTTTCCTAAGAAAATAAATTGCAGAAAAGAAAAAACTATTGCAAACATCTGGATATAAAATTTACAACACCAATAGAGTGCACAATTTAGGGAATGAACAGAGGTGCACTTGTAGATCACTGCGTTTCTAAAATTTTTCATTTATCTTCTCCCTAAACAAGTCCCCCAGTACTCACAGACCATTGCATGATAGTTGTGATGTAGGCACCAATGCATTGTTAGGATAGTTACCCAAATGTTGAAGAAAAATGATTAAAGTTGAAACTTCGAAGCCAATGCCAAACTTCACACTTAATTTTAGTGTTTTTATATTGTGACTAGAATTTTTCTTTTGGGCACACTTCTATATTTATATTTTTAGCACTTGTGGTTTCCTTTTTTCTATCTCTCTATAGCTTAATAGAACTATGTTTCCCAAGAGGACTAGACTGACCTCTCTCTAGTCCACTCATAAGGAAGTTACCTTAGAAATTGTGTGAGATTGATTGTATTTCCCCTTCAAGCTAACTAGCTTAAAGACACACACTCAACCAAGTGTAATGTTGTTGTATATATGTGGTTGTTTTTATTGAAAAATCTAGCACCCTAGTGCTAGTCTACACTAGATCCCCTAGTGCTAGTGTACATGATCCAAGTGGATCGAGACACATGCAGAAGTCCAAGAGGGCTTAGAAATGGTCAAAATTCAAAGTGATTAAAATTCTCTCAAAATAGAAAAATATCATAGTGCTCGTCATACCAATCCCAACGGTGTTAACAACACTCAAATTTGAGTTCGTATGAGGGAGATAGAGCTCTTCAAAGTTTGATAACACAAGGGAAAAAGCGGGACCCAAAATTTGTCACATGGCATCCCAGTCATGAAGTGGGATCCACATGGAAGCGCACCAACCATTGACACTTGGCACCCAGATATTTTCTGCCGAAAAGACAAAACAAAAAAAACCACATCACAAAAATCATATTTTTAAAATGTGGTAAAATCAAATTCATACAATATAGTATTAACTATATAAAAAAATCATAATTAAAACAAAAAATCATTTAAAAAATTCAAACCAACGAATATGTTAAAAACGTTTGGGTTCATGGCTTGTTATAATATGCCAACAAAGCCAATGAAATGTTAAAAGCATTATGGTTAAGTTATTATAATCGTATGCCAAATATTGCAAACATGTCACCAATAATATATCAACCAACCACATAAAAAAATGTACACCATAACGTTCCCGTTACAAAAATCATCCACTATGTCATTTGTGAAAGTCTGTGGGGTTGGAACCCCCGACAACCTGTGGCCTATTTTTGGCCTCAACCAATGACCCACGAGCCTTTTTCTTGAAAATTTTGTTGCTTTCTTATATATGAACACCCATTTTCCATTCGACCGGAGGGGCAGGAGTCAAAAGCACAGAACGGAGGCCAATTTTGGATGGATGGAGCATCAAGCAGTGGGAGTGGTGGAACTTAGACACAATGGAACCTTGCATAGGAGAAGAGGTAATGAAACCCTGAACTGGAGAATTTTCCCAAGGAGGTAAAAAATTATTCTATCATAATGGTATCAAATTTATAGTCAAATTTCATGAAATTTTGCAGGAAAAGAAATGGGAACATCATATTCGCCATTTGAGCAGTGGATTTCAAGGTATCCCATGGAACAAAATCTTAGGAGAATCATGGGGAATCTAAAATATTCGCAAAGGCCCAGATTTTGACGATGTCGGAATTCGACAAATGGATAGTCGATTTTACACCACTTGACATCATAAATTCATTGGTACAATTAGTTTATGTAGCTGGGCATTTCATTTTTCGGCCAAATTTATAAGTGAAGGTACATGAAGCAGTCATGTCATTTTTTCTTTCAAAATTTCTGAGATTCATCACTCCATCCACACCTTCCAGTGAACATTCATCACTCCGATTGTCTTCTCATTATTCGAATGAGAAGATCAATAAGGGCCTTCAAGAATATAACACTGAATTGAAGAAAATTCTTCGAGAAGAGAAAGAGGAGAAGCAAATATTACAACTTCAGTTGCAATCTGCAAAAGAGGTGTTGGAAGAAATGAAGCGCAAAAACCAGATCCTTCAAGCAAAGGATGTTGAATTAAGGAGGCTTCTACAAGAAGAGAAAGGAGAGAAGAAAAGTTTTTAGCTTTAGATACGAGCCACGAAAGAGACCTTGGAGGAGTCGAAGTGCAAGAATGGCTTGAAGAAGCCATCATCAGTTGTTTCTGAATTAATATATGAGGTAAAAAAATTTGATTGTTCTTCAGTTTCATCTTCACATGGTGTTATTTCGGTTGGAAATGTGGAGATACCCATTACAGGAATTACCATGAGACTCCTTACCAAGATGGGGTACAAATGAGGAGGACTTGGTGTTAATGGCCAAGGCATGACTCAACCATTGGAGGTCATGCAAAGAACTTGATTTGTAGGTTTCGGGTACACTAAAGTATATTTCTCAAAGGTGTCAAAAGCTTCCAAGACATGGTTGAAAATTTCGAGGAAAGAGAATGATGGAAACGCTTCATCATCATCCCATGATAATTCATATCCCAAGTAAAGATCTCCTTTCCATAAGTGCACCATATACAACTAGAAATTTTTGAACTCGTTGAGGAAAGAGATTGATGGGAAAATTTCACCATCATCCCATGGTAGCACACATTGAAAAGAAAGAGCTAAGGAAATCTCTTATTTCCATAATTGCACCAGAAGCAACCAAGAAAGGTATAACAAGTCTTGGTATTATAATGTTCATTTTGATTACAATCATGTTGTTAATAATGAACATAAATCATGGCATCGGAAAACATGTAGATTTTGTGGATTACATAATCATGTGTTTGCTGAGTGCTGGAATAAAATGGAAGCATGAAAGAGGATGAGGCGTGAAAGGCCTTCTCCACAGCAGGTGAAGAAGAAGGTAAAGTAGGTCTGGAGGAATAATACCCATTGTAGTTATTGCAATAGAAGTGGTCATTAAAAGCCACGTGTTGGAGGCTCCATCCAGGGAAATGTCTCAAGGACAAAGTCTCCATGCATGGACCAGTCAAAGAAATTGTTCGATAAGATAAACCACCACAGGAGGATAACCCATTCACTTTGATAAGTGAGAGATGGTTTTTCTAGACGTGTTAGCATTTTTTTTCCTTACTTTGTAAATCACGTGTTGCAATTTAAAATCTAAAAGTGATGATGCATCTTCCATCACTTATTAAGGAACAATGATATTTTGGCTTTCTATTGATAGTTGGAGTATTGATCTCCATTTGATGTAAACTTTGTAGAATTTATACAACAAGCATGTATATCTTGAATTCACCCAATCTAACAATATACTAAATTTAAATACTGAATCGCTTCTACAAATCTTTTGCAGAATTAAAAACAAAATCTCTAATCACATGAACATGAAGAAAGATCAATCACACACAACACAAATAATTTCCCAGGAAAATCTTAGAGCTAAAAATCCTACTATATTCTATTGTATATTAAGCATGGATCAGGAAACAATTACATACAAAAATATTCTCACAAGATCCCTCCAGTACTCATATAATTGTCTCACACTGTCAAATGTAAAATTGACCAACACATAGCCAATTCTCAGCCTCTAGACAACCTGCCTTTCTTGTGCAATACCTGATGGTAAATATCCCTAAAAGATAGGAATTATTTCCTTCCTTGACTATACAAGTATCATGGGCACTCTAATGGGTGTTTTCCTGCATGTGTGGAAGCCAATAATCCTACAATCGGTAGTCAAATTCCCTTTCACCTAGAACTCAACTGGGTCTCCATTGGATCTGACATGCATGCAGCTAATAATAGTAAATACTTAGTTGCATCTGAGATCACTAATTGTGAATTAGTTCATATTTAATTCATTGAATCTCTCACTAGTGTATCCTCAGTTACAACTAGCACAACTGATTTTAACTCACTTAACTAAGTTAAACTGATTTACAATTTGCACCAACTCATGCACCACTACACTTCAAACTCTGTCACAACTAGAATTACTCTACATGCCTCACCAATAAACTCTAACTTGAAATACACTAGCTAACTGAATTTATCACTTTCAGTTAACTCATTCAAGTCCACATTGAGAATAGATTACAGTTTAATGCCCATATTAATTAAGGGATAACCAAAATAGACATGCACCCAAAAATAGAACTGTGGGCCGCACCCTAGTCTGGGTGCTTAATGCACTAGGCATGGGTGCTGAATATTATTGTTGAATCTCAACACTCCCTATCAAAAAGAAAGGGATTATACTTCACCCCGATCCTGTCTCTATGGTATTCGAATTTGCTCCTGGTGAGCACTTTCATCAGAATATCTGCATCTTGATATTTTGTGGGAATGTACTAAAGTAACATGATCTTTCTCTGCACACAATATCTGAGATGATGGTACTAGATATCTATATGCTCGGACCTATCATGAAACACATGATTAATTGAGAGTTTAATGAAACTTTTATTATCACAATAAATCACTGTCGGATCCATCTGAGAACCAAACAAACCAACCAAGATCTTTCTCATCTAGATAGCCTCACATGCAGCTCGACTTACTACCACGTATTCCGCTTCCGCTAAACTAACTGCCACGAATTTTTGTTTCCTACTGTACCAGGAAAATGCTATCAATCCAATGCTAAAGATCGCTCTTGATGTATTCTTTCTATCCAATAGACTGCCAACCCAATATGCATCCATGAAGCCATGCAGGTTCACTTCATCCATCTGTCTGTACCATAGACTATAATCTAATGTTCCCCTCAGGTATCTCAGGACATGCTTCCCCACCTTCCAAAAGAGCTTCATAGGCTTAACCATAGCTTGACTCAGTTGGCTAACTGTGTAGCAAATGTCTGGTCTCATTTTCACTAGATACATTAGAAAACCCACTAAATGTCGATAGACAATAACATCCACTACCTCTCTAGAGGTAGCATCCTCCTTCCTCCAATTTCCTGGAAGATGAGTATCCATGGGTTTGCAACTCTCCATGTTAAACTTGCCCAATATCTCCTTTGCATATTTCCTTGAGACATAAAAAGTTCACCATCTCGCTGCCATATTTCCAATCCAAGGAAATAATGAAGGAGGCTGATATATTTCATTTCAAACTCCCTTGTAAGATCCTCCTTACATGAGTGTATCATATTCTCATCACCAATCAAAATTATACCATAAACATAAAGAATAATGATCAATAGCTTACCACCAACCACAATCTGGTACAGGTTTGTGTCTGTTTCACTGTTGGTGAAGCCCAGTCCAGTGAAATAGATGTCTATCCAAGTGTACCAAGCACGAGGTGCTTGCTTCAACCCATACAACACTATTTTGAGTCCGCACACATGGGACTCGTTGTTGAAGATATTGAAACCTCCAAGATTCTCTATGTACACCTCTTCCTCAATGATCCCATTGAGAAAAAAAGTTTTCACATCCATCTGATGAATGCGCCATCCCATCTGCACTGAGAGTGCAAGGATGGAACTTATGGAAGAGTACCTTGCGACAGGCACAAAAGTATCATCATAATCTATCCCCTCGATCTGTGAGAAACCCCAAGCCACAAATCTAGCCTTGTATTTTTCCACACTACCATCAGAATATTTATTTACCTTGTAGATCCATATCGATCCAACCAATGGTTTTTCAACTAGTCTTGGGAATATATCCCGTGCATTGTTCTTGACAATGGAGTCATACTCCTCCACCATTGCATCAACCCAAGTAGGTTGCTACAGTGCTTCTTGAAAGGAAGATTCTTCAGTCACAATACATTTTCTCATAAGAGCCATGTATCCAATAAATTTGTTAGGTCCCTATATCACTAGTATAGTCCCTTATTATTGTTAGTGTAACCCCCATTTTGTTATTATTGTGCCCTTAAATTATTATTGTTAGGTCGGCTAGGATTACATTGTGGCCCACTAGGATTACATTATGGCCCCATGGACTCCTATATATAGAAAGGAGGTTTTGTAAATTGTATCATCCAAGAATTGTGCATTTATGTAATGTATTGGAGGTTTCCCCATCGAATTGGCTTATTTCTAAGGCGTCGATATCTCTTTTCTTCTATTTCTGAAGCTGGTTACACACCATTTGGTATCAGAGCTTTGGATTCTAGGGTTTCGCTGCTCCAAACAGGTCATCGTGGAATTTTCGCTATAAATTTTGTTCTACGAAGTTTCAGAAGCTGAAATTTTTAGGGTGCGAAGCCGAAAGCGTGAGGAAGATTTTCTAAAAATTTCAGAGCTTGGTTCGCAATATTTTCGGAGATATGATCTGTGGAAGTTAGGTCTTTTTTTAGGCTCCTAAACAGGTCATCGTGGAATTTGCACTATAACTTTTTTTCTACGAAGGTACAGAATCTGAAATTCGTATGGTACAAAGCTGAAATCCTAAGGAAAGCTGTCAAAAAATTTCAGATCTTGGTTCGCAACAGTTTTGGAGATATGATCTGTGGAAGGTAGTGCTTTTTCAGGCTCCTGAATTTCATCTCAAAGAGGTGATCGTGGAAAAATTTCAATAAATCTCTCTCTAGGAGTCGGATTTGAGTGCCGTAAAAATTGGTCACAAGTACACATATTTTAGTTTCTTGGCTATCAATTTTAGAGACAAAGGAAAAAAAAGTGACACGTGGCAAGTCATACAAGTTCGCTCTACTGAACCAGTCCATAATTAGGTCATTGTGGGAGATTGGACACAACTTTGTCTTGGAGAATCCAAATCAGGTCAGACCCATGGAATTCAAAAGAGAATTTAGAGGGCTACTTCAGTGCTGAATTTCAGATATAGAAGAGCTGCAATCACAGAGATAATACAATTTCAATATCGAGCTCCTCAAAAGCAAGTAAAAGGTGTGTATTTGTTTTCCGAATTGCATAAGTCTTGTTTGAAGAATCAAGTTGAATTGATTGCAAGGGCATATTGTAGAATAGATATCAGTATTTGATTATAAAATGGCCCCAAAAAAGAATTCAACACCCATTAAGCCTTTGGAAAGCTCTACTATGAATCATGAAGATGAAGAATTGCAACATGATCTATCAAAATTACAAGAGCAAGTGCAACAAATTTCACTCTCGCAAAGAGCAACAAAAAATGAAATGGAAGTTTTGAAGAAAGGCATGGAAGCTAAGATGGATGGTGTGCAAGCTAATATGGATGGTGTGGAAGCTAAGATGGATGGCATGGAGACTGGCATGGAATCTAAGATGGATGACATGGAAGCTAAGATCGATGAGAAAATGGAAAACATGAAGAATTTTCTAAAAGCAGACATGGAAGGTTTGACAAAGTTGATACAATAAAGGTTTCCTAATGGTGAAAAGATAGTAGAAGAACCTCATGATGAGAAAAAAATAAATGTTAATTGTGATTTCTTAAACTCTAATGTTGGCGGGAAGAACCACCATATTCCAAAGATGGATATGAGGAAGTTTGATGGAAAGGATCCTGTAACATGGATACTACAGATGGAGCAATATTTTGATCTCCATAATGTGCAAAACACACAAAAGGTACGCATTGCAACTTTACATTTAGAGAAAAATACATTTGTATGGTATCGATGGCTTTGCTCCCGTAAAAAAATTGTCACTTGGTCAATTTTTACGGAGGAAATGATAGCACATTATGAGGATACAAGGAGCAACACCTTCTTTATCCAATTGATAAATCTCAAACAAAAGGGTTTAGTGGGGCAGCACATTGAGGACTTCCAAAAATTGAATATAAGGGTAACTGATATTCCAGAGGAACACAGGATTGATCTCTTCATAGGTACTCTAAAGGATAACATCCAACATGAAGTTCGTGTGTTGGAACATGATTCATTAGAGAAGGCATTCAGGTTGGCAAGAAAAGTTGAATGTAAAATTATGGCGACAAAGAAGCCTACCACTCAATTCTATAAAGAAGGAAGTGTTGCTACACCTAGATTTCCACAACCTACAAGGTTGACACCACAACAATTGGAAGAAAAAGGAGCAAAAGGGCTTTGCTACAGTTGTGATAGCAAATACACTAAAGGTCATAAGTGTGCTGAGAAGAAATTATTTTACATAGATTGTGAAGAAGAAGAAAATGAACAAGAAGAGGATATACACCAGGAACCACCCCTAGAAGAGGAAGAAATGAATCCGACCATATCGTGTAATGCACTGGCAGGAATTATCACTCCTCAAACTCTCAAGATAGAAGGACATATAAAGAAGAAAAGGGTAATAGTGTTGATTGATTCAGGTAGCACCCATAATTTTATTCATTATAAGGTAGCCAAGGAATTAAATTGTTTCCTATACCCAGCACCAGAATGTCAAGTGATGGTTGCAAATGGAGAACTATAAATTGCTCTGGAAAATGCCATAATATCAAGCTAACCATGGGGGAATATGTATTGACTAGTCCAATGCTTGCCATTCCTATGGGAGGTGCTGATGTTGTACTAGGAGTACAATGGTTACAATCTTTGGGGACGGTAGCTTTTAATTTTCAAGAACTTTTCTTGAATTTTTTTTCAGAAGGAAAGGAAGTCGAATTACGGGGTATTGTGGGGAAGCCAGGAAGGATAATAAGCTCTAATGTCATGACAAAGCTTCTAAAGAAAGAACAGCGAGGCGTAATTGCACAATTATGCTCACTAGAAGTTCCAACCTCAAAATCATCTATTTCTGCAGATCTCCAACAAGTCTTGGACAATCATTCCAAGGTGTTTGAAACTCCCAAAGGACTCCCACCTATTCGTGATCATGATCATGCTATTCATTTGATTCCAGGAAGTGTTCCTCCAAACATCAGGCCTTATAGATATCCTTACTTCCAAAAGAGCGAAATTGAACGTATGATTGCGGAAATGTTAGAGGCGGGTATAATTCAACCCAGTCAAAGTTCTTTCTCTGCTCCTGTAGTATTGGTACACAAGAAGGATGGATCATGGCGAATGTGTCTGGATTATAGGGAGCTCAATAAGCTCACCATTAAAGACAAATTTCCCATTCCTGTGATTGATGAATTATTGGATGAATTACATGGAGCAATTTATTTTGCCAAGTTGGATCTCCATTCAAGATATCATCAAATTAGAATGAAGTCTGAAGATATTCCAAAAACAACATTTCGAACTCATGAGGGTCATTGTGAATTTTTGGTCATGCCTTTTGGCCTTACCAATGCACCTTCTACATTTCAAGGGTTGATGAATTCCATTTTCAAACCCTTCCTTAGAAAATTTGTGCTAGTATTTTTTGATGATATACTAATCTACAACAGGTCTTGGAAGGATCTTGTTGAACATGTTGACAGGGTGCTCAAACTATTGCAGGAGAAACAATTATATGCAAAAACATCCAAATGTTTCTTTGGAGTACAAGAGGTGGAATATCTGGGTCATATTGTATCTCACGAGGGTGTTAAAGTAGACCCTAACAAAATTAAAGCCATTAAGGAATGGAAAGTCCCCACAACCATAAAGAAGTTGCGAGGATTTCTCGAGTTAATAGGGTATTATCGCAAGTTTGTTAAGAATTATGGGAGAATAGCAGCACCTCTAACAACATTATTGAAGAAAGATGCATTTTCATGGGCTCCTGAAGCAAATAAGGCCTTCGAACGTCTTAAGGAGGCAATGTGCCTAGCACCGGTCTTAGCTACACCAGACTTCACAAAAACCTTTATTGTGGAATGTGATGCCTCAGGAAATGGAATTGGTGCAGTTTTAATGTAGGAAGGAAGACCCATTGCTTTTGAAAGTCGTCCAATCAAAGGAAAGTATTTACAGAAACCTATTTATGAGAAGAAATGTTAGCAATACTGCATGCACTAAAGAAATGGCGAACTTACCTAATGGGAAGACACTTCAAGGTAAAAACTGATCATGATAGTCTTAAACACTTTTTGGAACAAAGACTATCTTCAGAAGAGTAGCAAACATGGGTCACAAAGATGTTGGGTTATGACTTTGAAATAATCTACAAAAAAGGAAAGCTTAATGTTGTTGCAGATGCACTCTCAAGAAAGAATGAAGAGGTGGAAGCATTGCTTTGTGCCATTTCTATTATCCAACCAGATTGGATAACCGAAGCAAGAGATGAATGGAAGAAGGACAAAGATGTATGGACACTCATTCAAAAGTTGCGGCAAGATCCTAGTACATCTGATACATTTAGTTGGAAAAATGATTCCTTATGGTACAAAGATCGCTTATATCTTTGTAAGAATTCCCATCTAAAACAAAATATTCTTCTGGAATTGCACACTTCTCCTTTAGGAGGACACTCAGGATTTTTAAAAACTTACCACAGGGTGAAGAAAGAATTTTTTTGGGATGGCCTTAAATCTGATATTCAAAAGTTTGTGGCGGAATGTTTTGTTTGCCAGCAGAATAAAGTGGAAACAATTAAGACCCCGGGACTTCTACAACCTTTATCCATTCCAAGTCAACGTTGGGAGGAGATTTCAATGGATTTTATCACAGGTTTACCTAAGTCTGAAGGAAAGAGTGTCATCATGGTGGTAGTTGATAGACTTACCAAGTATGCACACTTTTGTGCATTATCTCATCCATTTAAAGCAAGTACATTTGCTACTACATTTATGGATAGAATTCAAAAGATACATGGAAGCCCAAGGGTTATTGTGAGCGACAGAGATCCCATTTTTACTGGAAATTTTTGGACGGAGTTATTTTCTTGTTTGGGTACTCAATTGGCTCATAGCTCATCTTATCATCCTCAATCTGATGGTCAAACTGAGATAGTAAATAAATGTTTGGAAGGATATCTTCGTTGTTTTGTATCTGATAAACAAACACAATGGGTCAAGTGGTTACCTCTTGCTGGATGGTGGTATAACACTTCCTTCCATACTGCAGCAAAAATGACCCCATTTATGGCACTTTATGGATATCATCCACCATCCATCACATCATCTTTAAGAAAAAATTCGAAGGTTCAAGCAGTGGAAGATCACATCGAGCATCAGCAAGAAGTTCTCCAACTCTTAAAGGATAACCTGAATTTGGCACAAAATCGAATGAAACAACAGGCAGATCAACATCGTAGCGAGAGAAGTTTTGATGTAGGAGATTGGATATTTTTACGGCTACAACCATACAAACAAATTTCCCTCAAGCAAGCTAAGAAGGATAATAAATTATCGCCAAAGTACTATGGTCCTTACAAGGTGTTGCAAAAGATTGGTACTATGGCATACATATTGGAGCTTCCTGCTTCTTCGCGAGTACATCCAGTTTTCCATGTTTCATGCTTAAAGAAGGTTATAGGACAAAATCTTCCAGTTCAAACAATATTGCCAGAACTTGATGAGGAAGGAAAAATCATATTGGAACCAGAAGCGGTCATGGAAACAAGAACTCGACAACTACGGAATCGATCAATTTCAGAGTATCTCATGAAGTGGAAGAACTTACCCACTGAAGATTCTACATGGGAGGATGAGAATTTTATACAGAAGCACCTAGAGCTACTCAAGCATTGAGGACAACACTTTTTTGAAGGAGAGGGGCATGTTAGGTCCCTATATCACTAGTATAGTCCCTTATTATTGTTATTGTAACCCCCATTTTGTTATTATTGTGCCCTTAAATTATTATTGTTAGGTCGGCTAGGATTACATTGTGGCCCACTAGGATTACATTATGGCCCCATGGACTCCTATATATAGAAAGGAGGTTTTGTAAATTGTATCATCCAAGAATTGTGTATTTATGTAATGTATTGGAGGTTGCCCCCTCGAAGTGGCTTATTTCTAAGGCGTTGATATCTATTTTCTTCTATTTTTGAAGCTGGTTACACAAAAAAATTTGTCAGGATGCTATCTCTATATGCGCTATGAAGTAGGGGCTCTTACATTATGTGCAACATCAATTCTCAACCTATCATCTTCCATGGTGGGCCTTTTTCCATTTTCATGAATGGCTCTGCGTGAGTGATTTCCTCCACTCCATGAACCTCCTCATGTGGCTGATGCACATCTTGAGACTCATCCTTGGGAACCAACAGTTCCTCTTCTGCATGCAAGTCTAGCTCCCTCTCAAGGGACAACCACATGGCTTTCTCCTCATCAAATTTGATATCCCATTGCACACCATTTATTCTGCTATTTGGAAAATACACACGATAATTATGGGGTGTTTCAGTGTACCCCACAAAAATCCCAACCTCAGTTGTTGGTTCCATCTTCTTCCTGGCATCCTTGGTCACATGCACATAAGCAAATGAGCCAAAAATATTAAAGTGTGAAACATCAGGTTTCTTATCAGTGAAGGCCTCTTTAGGTGTACTTATGCCAAGTACTCTATGAGGACAACGGTTTCGCACATGTACCATTGTATTGCATGCTTCTTCCCATAGATGCATTAGTGGGCCTTGATCATGCAACATCGCTTGTGTTGCACCCACAATAGTTCTTTTCTTCCTCTCCACGACCCCATTCTGCTGTGGGTTATGAGGCGCTATGAGTTCTCTTTGAATTCCTTCTGTACTGTAGAAGTTCTTGAATTCGTTAGAGATGTATTCTCTGCCATTATCGCTCCTAAGAGCTTTCACTTGCTTCCCCGACACTTTCTCCACCAATGCCTTAAACTCACAAAACTTAGAGAATGTTTGATCTTTCTTCTGCATGAAGAAGATCCAGCACTTATGAGAAAATTCGTAAACAAATATTACATAGTACTTATGTTTTGCTGTTGAAGCAACCGAGAAACGACCACACACGTATGTGTGAATTCTCTCAAGGATCCCTGAAGCTCGATTTTACTTCTCATGAAAGGTGGCCTTTACATATTTTCCCATAGTACATCCCTTGCATGTGTCTAACTGTTCAAATTTACCCCTGGGAAGACCAATAGAAATCTGTTGCATGAATTTCAAGGCTCCATGGTGAAGATGGCCCAATTGCCTGTGCCATAATTCGCCCTCATCCCAACTCACCACTTGATATGCCTTGCCCATAATTGTTGTGCAAGCATCTACCTCCAAATTTTAGAGATTCTTGACTCGAATCCCTATCCTCTTGTATTGAACCATTGTTTTATGTCGCAGGAAAGCTTTTCCATCACTAAAAAAAATGTCATAGCCTCTATCCTCCAACATTACGACTGAGACCAATTTTTTCTTTAGACCTGGTACATGCATCACATATTTTAATTGAAATGGTTTACCTCAATCACTCTAAAAGGTAATGGTACCAATCCCAATAGCACTATACTGTCCATTGTCTCCCATCCCAATATGCATCTGGAGATCTTTCTCGTCGAAGTCACTGAAAAGTTCTTTATCTCCCATCATGTGAAACGAAGCTCCACTATCCAAATACCACACAGGTCCAAATTCACTTGACACCATGCATGTGATAAATGAGAATTCAAGCTCAAATTATGAGGCAAGGGCCTCACTATATGTATATCCAACAACCTTCTTGTTCTTCTTCTTTTTTGGACTGTTAGTAGAAAAATGTCCATCCTCGTGACAATGGAAACACTTCACCTTGGAAATGTCCCATTTCTTGCCATTCTTGGACTCAGATTTAGAATGGAATTTCTTCCCCTTACGCTTCCTCACCTTGGTAGCCAAAGAAAAATCCTATTTATCCTCATTCTTAGATGGAGATCCATATCTGGTGTTTTATCTGAACTCCTCCTGCACCAACTCTGACCACAATCGTTCCTAATCTGGAAATTTTTCCCTTCCATTAACATAGCCTTGATAATTGTGCCAACTCTTGGGAAGTCCTAGGAGAGCCAAGGTCACTAAATAATCATTAGAAATTGTTATTCCAACGCTCCCTAGTTCATCCTGACATTGGACAAACTTTTTTTATATATTTTGGAATGGTTTTGCCCTTTTCCATCTTGATCTTCCTAAGTTTATCTTTGAGTGCCAATTTCCTATGGTCGCTACTGCTTTGGAATAGATCTGTCAAAGACTTCCACATTACCTATGGTGTGGCTTTCCCATGGAGGCTTGAGATAATGTGGTCTCGTACTCCCTCCAACAGGATCCTCCTCACCTTTGCCACTTTCTTTTTCCATGAACCAAGATTTGCAGCATCTACAACATCGGGTTTAGGAACATCTTTGTCAATGATTTCCTTCAACCCATTGCCTTCGAGTACTACCTCCATCCTGTCCTTCCAAGAATTGTAGTTTGAGCTGCCCTCAAGTGCATACTCTAACCTCAAGCCATTGAAAGCCATTTCGATCTTGAATTAGCTGTAGCACGAAAAAATTCTTTTTGAAAATTCAAATTCTATCTAGTCACAAAATCAACTCCTGCTTCACTTCCAAAATTTCCTTTTCTCTGATACTATGTAGAAATTATACAAGAAGAATGTATATATTGAGTTCACATGATCTAAAAATGTACTAAATTTAAATACTGAATCACTTCTACAAATATTTTTCGGAGTTAAAAACACAATCATTAATCACAAAAACATTAAGAAATATAAATCACACACAATACAGATAATTTCCCGGGGAAATATTACAGTTAAAACCCCCACTATCTTCTATTGTATATTAAGCATGAATCATGAAACAATTACATAAAAAACTCTTCTCACAAGAGCCCTCTAGTACTTAGCTAATTGTCTCACACTGTCATATGCAAAACTGACCAACACATTGCCAATTCTCAGCCTCCAAACAACCTGCCTTGCTTGCGCAATCCCTGATGGAAAAGATCCCTAAAATATAGGAATTCTTGCCTGTCTTGACTGCACAAGTATCATGGGAACTCCAATGGGTGATTTCATGCATGTGTGCAAGCCAATAATCCTACAACTAATAATCAAAAGTTTCCCTTTCACCTAGAACTCAACTGGGTCTCCACTAGATTTGACATGCATTCATCTAATAATAGTAAATCCTCAGTTGCATGTGAGATCACTGGTTGTGAATTAATTAGTATTTTTTTCAATAAATATCTCACTAGTGTATCTTCAGTTACAACTAGAACAACTGATTTTAACTCACTTAACTGAGTTAAACTAATTTACAACTTCCACCAACTCATGCACCACTACACTTCGAATTCTGTTACAACTAGAATTACTCTCCATGCCTCACCAACAACCTCTAACTCGAAATCCACTAGCTAACTAAATTTATCACTTTCAGTTAACTCATTCAAGTCCACATTGAGAATATATTATAGTTTAATGACCATCTTAATTAAGGGATAGTCAAAATAGACATGCACCCAAAAATAGCACTATGGGCCCCGCCCTAGTCTGGGTGCTTAATGAAACTAGGTTCTTGCTGCACTAAGCGTGGGTGTTGAATCTTATTGTTGAATCTCAACAAACTTGACCACCGAGTATGTGTTATAAAATCATGGAAAGTATGGGATTCTTGGGTCATAGTTGGTCATGTAATTGAGCATGTAGTTCGCAAAATATTGTAGTACATGTTTGTAGAGGATGGAGGTGTCGGCTCATTTCTTATGGCTCTGAAGGACAATGGTGAAGGAAAAGGAAGGGTGACCTGTCAAGACACTTGTGAAAATAATGTATACAATATCTGTAGATTATGTTCATGCTTTTGGTGGAACAAAAGCTCCTCCTTGGGGAGGAATGATCTAGGTGGCTCCAGACACATGTAAAATTCCAAGAGAGCTCATAAATGGTCAAAATTAAAAGTGGTCAAAACACTCTCAAACTAGAACAATATCTTAGTGCTCGTCTCTCTAATTCCAACGGCGTGAACGACACTCAAATTTGAGTTCGTGAGAGGGAGATAGAGCTCTTCAAAGTTTGACAACGCAAGGAAAAGCGGGGCTCACAATTTTCCACCTGGATCCCAATAAGAAAGCAGGACCCACATGGAAGCCCATCAACCATTGACACTTGGCACCCAAATATTTTCTCCTCTCCGTTGCAAGAAAGATAAAACAAAAAAAAACCACATCACAAAAATCATATATATAATATGTGGTAAAATCAAATTCATACAAAATAGTTATAACTGCATAAAAAAATCATTATTAAAAACAAAAAATAATTTAACAAATCCAAACCAACGAATATGTTAAAAAAAATTTGGTTCATGGTTTGTTATAATATGCCAACGAAGTCAACGAAATGTTAAAAGCATTATGGTTAAGTTATTATAACTGTATGCCAAACATTGCAGACGTGTCACCAATAATATATCAACCAACCTCATAAAAAATATCCACCATAACATGCCCATTACAAAAATCATGGCTATGTCAATTGTGAGGGTCGGTGGGGTTGGAACCCTTGACAACCCACATCTTATTTTCAGCCTTAATGAATGTCCCATGAGCCTTTTCCTTGTAAAGTATATCGCTTTCTTGTATATGAACCCTCATTCGCCATTTGACTAGAGGGGGAGGAGGCAGAAGCACAGAACAGAGGTTGAGTTTGAATGGATGGAGCACCAAGCAGCAGAAGTGGTGGAAATTAGACACAGTGGAACCTTGCCTAGGCAAAGAGGCAGTGGAACCCTAAATTGGAGAATTTTCCCAAGGATGTAAAAATTCATTTTATCAGAATGGTATCAAATTTATTGTCAAATTTCATGAAATTTCGCAGGGAACACAATGGAAACATTGGATTCACCATTTTAGTAGTGTATTTCTAGGCAGCCCATGGAAAAAAATATTTGGAGAATCATGGGGAATCTAAAAGATTCCTAAAGGCCTAGAGTTTGATGGTGTCATAATCGACAAATGGATAATCAATTTTACACCACTCGATGCCATAAATTCATTAGTGCAGTCATTTTTTGTAGTTGAGCATTTCATTTTTGGGCCAACTTCAGAAGTGAAGGTACATGAGGCAGTCATGTCATGTTTACTTTCATAGTTGTTGAGATGATGTATTATGTTTTGAAAAGCCTGTTTGATGTAATGTTGCAAGATCAAATTTTCCACATTATGTGAGATGTATTTAGCTTTTCATGATATGTATTGTTGTTGATATCCCTATGTAACTATGTTCAAGGGATACTCATTGCCACATTGTGTGAGATCATGTTAGTTTGTCATGTTGATAGGAAGCCTTTTTGAGTGAGAATTCCTGTAATGAGAACATCTCATGGAGAGACAAGATACTCCTATTGAGGGCATATTACCTTCCTATGACAGAGATTCTTCTAGGTACATCATCATCTCTTACAACATTATATGAAGTGGCCTTCAACATCTTGACACTAGGCCTGGAGAGGTAACCCACACTGGGTGAACTCTGTTATCAAATGTCTTGTGTTCTTGTGTTTCTGATTGCCGTTATGTTTCCTCTTGCTTAAATAATGCATATGTGTTATTTTATTCTCTTTCTAAATGTAATTCTAATCTCATCACAGAAGTAAAATATCATGGATAAATCCGGTAGCTGATGGACCCATATCACTACACATAACACATAACACAATAAATAGCCTCCAAAAACCCTACTATATAAACACCCCAAAATGATCTTCAATAAAATATGGCTGTAGGTGGAATGTAGTGAAGTCAATGAATGATAACCTACAACATAACTTTAACATGAACTATAACCTACAACATAAATTTCTACATTGAAGTGTGAGTAAACAAAACTTTGACTATTTTTTATTAATCCAAATGGAAGATTAAGTAGTTTGAAAAAAACAAAACCAAATCAAGAAATTTAGGAGAGAACTATTTACTAGATTCTAATAACTATCAATAAATCAAAACAATAAATATAATTGCAGAAATTATCTCAACTACTCCATGAGACTCGGAAACCTAAAGGATTCATCACACAAACCCACAATATTAATATCCTAATATGAATATAATGTGATATGCATACACACAATATGTTAATACATAGTAGTAACATCTCTATTATGTACCCAACCCTCAAATTATACACTTAGGGTTCCTGTTGGTGCTAGAAAATGATTTTCTAACGCCTATAGTAATGAAGGAAAATGAATGAGAATACAGAACATGGAACTTCCCTTAATGCAGGTGTACTAAGGTAGTCTATTAAGAGGCTTCCATGGGACTTAATATAAGGCTAGTAGTTGTTGAGTGGACTAAAGAAAGTAGAGCTTACCAAAAGAACTGGTGGTAGTTCTTACACTAAGCGAAAAACTATTATTCTAATCTCTTTTCTAATGTTTTAGTTTTAGAGTAGTAGCCTAGGGGAGGGATTATAGTGGATTAGAGTAGCTCCCTAGGAAACTGTAATGACTCTATGTTTTGATTTCTAAGCTCATATTTGTTATGCATATTTCATGCACTAAGCGGTTCGATATCCTTGTCATGAAATTTAGTTCTTAGACCCTTACGTGTATGTACTTCTATATTTCACGTTTCCATTTCATGTTAAACCTTTATCTGTATGTGCTTATATATTTCATGTTACCATTGGTCCTTAAGCCATTATTTTTATGCAGTGGCAGAGTAGTGTATAGCTGGTATATTCTAGGGGATAGAGTAGGGCCTACTGTGTGCAGTGGCATCCAAGTGTACAACTGGTATAAAGAAGTTGGTACTTTGATAAAGTAGGTGGTGTATAGCTGGTGTATTTGCAACACTAACTATATGTGGTGGCACCGAATTGCATGAGAAGAAATTGCTTGATAATCCAATTTGGTTGCAACCATTAGCATGAGAAGCAAGCGTTTGACCTAGTTCCACCAATGCCACTTGAAAAAAAAAACTAGGGTTTGTACAAATGGTATATTTTCATCTCTTACTGCTTTGAGTGACAATGAAGTGAATGAAAAATAAGTCTTTGATATATCTGAGGGGGTGGGAAACATTTTCTTGGCGTTGGTAACCATTTCCATTTCAGTAGAGCACACAAGGGGAAAAAGTTGAAGTGGTAAATTCTTGGAACCTGCTAGCTGGAAAGATGGGAAAGAGTGGCCACCTCAACCACTATGAGCCTGATGGATCAATTCTCTATCATGTGTATGGGCCTGACACTTTTGCAATGTTTAGAGAAGCTGGTTGGGAGACATTTTTCTAGCTCTTAAGAGGGAATGATCTTAAGCTAACCAGTGATTTCATTGATTCGTCTGATAGTAATAGAGATATGGTTTAGGGGATGCTATTTTATGTAAAAAAAGAAAGAATTGTTGAGGCAACTAAGACACCATATGAGGGGGAAAGATGGTTTAAGAGACAAATGGTGCAAGGATTCAATCTAAATTATTTTGTGAAGGATGAAAACCAAAACCCTTGCTAGAGCATTGGGGTGCACATAAGAATTTTAAAGTCAGAATGGGTTTATCATATGAGGAATATTCAACTTTATTTGACGCGTGATGGTCGTTTTCCAAAATTTTCTTATATCATATGTGATTTCTTATGCATTTGGCTGGTTTTAACATAATGAACTTGCATTTTTTCCTTGATCAATGCTTGGTGAAGATGGTGGCCTCTGCAAGAAAAAGGAGGGTTTGGTACCCACATGATGTATACCACCATGGTTTGATCAAGATTTTGTACACCCATGAATTGAACAAGAATTCACGACAACCAAGGAGGACACTGTGAGACCCCATTCCTAGAAGGCATAAGAAGAAGAAAATTGTTGGTAAAGAGGCCAAGAGTATTCAACAAGCTAATAGACAAAAAAAAAGAAAAACCTAATAGAAGAAAAAACAGTTAGAGGTCCAGTAGAATGAGAAATATGAGACTATTGAGGAATGCCAAAAGAAGGGTGAAGATCCTATAGAACCTGACCCTAAAACATATTATGGAAGGAGGCCAAGAACCATAGGCACAAACAAACTAAGGTTGGGGTTTAAATCTAAATTGAATCCCAAGCTTAAGGATCCTATTGTCATTGAAGATGAAAATTAAGATGAGCTTTCTAGATATAAGGAGGAGTTTTTAGCAGAATTAGTGACACAAGCTCCAATAGCTGAGAAGGCCCCACAGAAGAAAAGAAAAAGATCAAGAGCCACGAGGGAAATCTCAATACATTATAAGTTAAGACTCCTTGCAGAGGCATCATATGGAATTTCAAGTTAGGTTTTTTTGTCAATAGGGACAAAGTTTGTTTAGAAAATTGTATCATGAAAATATTGTAATATTAAATGGCATATTTCTTGGATATCATGGATCTTAATTTTTTTTACATTTTGTACATTGTGATATTATATGTTTTTTTTCTCTAGAAACATTTTAAAGGTTTTAGTATGCATCATTTTTTAATGAATACTACGAATCTTTATTTTTTGATAAGTATGACCACTCTTCATACATGTTTATACTATACCCTAAATTATAATGAAGTTATCTTACCAACTTTCACTTCATGTTTATGCTTCACATTTGGAACTGTATCAATTGTAACCACTACCTTTCGAGCTATTAAACGACTACACATCCTCTACTAGGATTTATTCAATGACAAAGATTTAAGAAGAATAAACCTATCTTGATTTTGATATACCCCATGACTGTGAGTGCTTCCTACCTTGATAGAAGGAGCCATGGTATTTCATTTGAACCTTTGATCACATTTCAATCTAGATAAATAGGTTTTTACTGAGTTAATCAAACTAGATAAAGGATTGAGGCAAGGGTGTGTTCTCCTCCCCTTTTCTTCTTAATTGTTGCAGAATGATTGTGAAAAGTGATAGTGGAAGCATAAGGGAAGGGGATTTTAAAGGGATACAGATTGTTAAATCCTTTATGTCTTATAAATTTGTTATTTCGTGATGATATTTTCAGTTCATGCTTTAGCTCAAGAACTTATGTGGACAAGTTGAAGGAAAATATTTGTCTCTATTGTTTACCCATTTGAATGATCATTAATTTAGGAAAGCACTTTATTTTTTTACATAATTTTATGTTGATGATAAACTTTGTTTTTCTCAAATATTTCCTTGCATTTAAGTAGATTTGGAAGATAGGATTAAATACTTAGATAAATAGTTTTTTAGGGAAGGGGGTGCATGTCCACACATCCAAATTCATCTTGGACAACAAATGAAAGAATGGTTGATGAATTTTCTCAGAAACTTTATTAATATGTGAACTTTTATCAAGCTTAGTATTCAACTATTTTCTGGGGTACATGGAAAATGTTTTAAAATGTTAAAACAAATATATCTTATTTATGGAGAGAAAGGAGAGGAGAATGAAAATATATGAGTTTGAAGCTTCAAGTATATATAGAGGGATACAAATGGAAGACCCATAAAGCTTATCAAATGACAAGTCATATATTCTTAGACCATGCACAACAATACAAATGTTGTGATAAGAAGATCTAATTTAACACATTGAATACAAAACAAAACTTATGTACAGGTTTAGCTTTTGGTTGATTCTATATAATGCCGACTAGAAAAAAAATATTGACTGCTGCATTCCATTTCCCTTCTTCTAAGCCTGCCTCTAAAGATTTCTATCAATCTAATGTGATCCACTAAAAATAAAATGAGATGGGATGCAGTGGGAAATAAAAGAGGCAAATCAAGTTGGGAATTGAATTCAAAATTCACTGAATTTACTAGTCTTAATGTCTAGGTGAAATTAAACATTTGGGTACTTTGAAGGTTAGCATCTTCATTTTTGAGTTAAGAAATGTCTATAATGGAGACATGGTGGGTAGAAACTATTTAATAATGGCAAGAACAAAAACAGTAAAAAATAATTGGACACTAAACAAATAGAGGACTAGAAAGAGAAAGGAGACTTAGAGCTAGGAGACATAAAATTTAAAATACGGTAAGTTGAAATTTTTAAAATATCTGGTGATTTCTTGAAGCACAGATTCATCACAACTTATAACTAACTTTATCCTCCAAAGGCACTTTGAATTTATTTTGATAATTGAGGTATTAGTGGGAAAAAATGACCTGTTTTGTTACTGTAGGAAAGCATCAGTTAAGATAAATTACAATAGAGTAGGATTCAAATGAGTATCAGTTACTATGTAGGTTTCAAGATTTACGTATGACTTGAGATAAATTGTAAGTTAAAATAGACTGGGATTCATAATATTATTGATTACTATGTAGGTTTCAAGACATATGTGTGACTTTCGGCTTTCATTAGTGAAAAAGAAGGATGTATGCTGCAATTTAGTATATTATAGGTGGACTAGGATTTAGGTGAGTATTCATTACTATGTAGGTTTCAATCGGATTTCATCAGTCAATGGGCAGGATATATGCAAAAAGATACAGGAATCCCAAATTGTATATTATATAGTCTCTTTTTATCATTGATTATGCTTATTAACCTTATCTATGTTCACCTTGGTACAGATCATTGATATATTTGTGAGTCTTCATTTTAATAATAAATTAGATTAATTGTGATTGGATTTCCATCTTTAATTACATATATTTATATGCATAAGAAATCAGAATACAAAATTGGTGCCAAACAATTTGTACGATGAAATTTTTACAGAGACATAAGCATAGTTCCAAAAGAATTGTTGAATGAAAAATTTTTACTTACAGAGAATTTTGTGACTATTCTTCATCCTGTCAAAAAAAAAATTTATTTATTTTTTGATTATCCAAACTTTTTGTTAAAATTTTTCCTTTTGCGCAACAATTTATTGTTGAAATGAGAAAAAAATAGTTTTTTGTCTGAATTTCATCTAGAATTAATTTTGTAGTATCATTGGATATAACAACAAAAAACAAAATTAAAGCTTCAGTTCATCATGAAGTTTATTAGATAGTACCTTTATTCTACTAGAAAGAATGTTGCTCATCCCTCATTCCCTAAACTGTACACTCTATTGGTGTTGTAATTTTTATATCCAGATGTTTGAAATATATTTTTCTTTGCTGTAGTTTAATTTGAGAGGAAAAATAAAATAAAATTACCCCTAGACATTACAAAATTCCATAACAATCGATGTAGGGGGGTAACCTCATTACCTAAATATTCAATGTATGACCAATGAATTAATGATTGCACTTCATACAAAAGGATACAATGTGGTTGAGCTACCCCTTTAGTATAGGTGTTAGAGTAGAAATAAATTTATCTGTAATCCTATATGCATGACCAATAGCTTCACCCAAGAACAAACCATTGGGACCACACGTTGACTAGAGGATCACTAACATGATGGATTAAAATTTGGCCACTAAAGGGTCACAAATCAAGATTACATTCCAGTAACCTCAATGGCATAACATTTATTTATGTAATGATTATAAATAGAGCTTGGAATTGAAAAATAGTTTGTAATAGATGAAATTTGGAATAATATTTATTTCTAATAGAAAAATAAAAGAAATCACCAGGTATAGGAGTCATGTAGAGCATGAAATTATTCTTTATAGTGATGATGAAAATAGCTTATCATTTACATGTCATTGATTGGTGATCATCTACATGTTTTAGGTATGGATAATAGTGTACAATAATGTGATTGATTATTTTTCATGCAATGTCAGTGCCTGAGAATGAATAACAAAAATTAGTCTCTTTTATGTTCAGTTAACTATTTAAAAGTTTTTCCCTTTACTAGTTCAAGAAAATATGTAGATACTCTGATTTTTACTTTCCATGCATTTTAATTTTTTGTCATTTGGTTTTGAAAGTGAGTTATGTTGAGTTAGTGAGACTTGGCTATTGTGTTTCCATAGGTTTCTTTCAGAATATTCTCCTCTTGTAAGGGAATATGGGGCAATTCATTTTAACTCTGAAATGAAGCAATCAACTGAATGGTTTGAATTTGGTTCTTTCTACTTTCTGGGTTGGGGCATCTTGATGCCTATTGAAGTGATGATTTTGTATTGTAATAAAATGTTTCTTGTATATCCATCATTATTGTACACTGACACTTCAATACCACCATTTTCTAGCATTGTTGTAGGCACTGGAAAATCATTTTCCAGTGCCTACAAGAGCCTTGGAAAATCATTTTTTAGAACCTACAGAAATCATTTTCCAAAGTTGTTAGATGCAATGTGGTTTAGGTTTAACATGTTAAAGGGTTATTTTGTAGTTTATAGTTCATTTGTTTTGCAAAATGGATAGTAATTGTTGCAGGTTATAGTAATTGTTCAAGGGTTCCACTGTATGTTATAGTTCATAGTTTTGTAACGATACTATGCCATCAAACCATCAACTTTAAGGTTCATGTAGGGATGGAAAGAAAAATTGGAGATAACTCACATTTAGTTTAAAAATTTAGTAGAAAGGATGAAATATTGGGTAGATAATGATAAAATGGAGGTATATTTTTTAGTTTGCGACTTGGTGTTCTTTAGGTTGGCTAGTGAGCACCTTAAGCCACTGTCAAGTGAGTTGGAACTTCAAAAATGGTTCAACTCAAAAATGTTCTTGGTGATGCTAGGTCATTGAATTTTTTACTTGTAAATGTTTCCTAATATGTTTCCTTATTTTTTGCAGATTGTGAATCAAAATGGAAAAGAAATGGGAGTCTTTAATAGGCCTTGAGGTGTAAGACGTTAAAGATAAAATTATATTTTTTGGTAAGGACTTGGTCTGGTCTGAAGTATTTAAGGCCAACATGAGTTTTGATCGAGTTGCAAAAACTACTCTACATAGAATGGATGACTTCATTAAAGGAGAGGAATGAATCTGGAATATTCCAAGAATATTCCCTGAAATATTTCGTTTGGACCAATTAGGTCTTGACAAGTGTCAACGTGTGATTTGGAAATTGGTTTAACTTTATGAATTTTGGCCAATGAGAAGCTCCCACGTGGCAATCATGGAGGCTGCTACGTGGCCCAGGTTTGGTCTTGTAAAATTTGGGATTGCACAAGAATTGAACGCCCAACCTCCTGCCTACAAGCGCTGCGTCTTACCATTGTGCTAACCATTGGTTCTTAATATCATAAGTAGTGTGGTCATATTTATGTTTTAAACACATATGGTTTGGGGGCCCGGAGGGGCCAGTACGAAGGGCTATCCCCTCCCCCATGTGGCCTTAGCACCAAGACCGCGGGCCAAAGATCTAACCGCCGACACAAAGCTGCGACCCTGACATTTCATTAAACCTATAACATGCAATTTTTTACCAACGATTCAAGTTTAAAAATGGCGTTTATGTATTAAAATAGGTTTAATTAGTGTTTAAATGTGTTTAACACATGAAATACAAAGTTAACACTAATTTGCGCTTATCTAATTTTAAAAGCAGTTATCCAACCCCTAATTGCATATTAACGATAAGATAAGATCTAGTTTAATCTGGTGGAGCTTTTGGAGCATGCCTAGATTTAGGGGCAGTTCCTATTTTAACTGGAGTTAAGTCTAGTTCTCCACAATTAGTGGAGCTTTTTTGGGTGAGACTGGACAAATCTTCTTTTGGCTTTATCGGGAGCTAGATTCGTCCAATTTTGGAGTGCCAATAGTCAATTTAGACTATCTCCAACATTCCAGACTCAATGGAGTGGGTTGTAGAGCCATCAGAGAAATTTCAAGTACGTTTTTTCTTCAGTTAAGTTCAAGGGGTCATCAGGGCCACCAGGGGGTAACAATAGTTTGAGGCCTAGCCAGGGCAGCCAGAGGCCTTTTTCAACAATCCAATAGTCAATTTTGGATGTTTTAGATGTTATGGAACTAATGGAGTGGTTTGAAGATCCTATAGAGGAATTTTTAAGGCCGATATGCTTCAGTGATGTTCCAGGGGCCATAAGTGCCAGCTTTTGCCAATAGCAGTTCGGGGCCTAGCCAGGGCAGCTAGAGAACTTATGCAGCGAACCAATAGTCATTTAAAAATTTAATAATAATTATGAACCCAATGGAGGAGTTTTAATAATATTTTTAGGACTTCTAGAGGTCTAGAACCCATCAGAGAATTTTTAAGTGACCCTCATGCCAGGGGGTGCCGACAGGTGTTAGACGCGAAACCGGAGAAGCCAGAGGCCAATTTCAGTGAACCAATAGTCTATATTGAATATTTTTATAATTTTGAATCCAATGAAGGGATTTTTAGAGCTATTTGAATAATTATAGAGATCGAGAAGCTACAGGGAAATTTTGGGCAGCCTAGGGCAAACCGTGGAGGGAGGCCTAGTTTGGGGATGCAATGCTCATTTTGAGCAAAATAAAAGTCTAATTTTTGTGTTTTATGTGTGATGGGGACATTAGGTGAGGTTTTAGGGACAAAAAAGTAATTATGAAGGAGTTTTTTCCACATAGAAACTCAGTGTCGCTCAGAGTACAGACAGAAGGAATTGAGTCTAAGGGAGCCTAGATGTGTTTTCAAAGTGATGAAAACCATGAAAGGGATATAGATGGTATTATAAGCCCATTGGTTCAGTTCAATAACCATTGGGTTTAACTGTGGAAATTTTAAAATAAATTTTGCCATAATCCCAAAGAGCCAAGTCAAGATGACAAAAGCTCAAGGAGACGTAGCCCATGATATTCCGGTGAACTCCTAGATTAATTTTTCTATTATGTGTGGATTTTTATTTGCTGCATTATATTTCTGTTACACATGTTTAATTTCAGAAAAAACAAATGGACTTAAGACACATAAACAATTTAAAAACATACACCTATTTCAAGTATAAAATTCCACAAATGTCAAGTACAGGCTAGATATTTTATTTGTTTAACTGAGTGGGAGGCTATTGAAAACAATAACAAGTTATCCAACCCATTTTCAGATCAGGTTGCTATCAAAGCACTTGTTTACTTTATTGACAGAGTAATATCTTTCTTGTGTGACTTAAAATGTGTTTAAACAGTGCAAATGATTTGATTGTTTGCAAAATGACTGTTGCTTGAGTTTGCTAGAGGTGAAGGGAAATATACTGATAGCTAAGTCTAGAAGAGGACAATAAGGAAGAAAGGGCTGATGACATCTTCCTTACCTAAAGGACCTCAAGTCAATCCTTGAAGCATAAACCCTCTTGATGATTTTTTGTTAAGAAGCTCTTGGAGTTTGTTTGTTTGCAAAAGGCAGCTTGATTAAGAGCTTGAATCTACAACCATTTTGTTCAAAAGTTTTGTCATTTGTTTTGAAAGATTTGGAATTTTTGATCAAAGTTATTTGTTCATTGACATAAGATGACAACTTCATCAAGTGAGGTTTCAAAATCCTCCTCCTTCACAAGATTCTTCGACGAGGACATGAAGCAAGGCTTCTACATCCTGAAGGACATGGTGAAAATTCTGTTCGAATATAGAAGAGAAAGCACTAGAATTCATGAGAAATTGGTTGTTATGAAGCAAAAGAAAGAAGAAATTATTCTAAGAATGCATGAGATGGAGATGCAGCTCCATCAAGCCCAAGAGGCTTTGACCAAGAACATTCATGAAGCAGAGGTAATTCAATTTAATTTGTCTTCAGTTTCCTCATCAGATAGATGTGTTGGCTCATTTGAAAATCACACTAGAGGTATAGGGTCTAATTTAATGTTTAAAATGGGCTATGAAGGCAAGGGTTTAGGAAAAAATTCACAAGGCATGATTGATCCTATTTTGGTTGAGGAACAACCTAAGAAATTTGGTCTTGGTTATGTTCAATCTAATGGTGAAGACTCCAAAACCATGAAGGCATGTGAGACAACTTCAAAAATAAATTTTGTCACAAGTTATAAACCAAAAACATGTCAAGTTTGTTTTCAAGTTGATTGCCATTGTTTGAAGCCTATGTCCCAACAATATGTTTCTAAACATGTAGCTTATGGCGAGCATGTGAGTTTGGACAAATATCAAGACATGAACACTAGTGTTAGTCTTCAAGAGAAAGTTGGAACCTCTACTAGCTCATATCCTCAAGAAGGAAAAAAGGATGGACATACAAAGCAGCATTTGAGGTATAATTCTTCCCATAGTCAAGTTGATTATGTCTTTGCAAGGCATGACAATTCTGCATGCATGAATGGAAGAAAGAGTTGTTGTGCATATTGTGGTATGTTTAACCATGATGTTACAAGATGCTGGAAGATGATGAAGGCATACAAGAAGAAGTTGAGGCAAAGGAAACTTGCGAAGAAGGTGCATAAGACTTGCATGCATTGCGAGAAGAGGGGACATGTTGTTTCCCAATGTTGGACATTGCATCCAACTAATCATCCCAAGAATTTGTAGCAAAGGGAAAGAAAGACTGATGAAAGTGGAACCAAATATTCCATCATTGATGTGAGAACATATGTTTCACATGAAGAAGATTTACAGCAGAAAAATTCGCTGTGGAAGTGGCTTGGTAAGAAGTGGTTTTACTTCTTGACACAGTAAGACATACACTCATTTATACATATGAAAATTTCAGTTATGTATGCATGTTTTATGTTGTAATCTCATGTTTTTTTGAGCACCTTGAATCAATGATCAAGGCAGCAATGTTCATCTACCTTTTGTAAATTTCTCACCAGAAATTTTTGAGTAAGTGTAAGGAAGAAAGTTCTTGACAGGAGGACAAGTGCATCCAGAAAGGGAAGTGTCGACTATCTTTGAGTTGTGGTTCAAGGCAGTAATCCATGCAATGCAAGTGTATGGAGGCTGAAAATAATAGGGTGTTGTACTCTTGTCTACTATACATATCAATATATCAATATTTTGGGGTCCAATAGATTCTTAATGGGGAGGTCTGATCAGAACTGGATCATGGACCTAAGTGATAGCTCAAAATTAAAAGTCTTCGGAAGTATGCCAAACATGAGTGACCAGATAGATCTCGTCTTCCTAATTCTAGTGCCGCGAAGGTTTGAAAAATTGACACCATATGAAGAGATTATCGGAGTTTAAAAATTCCAGTAAAATGAAAAATTTGGACTTTGACCAAGTTTGACTTGGAATTTTGGGAAATTAAAAAAAAATATTCCAAGGAGTATTCCTGGAATATTCCTTAGAATATTCCCCAAAATATTCTGTTTGGACCAATTAGGTCTTGACAAGTGTCAATGTGTTATTTCGCAATTGGTTGACCTTTATGAATTTCTGCCAATGAGAAGCTGCCACGTGACAGACCTGGAGGCCGCCACGTGGCCCAAGTTCAGTCTTGTAAAATTTGGTACCGCACTGGAATTGAATGCCCAAACTCCTGCCTGCAAGCGCCACTTTTTACCGTCACGCTAACCGTTGGTTCTTAATATCATAAGCAACGCATTCATATTTATGTTTTAAACGCATATGGTTTGGGGGTCTAGAGGGGCCAGCCCATCCCCCATGTGGCCTTAGCACCAAGACCTCGAGCCAAATATCTAACCGCCGACACAAATCCGCGACCCTGACGGTTCATTAAACCTATCACATGCAATGTTTTGCCGACAATTCAAGTTTAAAAATGGCGGTTATGTATTAAAACATGTTTAATTAGTGTTTAAACATGTTTAGCACACGAAATACAGAGTTAACACTAATTTTCACTTGTCCAATTTTAAAAGCGCTTATCCAACCCCTAATTTTGGATTAATGATAAGTTAAGATCTATTTTAATCTGGCGGAGCTTTTGGAGCGCACCCAGATTTAGGGCTGGTTCATATTTTAACTGAAGTTAAGTCCAGTTCTCCACAATTAGTGGAGCTTTTTTGGGTGACACTAGAAAAATATTGTTTTGGCTCTATCTCCAACATTCCAGACTCAATGGAGTGCGTTGCAGAGCCATCAGAGAACTTTTGAGTAGGTTTTTTCTTTAGTCAAGTTTAAGGGGCCATCAGAGCCACCAAGGGGCAACAATAGTTTGAGGCCTAGCCAGGGTAGCTAGAGGCCTTTTTCAACAATCCAATAGTCAATTTTGGATGTTTAAGACATTATGAAAATAATGGTATGGTTTTTAGAGCCTATAGAGGAATTTTGAAGGACGAGATGCTTCGTTGAAGTTCCAGGTGCCATGAGTGCCAGCTTTTTCCAGCAGTAGTTCGGGGCCTAGCCAGGGCAGCTAGAGACCTTACATAACGAGCCAATAGTCATTTATGACTGTAATAAAAATTATGAACCCAACAGAGGATTTTTTGGAATATTTTGAGGACTTCTAGAGGTCGATAAACCATCAGATAATTTTTCAGTGACCTTAGTGCCAAGGGGTGCCGACAGGTGTTCGAGGCGAAACCGGAGCAGTTAGAGGCCAAATTCAGTGAAAAAATAGTCTATCCTGAATATGTTTGGAATTATGAATCCAATGAAGGGATTTTCAGATCCATTTGAAGGTTTCTAGAGCTCAAGAAGCTACAGGGAAGTTTTGGGAATCCTAGGGAAAACCGTGGAGGGAGGCCTAGTTTGGGGATGCAGTGCTCATTTTGAGAAAACGATCAGTCTAATTTTGGTGTCTGATGTGTGTTGGAGATGGTAGGTGAGGTTTCAGGGATATAAAAATAATTCTGAAGGAGTTTGTGCCACAGAGAAGCTCAGTGTATCTCAGAGCACCGATAGAAGAAACCAAGTCTAAGGGAGCCTAGATCTGTTTGCAGAGTGATGACGGCCATGACCGGGATATAGATGATATTATAAAAATATTGGTTCAGTTCAGTAACCATTGGATTTAATTGTGTAACTTTTAAAAGAAAATTTTCCATAATCCTAAAGAGCCAAGTCAAGATGACAAAAGCTCAAGGAGACGTAGCCCACGATATTCGAGTGAAATCCTAGATTAATTTTGCTGTTATATGTGGATTTTTATTTGTTGCATTATATTTTTGTTACACATGTTTAATTTAAGCAAAAAAAAAAGGACTTAAGACACTTAAATAGTTAAAAAACATACATCTATTTCAAGTATAAAATTCCTAAAATGTCAAGTACAAGCTAGATCTTTTATTTGTTTAACTGAGTGGGAGGTTCTTGAAAAGCATAACAAGTTATCCAACCCATTTTCAGATCACTAGGTCATTGAATTTTTTACTTGTAAATGTTTCCTAATATTTTTCCTTATTTTTTTACAAATTGTGAATCAAAATGGAAAAGAAATGGAAGCCTATTAAAGGCCTTAAGGTGCAAGATCTTAAAGATAAAATCATATTTTCTGGTGAAGACTTGGTCTGGTCTAAAGTATCTAAGGCCAACATGAGTTTTGATCAAGTTGCAAAATTTCCTCTACATATAATGGATGACTTCATTAAAGGAGAGGAAATGAATCTCGAGGCTCCATGTACCTTTACTCGACGAAAGGCCAAAACTTTAGCCTTAACCGAAAATCGAAGATTAAGGGGTAGTGTTACCCTGCAATGGGAATTGTAAGTATTTTTAGAGATGCCTTCTTTAGATGTTGGTATTATTAGTGATTTATTATTTGTCATATATTTTGATGTCTTAATTTTTTTTATGTATTTATGCTTGCTCATATGGTCCAGACGATAGTAGAGAATAATGTACAAGCACACGAAGAAGACATTTGTGGAGAAGAGGGTTGCTAATGACATTTTATTTTATATGTTTTGGCTCAAAGCCCTAAGATAGAAATAATAACATACAACATGTATGATCATGAAGATGGGGAAGGATGGCCCTGTCATGGAAAAAATTACGTTTCCGGTGATGCTAGGTCTCTACATAAGCCAAGGCTTTCAAGGGACATGGTTTCTTATGTTTAAAGTGATATTGGAAGCATAAGGGATAGGGATTTTAAAGGGATACAGATTGTTAAATCCTTTTATGTCTTATAAATTTGTTATTTCTTGATGATATTTTCAGTTCATGCATTATCTAAAGAAATTATGTGGACAAGTTGAAGGAAAATATTTATCTCTATTGTTTACCCATTTGCATGATCATTAATTTAAGAAAGTCCTCTATTTATTTTACATAATTTTATATTGATGATAAACTTTGTTTTGCTCAAATATTTCATTGCATTTAAGTAGATTTGGAAGATAGGATTAAATACTTAGAGAAAGTTTTTGTTAGGGAAGGGAGTGCATGTCTACACATCCAAATGCATCTTGGACAACACATACAATAATGGTTGATCAATTTTCTAAGAAAATTTATTAATATGTGAACTTTTATCAAGCTTAGTATTTAAATATTTTCTGGGATGCATGGAAAATGTTTTAAAATGTTAAAACAGATATATATTATTTATGGAGAGAAAGGATAGGAGAATGAAAATATATGCATTTGAAAATTCAAGTATATATATATATATATATATATAGGGATAAAAATGGAAGACCCATAAACCTTATCAAATGACAGGCCATATATTCTCAGACCATGCACAACAATACAAATGTTGTGATAAGAATATCTAATTTAACACATCGAATACAAAAAAAAACTTATGTACAGGTTTAGCTTTTGGTTGATTCTATATAATGCTGACTAGAAAATGAATATTGATTTCTGCAATCCGTTTCCCTTATTTTTAGCACACATCTAAAGCTTCTATCAATATGATGTGATCCACTCAAAATAAAATGAGATGGGATGCACTGGGAAAAAAAAGAGGAAAATCAAGTTGGGAATTGAATTCAAAATTCACTGAATTTCTTGGTCTCAATGTCTAGGTGAAATTAAAAACCTGGGTACTTTGAAGGTTAGCAACTTCATTTTTGAGTTAAGAAATGTCTCTAATGGAGACACGATGGGTAGAAACTGTTTAATAATGGAAAGAACAAAAACAGTAAAGAAGAATTGGACTCTGAACAAATAGAAGACTAGAAAGAGAAAGGAGACTTAGAGCTAGGATACATAAAGTTTGAAATACAGTAAGTTGAAATTTGTAAACTATCTGGTGATTTTTTGAAGCGTAGATTCATCAAAACTTATAACTAAATTTATCCAAAGACACTTTGCATTTCTTTTGATAATTCAGGTATTAGTGGGAAAAAATGACATGTTTGGTTACTCCAAGTAAGCATCAGTTAAGGTAAATTACAATAGAGTAGGATTCAAATTAGTATCAGTTCCTATGTAGGTTTCAAGACTTACGTGTGACTTGTGGTAAATTGTAAGTTAAAATAGACTGGGATTTAGATTATTATTGATTACTATGTATGTTTCAAGACATATGTGTGACTTTGGGCTTTCATTAGTGAACAAGAAGGATGTATGCTGCAATTTAGTAAACTACAGGCACGAAAGACTAGGATTCAGGTGAGTATTCATTACTATGTAGGTTTCAATGGGATTTCATCAGTGAACGGGCAGGATATAAGAAAAAATATAAAGGAATCCTAAATTTCATATTATATAGTCTCTTTTTATCATTCATTATGCTTATTAACCTTATCTATGTTCACCTTGGTACAGATCATTGATATAGTTGTGAGTATTCATTTTAATAATCAATTAGATGAATTGTGATTGGATTTCCATCTTTAATTACATATCTTTATATGCATAAGAAATCATAATACACAATTGTTGCCAAAAAATCTGTACAATGAAAGTTTTACAGAGACCTAACCATAGTTGCAAAAGAATTGTAGAATGCAAAAGTTTTACTTACAGAGCACTTTGTGACAATTTTTCATTCTGTTAATAAAAAAAATTATTTATTTTTTGATTATCCAAACTTTTTGTTAAATTTTTTCCTTTTGATCAACAATTTATTGTTGAAATGAAAAAAAAAAAGTTTTTTCTTTGAATTTCATCTAGAATTAATTTTGCAGTATCATTGGATATAACAACAAACAACAAAATTAAAAATTCATTTCATCACGAAGTTTAGAAGACAATACCTTTATTCTACCAGCAAGAATGTTGTTCATCCCTCATTCCCTAAATTGTACACTCTATTGGTGTTGTAATTTTTATATTCAGATGTTTGAAATATATTTTTCTTTGCTGTAATTTATTTTGATAGGAAAAATAAAATAAAATTACCCCTAGACATTACAAAATTTCATAACAATCGATGTAGGTGGGTAACCTCACTACCTAAATATTCAATGTATGACCAATGAATTAATGATTGCACTTCATACAAAAGGATAAAATGTGGTTGAGCTACCCCTTTAGTATAGGTTTTAGAGTAGAAATAAAGTTATCTCTAATCCTATATGCATGACCAATAGCTTCACCCAAGAACAAACCATTGGGACCACAAGTTGACTAGAGGATCACTAGCATGATGGATTTAAAGTTGGCCACTAAAGGTTCACAAATCAAGAAGAAATTCCAGTAACCTCCTTGGCATCAAATTTCTTTATGTAGTGATTATCAACAGAACTTGGAATTGCAAAATAATTTGTAATAGATGAAAATTGCAATAAGATTTCTTTCTCATAGAAAAACAAAAGAAATCACCAGGTCTAGGAGTCCTGTAGAGCATGAAATTATGCTTTATATTGATGATGAAAATAGCCTATCATTTACATGTCATTGATTGGTTTTGATCTACATGTTTTAGGTACTAAGAATATTGTACAATAATGTGATTGATTATTTTGCATGCAATTTCAGTGCCTGAGAATGAATAACAAAAATTAGTCTCTTTTATGTTCAATCAACTATTTAAAAGTTTTTCCCTTAATAATTCAAGAAAATATGCAGATACTTTGGTTTTTACTTTCCATGCATTTTACTTTTTTGTCATTTGGTTTTGAAAGTGAGTTATGTTGAGTTAGTGAGGCTTGGCTATTATGCTTCGATAGGTTTCTTTCAGAATATTCTCCTCTAGTAAGGGAATATGGGGCAGTTCGTTTCAACTCTGAAATGAAGCAATCAACTGAATTGTATGAATTTGGTTCTTTCTACTTTCTGGGTTGGGGCATATTGATGCCTATTGAAGTGATTATTTTCTATTGTAATAAATTTTTTCTTGTATATCCATCATTACTGTACACCGACACTTCAATACCACCATTTTCTGGCATTGTTGTAGGCACTGGAAAATGATTTTCCAGTGCCCAAAAGAGCCCTGGAAAATCATTTTCTAGTGCCTACAGAAATCATTTTCCAAAGTTGTTATATGCAATGTGGTTTAGGTATAACATGTTGAAGGGTTATGCTGTAGGTTACAGTTCATGTTTTTCGGAAATTGGATAGTAATTTTTGTAGGTTATAGTAATTTTTTAAGGGTTCTACTGTATGTTATAGTTCATACTTTTTTAAGGATACTATGCCATTGAACCATCAACTTTAAGGTTGATGTAGGGATGGAAAGAAAAATTGGAGAAAATTCACATTTAGTTGAAAAATGCAGTAGAAAGGATGAAATATTGGGTAGATCATGATAAAATGTAGGTATAGTTTTTAGTTTGGGACTTGGTGTTCTTTAGGTTGGGTAGTGAGCACCTTAAGCCACTGTCGAGTGAGTTGGAGCTTCAAAAATGGTTCAACTCAAAAAATTTTCTTGCTGATGCTAGGTCATTGAATTTTTTACTTGTAAATGTTTCCTAAAATGTTTTCTTAGTTTTTGCAGATTGTGAATGAAATGGAAAATAAATGGAAGCCTTTAATAGGCCTTGAAGTGAAAAACCCTAAAGATAAAATCATATTTTCTAGTAAAGACTTGGTTTGGTCTGAAGTATCTAAGGCCAACATGATTTTTTTTTGAGTTGCAAGAACTCCTCTATATAGAATGGATGACTTCATTAAAGGGGAGGAAATGAATCCTGAGGCTCCATGCACCTTTACCCGAAGAAAGTCCAAAACTTCATGCTTAACTAAAAATCCAAGCTTAAGGGGTAGTGTTACCCTGCAATGGAAATTGTATGTATTTTAGAGATGCCTTCCTTAGATGTTGGTATTATTAGTTCTTTATTGTTTGTCATATATTTTAACATCTTAATTTTTTTCATGTAGTTATTCTTTATCAGATGGTGCAGAGGATAGTAGAGAGTAATGTACAAGCACACGAAGAAGACATTTTTGAAGAAGAGGCACTGCCAATGCCATTTTATTGTAAAGATTTTGGCTCAAAGCCCTCATATAGCAATAATAACATACAACATGTATGATCATGAAGATGGGGAAGGATGGCCCTGTGATGGAAAAAATTACATTTCAGGTGTTGCTAGGTCTCTGCATAAGCCAAGGCTTTCAAGGGACATGGTTTCTTACGTTTAGAGTTTTTTTTTTCTACAAGTTCCAATTGAAGCAATTCGTAAGATGCATATTAAAAAATATGTTGACATAGATTCCAGGGATCGAGATAGGGATTTTTTCTTATGCAGAAAAGATGTTGTAAACATCTATAATTTTCTCATGAAAAGAAATTACCAACTTCATAAAAAAGATGAAATGAGTGTGAATCTTTGGTATGCAAAAAACCAAACTGATTTCTTCTTCTACCAAAAGCCGAATGGTGAAAATTTTCCTTTTATAGCTGGAATATAGAGAAAATGGATGTTGGAGAATATGGTTAAGCTATCCCATAATAGCTTAATAGGCATGGATTCAAAATTCAACATAAATAAATATGGAGTTAGTATTGTTGAAATTATTCATTTAGTGAAATAATTTTGATTGTAATCAATCAATATGATTAATGGTGTAAAATTAACTTGAATGTTTTTTTAATATGGTAGTATTAGTTGTACACACTCGTTTCGTTTGAAGAGCAACAAATTGGGGTTCCCGTTGCATGAGTGCTAATGTCACATAATACATCACATGATATATCGTTGTGGTTGGAACACCTAATGCATAGGTGTTATCAGCTTCGTCATGATTGGAAGGTTAATGCCTTCATGGTTGATGATGCATTGGATGAAATTTTTTCTTTCAAGTAAGCTCAATCTTCTTATTTCACATTGCAACTTGTATTCAATATAAATATTTCTCACTTAAAATGAATTAAATATGGCAGGAACATCACCAAGTGTGAAGTAATATTGTGTGTTTGGCATGTAAGGAGGGCATGGCTTAGAAATGTTAATAGGTTAGCCATTACTACAGAAAGAGGAAAAGATATGTTCAATGAGCTAGGCCATATCATGGTTATTGGGTGAGAATTCAAATTATAGCTAATGTGTGATATATTATCACTTGGAATCACACAAATTGTTTCACCTATGATTACCCATGGTTTATTCATGGAATTTTGCAAGCATGCCATAAAGGTAGGTTGGTTTTATTCCGCTACAATGAATTCAGATGCTTTAATGGATCATGATCCCATACCCAATACATTCAATGTCCCTGCTGAGATAGATATGGAGGAGCCAAACTTGATACAAATTTCAACACAACTATAAGGGTTGATAAAAATGTAGATCCAAATGTTGAAGAACTTCAGTTGGATAGAGAGGAGTTGTTTGGTTACATAAACCTGTTGAGGAATAAACCTCCTATTACTTTGAGCAAGACAAAACAATTGATAGGTTTGTTTAAAAAAATGTTGGATGATGCCAATGATCTTCATATTATGGACTACGAATTAAACCTTGGGGTGGGTGCTTATGAGTCATATTTTAAGAGAAATAAGAGTTTCCTTAGCCTTAAAAATAAAAATAAAAAAGAGGAAAACAAAGTGGCAGCTTGGAAATTGATTTGAATGACCATGCATCCTATTAGGAACCATTTCAATCTCCACATCTCAACAAGCGAGGTCATCCTCATTCCAACAACGCATCCTATATTGACTCGAGTAAGTTCCATAAAGTGATGAGGTCAACATGTCTAAATTCTTAATTCATGTAGTCAATTTTATGATGTTTGTATTACTTTACATGCCATTAATTTCTTTGATGAAAATTGCATTGTTATCTTATAGCTACAAGAGCTTCTCCTATGGACCATCCTCCATTGGATCATGCTTTGTTGCTCAACAAATTCCAAATCGGTTATAACACTGTTACCGATGAAATAGGTAACTGCACTGGTACCTACTTTTTAAGGTAGCAAGAAAAACACCCAATTTTGAAAAAGTGGTGATGCAGAATCACAAAAAAAAAATTCGAGCATGTTTTTGGCACTTTAAGTTTTTTTATTTTTTATTTTTATTTTTTTTATGTGATTTTTTTTTATGTCGATTTTGAATAGTGGTGGTATATCATCACCAACATTTTTTTTATAGGATTGATTTTAACACTATATATTTTCTAACGTCTTCTTCTTCTGTGAGATTTTTATTTTTAAGTGCATTTATGTACTTGTGTTTTAAAAACAATTTTTTTTTTTTTTTTTTAAATAAAAACTTGTAATGATATCTTCACTTTTTCACATAGATAAAAGATGGAAAACGGGTCAATATTCTATTGTTTATATTTTCTACATGTTTATGTATTGTTAAATAATTTTTCAATGCACATTAAATCATTGTTGCTAAAAAACCAATATTTTGAACCATATGAAAAAAAATACAAATTTTCAGTATAAATAGAATGCAAAAAATACACTTTTAGAGAGTTTTTGTTGAAAAAAACATGTTAAATAAACTAATTTTTTGGGAGAATTTTAACAAAAAAAACTTAAGAAAATAACATTTTTATTGAATTTTATGTCAAAACATAATAGCAATCACATGTTTTTTGCAAAAAATAAGGGTTGTTCTCATAAAATATCAAAGTCTGAACATTACAAGTAAAACTGATTAATAGATCTCAAAATGAGCTTTGTTTGCAAGCATAACTTAAACATCATCAACAATATCAACTAATACATCTTCAACATCATCTAGAACAACATTGATTGCTTCTTCCGCAACATTTTCTTCTTCATTTTGATCATTGTCATCTTCTAATGGATCTTTCATGTCTGAAAATCTTCCAAAGTGTCCCTTTCCAATCATTCCATATAATGGTGGTTGAGGTTCCTTTGCCTTTTTTTCCACACTTGATTCATTAAAATCTCCTTTCCTCGAACCAACTTCTTGCTTCGCATCTGGAAGGAATTCAAGAGCGTCAATTCTTTGTTGAATAAATTTGCATTGAACTGGGTCTTTCTCAATGACAATGCAATTTCTTCCTTTTAGTAGGCAACATGCTAGTGTTGTACCTAATCATCAAGCATAGAAGAAATAAGTAAGAAAATTAGTATGAAGACATAAAAAGTAAAAAATAAAATATTTAAATTTAAATTTGTATAATAAAACTTTCCTGAACCTGAGAATAAATCCAAAAACCATTCTCCTTCATTTGAACATAGATCTATAAGATAGTTAATCAATTCTTGTGGTTTTTGATAAATGTTGAATATATCTCCTTTTGCATCTTTATCCTCATATGTTAGTTTTCTTACAACTACATCATGAACCAATACTTGACTATGACTCTTCTCATCTACTCGATTCATAAGAATATGCTTATAGCTATCCTCTTTTGTTCAACATTCAACATGGATGAACTCACAATCATTTATAATAGGCTGATATTCGCAAGAAACAATATTTGACTTATGCCTGTAAGATAACATAGTAAAAGTTCAATTAAATTTTACATGAATAAAAAAATTTAGGAGTAATCAAACATACAATTTCAAAGTCTTACCATGTAAGTTGCATCCTTGAGTTTTCCTTACCCTTGAAGCTTGTAAATAACATTGGAAACTATATGTTTGAATGAAATGTCACAAATCGCCAAAGTGGTGATGTTGTCACTTCTTGAAAACTCGTAACCACTTTAATAAAAGCTTGATAAGTATATGGTTCTCCATCATATTCAATGTCTGGGAAATTGAAACCATGAGGAATATCTGCAATAACTAGGCCAATTCCCTTTTAGGTATTAGTGATGCAATGTCTTCACATTCACCTTGTATTATTTGATATTGGATACTATCAAGCCCATTCCAAATTTAATGATTAAGAGTAGGATCAAGTTCAACATTCATAAGACACTTCTTTCTCATGTTTTCCACCTTAATTTTTTCAATAAATATTTTGAAAGTATCTGGTACTCCATTTGCATCTTTCTTCGACATCTTTAATGACATATATATATATATATATGTGTGTGTGTGTGTGTGTGTGTGTGTGTGTGTGTATGTATGTATGTATGTATGTATGTATAAGTAATAAAATAAGAATAGTTTAAATATGAATAAAATGAATGTATAAATCAACATACCTTATTGAATGCAATATAAAAATCTTTTAGTGTTGATGTAGAACTTGCTTCTGGGTAGTTGCGTACAACATCATCCCAACTATCTTCATTCAACATTTTAACCATGTGTTCTTGTATTTTCATAAAAAATTTCTGACTGAATAAATCAAGTTAAAACCATTAATATAGTGACATGCATAACAAATTCTACCAACATCATTATGTTTTATTTAAAAGAAAATTATAATGAAATAAAAATAAGAAATAATTCAAGAAACTTACTTTTGAAATTCTGCACACATTTCTTCCATTGATAATTCACCTGACTTCACACGGGCTAGCACTGATTTGACTAGTTTATCATCCTTCACACCTTGCATTGTTCTCCAAGGTGTGATATTCATATCCTCTGGAAGCTGCTTCATTTCAAGACCCATCTTACTATTGGTACATATTATGGGTTTACTCTTTTTAACCTTATGATTTTTGATGGAAATATTCTCCCACCGATCAAAAATCTCATCAATCAAATCCCATATCTCCCCAGTTCTTAATTCCAACTGAAAAATTTTATCCATACCTCTGAATAAATTTGTATTCAATTTTCCATCTTTTTCATTTTTTTCATCAATTTGATAACCTTTTTACATTAAACATTGCTTCTGAAATGTTACACTAACTCATGTCTTATCCCCATCACATTTTTCTATGAATTCATTACGAATAAATCTGACCCTTTGGATGAAAGTCATTTTCATTCTGTACTCATTATCTGCATTATGATCCCATGCCAATAAATTTGATTCTATTTCTATTAATTCAGCGTAAATAATGCATTTCACTATTTGAAAAAGACATTTATTGGGATATTCCGCAATCAATTGTCTCTTAGCCTCTACCAAATGGTTCCCTCCAACTACATAATATTTATAATCAAAACATTTTGTCTTGTCAAATGCTTGTTTGTTGGGAACCTGACATGGATCGACAAGAACCACATAATCAACCACATGCACATATGGATTGAACCTGAACAATGTTTTCAGATTATGTACATGTAGGTGATGGGCCTTTCTAATTTGATATTGAGATTTTCCTTCATCTCGGCTATAAAATTGGTTAACATTAAGCTCAAATGTTGGGCCAGCAAGAATTAATTTATTCTTCCACTCAACTCATATCGAATAGCATTTTGTTTTGTTTTAATAATTCCATCCTCTAACTCAGCACATGGTGTTAGGATTTCTCTACTTCCGTGAGAGCTTTCAATTTGTTCTTCACTGCTGCTCATGACCTTTACAGGTTCACCAATATTTGATTCCCTAGTCTTATTGGATAACATATCAGTTTTTTTATAGACAAGCTCTCCATCATGAGGTAAAAGAGAGACATCTTTGGCAACTTTTTCTTTTTGGTGTCTGATTTGTTTTCTCCTTTTTCATAATAATTCTAATCTCCTCCTCACTAATTCTATCATAATTTTTTGTTTCATGTTCAACATCTTCAAAAGAAACATGTTTAAGTTTACTAGATTGACCCACCTTAGTGACTCTTGGTTGATCCCCTCTTTGTACTATTGTAGTGTCACGAGCTATTGATCTTTGCTTCAATCTCCTTTCCTCTGCTTTTTTTGTGTGGAAAGTGTTGATCACATTCATAACATTTGGCTCCAACATATAAATACCTTCAAACATGTTTGAAAGACTCGGAACAAAATCCTATGAAACAAAATAAAACATGTCAATGATCAATAATTTATAAAAAATTGAATCATCCTTACAATAATGCATAGCGGAAATAAAAATAAGCATACTTACAATGTTATTTGCAATGTTTCTTGAGATTTCTTCATAAAATTTTGAAGATATTTCATCTGTGTCATACTTGACGATTGATAGACGATATCTAACCTTCTCACGTTTATTAGCCTTCCTTGCAAGAACATAAATAGTATTTGTATTCTGGACCATAGATATGTCTCGTACTCTGCTCATCACATCATATGGCTCATTTAAGTGAATCAAACCACAAAGCAGATAGATGTGTATATCAGCCTCCATTTCACTGTCTTCAAGATACCATGAGAAATTAGTTTTATCTATTTCCTCGGTGTTCTTCCAATCAGAAATAAGCTTTAATGAACCTGGTGCCCCACTTGCTTGAATTTTATTAGTGTGTGCAACAATGTCCTTATTACGTCTAACAGTGTCCATACTACGTCCCGCTGCAACTTTATATTTGGGAGTTATATCCATAGTGCGTGGAGCTGCAACTTTAGATTTGGGAGTTGCTACCGTAGGTGCAGAAACATTCACAGAAATATTTTTTTATGCCATTTTCCTGATAAAAATAAATAAATATATATATATATATATTAGTTAATGAGAAAATAATGCCGATAAAATAAATTTAAAAAACAAAATTTATTTCTAAAACTAAATAAATTGAAATTAAAGCAGTAAAATTAACTATAGAAAATTTTCATTTAAAAACAAAATATTATAAATCATATGTATATATATCTATATAATATGTTTTGAATACATCTTATAAAAAAATTAAAAATGTGTTTTAAATTGTATAAAACAATTAAAAAAAAAAAAACTATTATTTTCAAACTTCGGTTTTTGTTTAATATTAAAAAAAAACAAAAAAATTACTAACTATTTATAACAAATGTTAAAATTATTATTATTATTTTTTTTTAAGGTAACGATTTTATTAAAAAAACAAAATAATGTTAATTTTTTGTTTTAATTTTAATTATTTTTTTTATTAAATTTACACTTAATAAATAATATTTTAAAATTTCAAATATATTGAATAAAAATAAAACATATATGTTAAAATTAAAATTTTAATTAAAAACTTATAATCTTTTAATATATTTTAAAATTTTAAAATTTTATTTTACATTACATAGCAATTAAATAAAAATAAACAAAATAAAATAAAACAAAAATTTATTTTACTTTACATAGCAATTAAATAAAAATTTATAAACTTAAAATTATAAAAATTTATAAATTTATATAATCTTTTAATATATTTTAAAAATTCCAAAATTTTATTTTACATTATATTGTAATTAAATAAAAATAAACAAAATAAAATAAAAACAATTAAACAAAATTAAATTAAAAAATTAAATTTTTATAACGTTGTTTTAATACTTAAATTAAAAAAAAAATTAAAATATATAATATATTCAATTTAAAAAAAAAAGGCTTTACATATTACATTAACAAAAAAAAAAAAAAAAAAAATTAAAAACATTGTTTTAATAATTAAATTAAAAAAAAAAATTACATTATAATTAAACAAAATTAAAATTTATTAAAAGTTTTTATAATAATTAAATTTAATTTAAAAAAAAAAAAATATCAATTGGCCGCTCGCGGGATGCTGGAGGCCAGCCGGGTGACGCCACGGGGGGCTGCCCAGCCTGGCTAGGTGGAGGCCGATTCCCGGCCAAGCGGCGCCACGGCGGGCTGCCCAGTCGTCCTCAGGCCCCCGGTTGGGCGGAGGCTGATTCTGGGAATCGGTGCCTCTGCCCAGTCGGGGGCCTGAGGCCGGCTGGGTAGCCCCTCGTGGCGCCGCTCGACCGGCCTCCGACACCCCTCGAGCAGCCACAATAAAGTTTTGTTATTTTTTTTTTTAAAATAAAAAAACATATAGTGCGCCAAAATATTATTTAAATAAAAAAAAAGAAATATTTAATTATAAAACATTACAATTGTTTTAATATTTAAAAAATATTTAGTAAAACCAAAAAAAGTTATTTAATTATAAAAAATTACAGTTGTTTTAATATTTAAAAAAAATATTTAATAAAACAAAAAAAAATATTTAATTATAAAAAATTACAATTGTTTTAATATTTAAAAAAAAATATTTAATAAAACAAAAAAAAATATTTAAATATAACAATACAATTGTTTATTTTTTTAAAAACATTATTTAATTAAAAAAATAATTTAAAAAAAACAATTCTTTACATAAAAATACAATAAATTAAAAAACAAAAAAACTATATAACAATACAATTAAAAAAATATAATATATAACAAAAAAAACAAAAAAAACAAAAAAAAAAAAAAAATTAAAATTAAAAAAATTAAAAAAAAATTTAAATTAAAAAAAAATAGAATATAAAATGAAAAAAATTCTCAAAAAAAATAAAAAAAAATGAAACCACTATTATATTTATGATAAAAAAAGCAAATAAAAATATAATAATATAACTATTTTTTTATGTGTATGGTTGTTTTATGGATTTTTTTTGTCTAGATGAACCTATAAGTCCTAAAAAAGAAAAAAATTTCTAAATTTTTGTCCTTAAACCCAAAAAAAATTAGCTTTTTTTGCATTTTCTTCACTAAAAAATTATAAAAAAATTATGGTTTTCGAACCTAAAAACCTTAAAAAATTAGTTTTTGAACACAAAAACTATAGAAAAACAGATTTTCCCCAAAATCGTCTTTAAATGGACAAAATAGAAGGAAAACTAACCTTTGAAATGCAAAAAACTGCTGTCACCAATGCCAACACAACGCCCACAAAATTACCAATAGCAACACAACGCCTCCAATGCCAATGCAATGCCTCCATGAAGTTGCCAATGCCAACGCAACACCTCCAGAAAATTGCTCTAACAAATACCAGAAAACTTGATGTGATGTGATGAATATAAACAATCATTTTTATTATATAGTGAATATTGTCTGATTGGTTTACTATTTAACGAATGTGGGATTAAAATTTAAAATTTAAAATATTTATATTTAGTTTATTATAGTTCATATTATAGTTAAAATACTTAATATTTTCATGTAGTTATCATAATTAATATTTACATGTACTGAATATTGAATAATTCAAATATAATCTCAGATAAAAATTTAAAATACAAAATACGTACATGTAGTTAATTATAGTTAATATTATAGATAAAATAGTTAATATTTGCATTTAGTTATCATAGTTAATATTTACATGTACTAAATGTTTAAAATCATGGGATTAAATTTTAAAATTTAAAATATTTACATGTAGTTAATTATAGTTAATATTATAGTTAAAATAGTTAATATTTGCATGTTGTTATTTTTGTTAATATTTACATGTAGTCAACCTTAAATCATTCAAATAAGAAAATTATTTTAGTTTCGAAGGCATGCAAGAAAGGAATATTTTGTGGATATTTTGAATAGAAAGTATGGTGAAATATTTGAAGACCAACAATTTATTAAGAAATTTTGAAATATATTTTAGATAAATATAATGTAGGTTTAAAATTTAAAATTTAAAATATTTACATGTACTCATTATAGTTAAAATAGTTAATATTTGCATGTAGGTATTATAGTAATATTATAGTTAATACTTACATCTAGTCAATGTTAAATCATTGAAATAAAAACATTATTTTAGTTTGGAAGGCATGCATGATAGAAATATTTTGTGGATATTTTGAATATAAATATCGGTAAAATATTTCAACACAAACAGTTTATTAAAAAAAATTTAAATACATTTTTTGACTAATATTTTGTACGAAATATTTGAAATGAAAATTTTGGAGGGAAATTTTTTCACAAAATTTTTTGGGGGGGAAATTTGGAGGGAAAGTTTTTCGCGAATTTTTTTGGGGGGAAATTTTGGAGGGAAATTTTCAGTCTTAAAGCTATATATTGTAAGTGGGAGAGGCATTTGTATCATTCAACCTATTATTGTTGAAAGCCATGGTTTCTTCTGATAGCGAAGTTTTTCTTTGTACAACATCAACATCTTCGTCACGAAACAAGTCTATTCAAAGTGATGAATATAACAGGAGTTCGTTCACCATGAATAAAGAGTCAAAAAATCGACTTGGTCGTAATCCTAAAGATGATGAGAACAAAATTGATGAGGCGCAACAAAATGAAATTTTTGTAAATCGAGAGCCAGTTATACCACTTACTCTTAATCCTAAGGATTATGAAAGCAATAGTGATGAAGGGCATGATGAAGAATTTCCAGAGTCAAAAGTTTCACTTCGTCCTAATCCCAAGGATTATGAGGACACCATTGATGAAGAGGGAGATGAAGAATATCCACTTCAGCTTAATCCTAAGGATTATGCGAGAACAACAAATGAAGAGGGGAATGAAGAATTTGTAGAGTCAAAATATCCACTCTATCCTAATCCTGAGGAGTATGCCAGCACCACTGATGAAAAGGGAGATGTAAAATTTCCAGAGTCAAAATATCAAATTCATCCTAATCGTAAGGATTATGCGAACACCACTAATGAAGAGGAGAATGATAATGTTTCAGAGTCAAAACATCCACTTCGTCCCAATCCTAAGGATTATGCCAGCACCACTGATGAAGAGGGAAATGAAAAATTTACAGCGTCAAAATATCCACTCCGTCCTAATCCTAAGGATTATGCAAGCACCACTGATGAAGAGGGGGACGAAAAAATTCCAAAGTCAAAATTTCCACTTCGTCTTAATCCTAAGGATTATGTCAGCACCACAGATGAAGAGGGGAATGAAGAATTTGCAAAGTCAAAATATGCACTTTGTCCTAATCCTAAGGATTATGTCAGCACCACTGAGGAAGAGGGGAATGAAGAATTTGCAGCGTCAAAATATCCACTTCGTCCTAATCCTAAGGATTATGCTAGCACCACTGATGAAGATGGGGATGAATTTCCAAAGCTAAAATTTTCACTTCATCCTAATCATAACGATTATAATTTAACCACTGATGAAGGGGGGGATGAAGAATTTCAAATAAATATAGATTCAAGGCATTCACTTATTCCTAATCCTAAGGATTATGAGAGCTTCAGTGAGGAAGGGGAGGGGCAGGATGAAGAAATTCTAGTGAATACAAATTCAAAGCTTCCACTTATGCCTAATCCCAAGGATTATGAGAGCACCACTAAGGAAGGGGAGGATGAAGAGTTTCTTGCAAATGATAATTTTAGAGGCACAAATCTGAATATTGCATTTTCTCTAAGTGATCATTTCAAAGACACTCATGGTGATGAAGAATTGAATCCTCCCAGGGAAGAATTTGAAAGCATGGGTCAATATGGTGAAGAATTTCTTCTGAGTCGAGGTTACAAAAGTGTTGGTGATTCTTGTGAAATGTTTTCTTCAAGTGATGATGGTAAAGAAATTTTTCCAGGCAATGATGTTGATTAATTTCTTAACTATGTTGAGGATGATGATAGTGGGGATAATATTCCTCCTAATGGTGATGAAACTGCTTTTACAAATGATGATGGAATGATGAAGCCGTTGCAAGCAAATATTGCAACTAGGAGTAGGAGTAGACCTTTTCATATCAATCCAAAACATTCCAGTTATACAAGGGTGAGGACAAAATATCTCACAAAAAAAAGTTTTGTCGTTCATTTGATTTCAAGTGAATGTTGTCGAAGGGATTTCTTGAAACATATGGATTTCAACTTTGTTTTGGAGAAACATATGAATAAAAGCATGCAAAATTCATATTTAGTGGGTTGCATGCAATCTACACTAGCAAGTTATGATTGTCATATTGGGAATGTATTGCTTTGTAGAAAGGTGTTCAAAATGTTGCATTCAATTGGTAATTGTCATTTGTCAAGAATCTAGGAAAGATTGGAGAAGGATCCCACATATTTTTCAGAAGTACGTTATAAACGGGAGGTGCGGCCGTTTGCAAATACTGCTAAGACAGGGATTAAAGAATTCTTTTCAAATCATGGAGAGTGTATGCCAAATAAAGACACAATGCATATTCCAGATAATTTCTCGAGACGAGAAATATTCATGTTATACAAAGATTATGCGAGAAAAGTCTGTTGAAGGAATTGGTAATTTTATTACACATTCTTATTTTACAAGGTTATGGAAAACTAAATTCAACAATGTTCGTATTCCTAAGAAGACAAGGATGGGGGTTTGCAACACATGTGCTTCTCTTAAAGAAAAAAGAGATAAATGTCAAGGGGTAGAAAGAGGTATGCGTTCAAAACATTGTTTTTTAAAATTGGATACATATCAACCATGAAAATATATTTATTCTTATGTTTCTTTTATTTTAAGTATAGATTTCGTTGTCAAAGAACTTCAAGACCATTGCAACCAGCGAACAAGTGAAAGGAAAAAGTTGTATAAACATTGAAAGAAGTGTTATGATCATCCAAATAAATATCTAGGATTGATAATTGATGGTATGGACCAAAATAAAACACTTCTTCCACATTTTGTCCACACGCCAAAAAAATTATAGGAGGAAAATCTCATTCAGTTTCACTTGGTTGGCTGTATGGTATTTAATGAGAAGATGTTTCCAAGAGTTTTATTCATAGCTCCAAATATTCACAATGATGTAAATTTGATCATAACTATAATCCATGATGTGGTTACTCATTGGTCTGGTATTCTTCTTGAAGTTTTGTATTTACAATTAGACAACACAAGTCGTGAAAACAAAAATCAAGTTCTCTTTGGGTATCTAAACATGCTCGTTGAATTTGGGATTTTTAAAAAGATAAAGGTTAGTTTCCTTCTTGTTGGGCATACTCATGATCATATTGATCAAATGTTCGATCGTTTTTTCGATAACATTGAGGAGGAAAGGTGTTGGGAGCACTGCCATCATTAATGAAATGTATTAAGAAATCGTACATTCCAGAGCCTATTTTTTCATGTGTTGGAAGAAACTATTGACATGCGAAGGTTTATTTTTTGGATCGCATGGTGAGGAGAAATGCATTGAACAACTTAACAACATTAGCTTCCGCACATCAATTTCGTATTAAAAAAAATTGATGGGATAGCATTTATATGGGGCAAGAAGTATTCAACTTGTTGAAGAATGGGGGGCCATCATCGGGTTTAGCATTTTTTAAGTTCATTCCAGAGCCTCCAATATTTTCATCAAAGATATTGTTATTACGATCAGATTTGCTAAACTCCATAATGCACAAAGGCATAAGAGATACATATGAGTGCTTTGATGTTGCCGATTCGAGTTTGGTGGGAGTCTTTTTTTCAGGTAATCAAAGTGATATGAATTCAAGATCAATAAATGTGGATACACTTTTGAAGACTCCTTTTTTTTTGCCACAAAATATGCGAAATGAACATCGGGAAACACACATTGTTGAACAACAACAACCTCAAGCTATTATGAATTCCCCGTAGGTAAAGGAAAGAGAAATCTATATTGGTTCTAGAAGATCACGTGCACAACGTGAAGCCATGGAAGACCTTTACAAGGGTTTTTTGCGAGGATGTTAAGGAGGGTTGCGTGATAGCAAGGTGTTAGCGAGATGAAGATCCACTTAGCTATCCATTCCGGATTGCCAAGGTTATAAAGGTCGATAATGAAATTGAAGATATTATAGTTGTTTGATGTACATTGGTATGCCAGAAGTACCCACCCTTTCAATGGTGTGTACAAGCCAGAGATGGTAGTTGAAAAAAGAATTGGTCAGAAAGAGAAAAAGAAAGGGCACAAATATAAATCGTTGCCGCACAAATGTCTTAAAATTGGAGGATGTTGACATACTTCTGTATGACTTCAATTTGACAAAGAGAGGAACTCTTGGGTTTCAAACCATAAATATTTTGAAGAAATTGCTACCAGAACCATTACTGTTGAGATGAGACTCTACAGAATGTAGTCGTATATCTACAAGACTTTTGAACTCTGAAATGGTGGGCATTCATGTTGACTCAGATTGAGCACTAGTTGATGAAAGAGAAGAATATGAATCATCTTCATCTACATCGAGCCATTCATCTGAAGATGTAGGTTCTGATGGTGTGCCAGAACCTATGGTTGATTTTGAATAACTATTTAAGAAACTTTTATGTAATTGATGTTTGCGTGGTAACTTGAAATACAAATTTTGACTTCCATCTCATTTTTCATGAATTTATGAGGCATTTCTATGTTTGTTGGATTATATGTTTTAATTATGAAGAATTCATCTCTTTAGAATATCAAAAATGCAACAATGAATTACAAAAATAATTTATGTTATATTCAATGTACCAATGTTGATATTTTGATTATAAGTAAAATAGAAAATAGAAACTAATGTTGAATTTTTAGATTATGCAGTGATATTACCATGATATTATGTATTGTTACCATTTGGTATAAGATACTTTTAAAATTTTTAATAATTATATGCATAATTGAAAGGGGACACTTTGTTTTGATGCTTGATTTTTAGGTTTTGGTTGAAATTAGTCTAAATGTATTATGCTAATATTTGAAAAAATATAAGTTTTTATCCTTTAAAATTAAAATTACTCTTACTTGTTTCTGTTCAATGATAATTATTTCATCTACTTGTTCATTTTTTAAAATTGTTTAAGTCTTATAATTTCTCCATAATTTCATTGTTATAGTATGTTGAAAACTTAAGATTGAAAAACTTTATATTTACAACTTGTCATTAATGTTTTTATGCGCTACCAAATTTTATCTTTAATGCTATGGTTGACAATAATTACAATTCTAGGGTTGTTTAGAATCAAGATATTTTATGTTTAACAACATGGATGAAAATTGTTCGAAATGATAAGCCCTTTAGACATGTTTTTGTTCATCTTTAACATCATCTATCAAAAATTTTAGAAATTTATGATTTTAAAAAATGTCCTAATATGTTGTCTTTAATTCCATTGTTACAAGTGTCAAAAGTATGACACAATTATTTTTTTGTTATTCTAGCATCAACTGGTTTTGTTTTGAGAATGTTTTTTCAATCCTTTTTTCAAGAAACAAATTTTCTTTTAGCATACTTTTATAAAATGTTGAAATTTGACCTTCAAAAGAAACCAAGTGCATTCTGGAATACACACTTTTTGTTTTTGGGTTGTTTTTTCATGTTTTTTTGAGTCTTTTTGGGCTAGAGTTCCCGTTTTGAGGTAATAGTTCCCGTTTCATCGATAACTATGTTTTATATGTCAGGTTTGTTGCCATATCTTCCCTCTTAATTGTCTCTTAAACGTGTGTACTGGATGTTAGTAATTTTACATGTTAGTAGACCAGTTCATCTAGTCCCTTTGTCACGTTTGTATTACTTTACATGCCTGCATTATTCCAAGTATAATATTTACATTCATATATTGAAAATTTGTGACGTGTCACAAGAATTGGTTATGTTGTGCAGGTCATTTTCTCGACAGAAAAACAACAGGAGAAAGAGAATTATTTGGAGCCTACCTATAAAAAAACTTTCATGTATTCTGATTCCTAGTTCGAGAGCTCGACATGGAATACAGATAATGTTGTCAATGGGGATAGACCTTTTTTAGAAAATTGTCTCGTAAATTTTTTTTTTATACTATATGGTTTCCTTCCCAGATATTATAGATCAACAAATTTTGTACATTTTGATATCTCATTGGGAAAAATCTTTGTGTAATGTGGGATTTTCAATATCAATATATTTTGCAAGCATTTCCTGGCCAATAACCGTGTTTTTTTTTCCAACCAACCTTGGTTTTTTTGGCCAAAACATTTATTAGCCCTCTAAGAAAATTAATATAAATCATTCATATATGTCATTTTTCTCTTAGTTTTGGTGAGGAGTGATGCAACTAAATTAGAACTCCAGACTTCAAAATACATCATTGTTTTCTAGAATTGTTGTAGGTGCTGGAAAATGGTTTTGCAACCCCTACAAGAATTCTAGAAAAATGTTGTAAGCACTGGAAAATCATTTTCCAGTGCCAACAAAAATTATTTTACAACATTTTTATCAATGGAAACTATGGAATTCATTATAAATAAAAACCAAGTTGCATGTTTTTTTTTTGGATAAGGTGCACCTTTAATATCTTCTTATCAAAATAATTTGTTTTTACCCTTTGCTTTAACTCTAGAAGGACATTGACAATTGATGGAAATTGGAATTCAAAAGATTTTGAAATGCCACTGACATATGATTTTGAATATTGCCTACCCTTTGTATTGTGCTTGGATTCGATAGTACAAGTTTAGTTACATGAATTTTCAGTTTAGAAATTGAATGTTATTGTTTAGGGATTTTTAAACAAGATTGATGATAGGTAGGATGGGAAATGGTATTGGATTTATATATTTTAAAAAAAATTGAAATAACATGGTATATATATATATATATATATATATATATAAAACAAAGTCGGATTTATGTACTAATGATTGAAAAGGAAGCTACCTCCCACTTACAAAATTGATGAAAAAGACAAAATGGAGGAGGGGAACAAGCAGCTGGGATCAAAATCCAATGCTTTTACATCAGAGTAGGGGAATCCTCCAACAAAATTTCATTTATAGCTTCAAAAATACTGCTTTAAATAATAGAGGAACTTACATTTCACAACTAAAAATTCTTTTTAGAAAAAATAATATTTTTCCTAAAAAGTTCTTTCTTATAAACTAATGTTGTTACATAATATAAGACTGATTTAAAGTGGAAGGAAGACATAAATAGTAAACATATTTATCTTGGAGATGAGGGAGTTGCTCCATTCTTGGATCTTCATTTACTTTTTATTGACAATATTTTCTTCTCCTGTTCCAATCAAGATAGTGCAGTCCTGAGCGCTGGTGCTACCTTTTGATTTTTTGGGTGATCACATCTCTCTGAAAGTTCACGGCGGCTTGCATAGAACACACTGATTTTTTATTTTCTTGTGGTCGTTCCTATATTACCCTAGGTGATGCAAAATGACAACATGTTCAACACTATTATGATTCTTCAACTATTCAAAAGGTCCTTCACATGCTCGATCATGAATTTGTTCCCCTTTCACTGAGGGCATGCAACACAAGAGGGTTGATCCATAAAAATGCAGACAGGGGAGGCCAAAGAAAAAACCAAGCAGGAGAAAAAGGTAAGATGTCGACTTGGATGGGGAGACCAACAGGAGAGGAGGATCACCATTGAAGAGGAGAGAGTGGCTAGTAAGGCCAAAGGGCATCGCGTAGAGATCCAACATGCAACAGAGAAGAGGAATGGATGAATGGAGCAATGCAGAGAGATAGAAGAAAAAAGCGGTATAAGAAGGACATGCATGGGCATGAAGCCAGGAAGAATAAAAACGAATGCGAGAGTCGAGAGGGAAGTGATACATTGCAGGAGAATATTTTTCATGAAAAAGAAGATCGGCATGGGTAGCAGCAAGGGGTTAAAAAAAGGGGATTTTGAATAAAATATTTTGATGTACTTCAGGAATAGATTATTGGGAATGCATTTGCAGACTTTAATAGATTTGGTGCTGATATGAAGATTACATTTATGGAATGATTTGAAATTCGAAAATGTTGCCTATTTTGACTTGGCCTTCATCTCTTTGAACTCCGATGTTAAAAATTGGGTTAAAAATGTTTGTCATTCTAGGATTTGGTTAATAACACGGAGCCTTACAAATTTATAAAGCCCTCCCATGGAGTGTGTATCTTTATGAGAAACACTTATAGGGAATTTCCACTTCTCTCGAGGTTAGAGAGTGAATATTATTTAAAACATAATAATTTGGTCATGGTCGATTTTATGGATCTGAAAGTCTTTTGATTTAATTTTTTTAATACTGTTTTGTTTCTTATGGATTTGAAAGTCATTTGATTTAATGTTTTTAATAATGTTTTGTTGCTTATGGATCTGAAATTGATTTGATTTATTGTTTTTAATATATTTTTGTCGCTTATGGATCTAAAATTCATTTGATTTAATGTTTTTAATGTTGTTTTGTTGCTTATGGATCTGAAAGTCGTTAGATTTAAATTTTTTAATAATGTTTTCTTGCTTATGGATATGGAAGTCATTTTTAAGCCCCATCACTAATTTAAACTTTAAATCAAGACATAATTTCCTCAATGCATTAGAAAACTCAAATCACTAACATGGTAATAAAACCGAAAAGAAAATATATTTAACCCCAACAACAGTCAACTATTTAGTCACAAACCATGCAAGTGTTACATTTCTCCATATACATGGAATATATCACATTTGTCCATATACTTTTCACCCATATAAGATAACCCAATCTTTGTAGGTTAGGGAAAAAATTACATTAACATGTTCTTCATTAATGAAATAACCATGCCATTAACGCCCCCACAAAATTGAAAACAAACATGCATTCCCATAACGATGACCTATCTTGCTTCTGCTCAATGACTTATGGTGTAATAGATGATGATCCTATGTCATCACACAGTAGTTGAGTAGACAGTCTTTGTATATCGGCATGGTAACTTATGTTAAAATATTGAAACTCATAACTCCTAATCTTGGCTTTGTTATAGCATCATTTTTCACCCTTATGTGATTCATGATTGTCTCTTTGGCCTTGGGCACCCATTCTCACAGACTTGAATAAATTTCATAAAAAACAGTGTTTGAAATCCGATACGCGGATATGCCCAGACTTTTCCGCGTGTATATGCGAGTCCAGAGATAATTTTCCTCGTATGCCATTAAAATCATTAAAAAATATATAAAAATCCCTATTTTCGAGGTTGGGTTGATGGCTATTCCTGTAATTCAACCACCCCAGCCCATGGCCAACTGTTTCCAAATGATTGAACCTACTTTGAGGGAGTATAAAAGCCCCTCATATGCATGGCCTAAGGGAGAGAGGAAAATTATAGATATTATACTCTGTTGGAGCCCGATTCAAGTCCGATTTCCCGTGCCTCCTGCACTTCCCAGATTTTTATAGGAAACCCTTGTTTCCTGGAGATGTTCATCAGCTTATATGTCATCTCATCTGCACAAGTCTTGAAAGAGTCCTAGCGAGGCAAGGGCGGGACGGATTTGGATGACGGTCTGTTCGAAGAACGTGGAAGGATTCAGGTGATCTCTCCACCTTTCTATTATTGTACATGTTGTTCGTAATGAAGAAGAACCATCTTGTTTCCGAACTCACGTGTTAATATCTGCTTGCATATGTGAAAAGCTTGTTAATTAAGCATTTATTATTGTTTATATGTTGTTTCACATGAATTACACTGACATTTAGGAAATATATATGTTGTACAACTAGATTTTCGTGCATGTCTCTTCTTGATTTCCAGGTTAAAGAGGAAGAAGAGTTGTTGGGGGTTTGGACCCCACGGGATCTACATCAAACGTAGGATCTACGGGTGAGTTCCACAATCTGTAATATCTAGTCTTTAGCGTACAAGTTTGATTGTGTGAGTCCTTCTTGAATAGCATGCCTCGATCTGAGGAGGTTTTTGACCCAATGACCTCTAGGGAGTTATTTCTCGAAACAGGCTTCCTTGTAAAGGGGTTTGAGATTGTCCTTTCGAAATTGATATGTGTCATTCATCTCGTTGCAAATTAATTATGAATTTGTGAATATGCTGATATCATTGACACCAATATTTTTTTCCTATTTCAGGCGTTCGACAAGGGAAATTTAATATGCCTCGTTATTTGTAGGCCTTCCCTGCACTCATTTCTTTCTATGCAACACATGTTTTTTTGAACTATTCCAAAGCACAAATTGAAAAAAAGCTCATCCTAGATTATGATAACATGAGAACTCAATGCACATGAGTCACTTTTGCTCCATTTTTATCTTACAATAGCTGGAAAAAAAATAGCAGTAACATGATATTAGAAATAGGCATTAAGACTTTAGCATTAAACAACTAGTAGTGCCAATAATAAACAACGATACAAAAGAGAAAAACATACACTAAAATTATTAGTCATTCAGAAGTGGATCTAATGCTAGGGTAATATCATAATAAAATCACTTGAGAAAACATATAAAACTATAACAAACTACCATTACGATGGTTCTGGTTGTCTGTGTGCTCTCAACTACCCACTTATCAACTATGTTATTTCTCGATATCTAATTTCCCCAAATGTTGAACTTCTATATTTTCTTAATGATTGATTTGGTAATGGTGAATTCATCAATAGTTGACATGCTTCTTGTGGAAGTAAGCTGCCTATGAAGGAATTTAACTTTTCACAAATTGTCAAAGAATGGATTGTGTTGATATAATGAAAAACCGTTTAAACCATCTAGATATCAGAGTATTGGTTTTTGATCCATGTTTGTGAACAATGGCCTTCATATGTAAAACTTGTGTGAATATACCCTATCTTCCCAAACAATAATTTACATAATTAGGAACATGGAACTTATATATCTACTTCCTTTTTCTCAAAATAATAAATCTACATGCCACTGAGGTACATGCCACTTATATATCTACTTTCCTTTTTACAACTGTGATCTCACTGCTAATAGATATGTTGATTATGCTTCAACCAAGGCATCCAACATCTCTAGAAATTGATTTATGTAGGGGTTGGAAAATGATTTTCTAGGGCTCATGTAGCCGCTGGGAAATCAACCTCCAACGCCTACAACAATGCGGGAAAACAATGTATAGTTTGAGTGTGCGTGTATAGTTCAATTCACTTGTTGTAGTATAAATATTTAAGCTTGCCATCATATACGAGAAGGATAGCTTTAACATCAAAACATGCAAGTATAAATTTTGTAAAGATTCCAAAAAGGAAAATCTTGAAATATTTTTTAAACTAACAAAATTACTATATAGTAAATATGGCACAACTTGCACATCTCAAATTGTATGGTAGATGAAGGTAAAGTAATTTAATAAAATTAATGTACGTAAGTGAGAAAAGGATATCATTTGTATTTTAATAAAATTAATTTATTTCAGTTATGAGGTGATGAAGAACCACTGTAATGGTTGAGTTGAGAAGGAAAATTGATTTTTATATAAAAACTGAATTAATTTAATGAGGAGGTTTTTCTGTTTTTCAAACCAAGATCACCCTACATATTGGATAAATTTAATTCAATGAAAATATAATAAAATACTCTGCAACAGATGATAGCATTGATATCTATGATATAACTGTTAAAACAACCAAGCGAGGGGCAATAGATGTTAGCATTTTTTCATGTATAGGCTTATTGATAAGGATATATCTGGTCTTTGGTGGTTTATTGACACATCACCAACATAGCACGCTTTATGCCAATACTGTTGGTTTGAGCCTAATAATTTGTAAACGCATATAAGGGTCGAGAGAGGATTCTATGTGAGGAAACTTACTATATATCCCCATTGAATTAGCTGGGCTCATCGACATCCTTGGCTGTATCAAAATTCCCCAGCCAAAATGCGAACAGAAGAAGCCATAAAGCACTGTATTGAAAGTCCCCAGAAATAACGTGAATAACAAAAATTGGTCCTTCCCTACGCTCGTTGGGGTATACAAATTTCAATTCAATTTTGTTGTGTGACATGGTTTCAACTCAAAATTTGAAAAAAATTGAGTTAATGCAGGGGAGCTCTGGTGATGGGATGGAGTTTCAGGGGAAGGTAAAGGTGGGAGGGTAGGGAAGAGGGTGGAAGACATTGGTGGGGGCTCATAAACAAGCATGGACAAAAATGAATGGGAAAAGGTAATCGGGAAAAACGTTTGTGAGTCGGGTCGGAGCGGGGTGATCTGCCTGAAAGGGGAGGACCGGAGGTGTCAAATCACCTCCAGTTCGAGCCAATATTACCTTATTCCTTATAATAAGTACAAAACTTGTGGGTACACGCATCGCCTAATCCTAATCCTCCTTCTATGAAATATCTCACGCAAAAGGCACCACATTGCCAACATGTTGGTCCCTAATAACCTGATTGGCCATTGCTACTTGCCTCATAATAGCCCATGTTTATCCCATTGAAAGTGATCACCTATCCATAATTAATTAGGTGGATAAAAATATGTAGTATGGGTTTTTACACATTAAAAACCACTTTTATTAGGTTATTTTCATTAATTAATATACACACACAAGAATAGCCCATGAATTTATTATTTTATGTTATTCTCATATTTTTAACTATTAAAGTGAGAATAATTCAAAATATTTTCACTCACATTTTTCATTTCTATAGGAATAATTCAATAAATCATTTATTTATTGATTATTCCTTAACCCTTTAAACATTCTCGTAGAATCAATTAATTATTATATTGTTATATGTGAATTATTGATAACTTATTTTACCATTTCACCTAGAAGTAACTTAATAAACTTACCTTTTTATTAATTATTCCTTATCATTTTACCCATTTTTATTAATAAAATCAATAAATCATTTTTTAGTTAGTTATCGAAATAAAGTTATTGACCATTTATTTGACTTTTTCCTCTCAAAAATAATAATCAAACACTAAAATTGGTTAGATCTTGATTTGGTCCAACAAATATTTTTTTTTTAAATTTGACCACATCAAACCTAACTTATCATTTTATTATAAATAGATAGGTTTCCTTTGCTCACTTCACATGACCATTATCATTTTCAAAATTATGATCCTGTGGCATTTGAGTGTTCTCCATTAGAACCTTTCTATCCTTTCTTTTCTTTTGTGTCCGTGGTTCATCAAAACATTTGTAACAACCCTTTTTCTATAACATACGATGTATGTAAGCCCAATTGTGTAGTATATAAACAAATTGATGACTAGCTAAAGGTAAGGACATATAGATCCAAAATAATGAGGCAAGGGTCGCAGTATGCCTATTGGGGTGTTTGTGGTGTGTTTGTTATTTTCTTGTGTCGTTATGATAATAGGCCCATACAACCACATTGAATTTACTTAACCTCATCCTAATGAGTCACCAGCCAACACTAACAGATATTAAAGAAGATCAGATGGGGAAACATGGGTGGGGGAAGATGCTCGTTCTTGTTCCCTCCCTCTAGGATCAAGAGAGTGGAACATATTCCTTTGGAAGAAAAAACAATGACATGAGAAGGGTTAGAAAAAATACATGGGAAGTAGAGATTTAAAATAAAGTCGTAGAACATAGCACATGTCGAGTGAATCCTTGTGGAGAGAGAGAGAGCAAGGTGCTACTAGAGCTAAGTTGAGCGACAGAGCTATATTGGAACATTTGAGAGCCAGTACCTAGAAGCCTAGGGTGTTATTCATTGCATCTCTTTTATTTAGGCCAATGGACGGTGAGTCTAAGCCTGAATGGTCAAGGGGAAGCTTAGGATGCTTGAACTACTTGGTACTTGTAGTTGGTCGATGAAACAATTGATATGGAAATATGATCACTGTAATGCTTGTTAAAATAGTTATTAAAGTACCTGTTCAACGACTATAGACCCTTGTGGTGCTTCCTAATAAAGATAAACTATGAAACCAAATTTACAATAGCTTCAGCCACCTAGAGTTGAGCTATGGGCATTTAAATCTTGCATGAAGCCTTATGTTTTTGGCTGAAGGAGCAAGTGAGCCACACTGGTGCTTACTATTGGTGAGTAGTTGTTAAACCACTAGGATAGTGGATTCACTCTCCTATGTATGTGATTAAACCTTGGATGTCAATTCTCCTTAAAAAACATCCCCTCATAATTTCTATCTATCTCGACAGTGGTCAACTACAAGAAATATTGTAGTGTAACTGGGCTATGGTTGGGTGGAGGGTGGAAGTCCCTCCAATTTCCATCCATATTTAAACACTTAGATTTGTGTAAATTTCTTGTGTATACTATCTTATTGAAAATTCTAGTTATTTTTCATATGTGAATGATGCAATACTTTATGTGTGTTATAAATATAAATGATCTCCTGAGTTGTGAAGCTCATAGATATGGCCATGATTGAATGATGTCATGTGAATTCATGGTTTGTTATATGCATTGACTATGATATTTACTATCATTATCACGAAGAATATATAATCATGTGTTTATGGTTACTTCAATGCGCTCCGATAATATGTAAATGAATGCATAGTTATAGAATTTTTTGTTTGGGTTACTTTGTTTAAATTTGGAGGCTCAAACCTCACGACTTAGGCCACAACCCTAGTATGGGATTGCGTTAAGACTCTATGTTGTTTGGCTTAGGTGAGGAGGTTATCCTCCCATTTATAGATCTACTCAAGAAGTGCTATTTTTTGTATTGAAGGACATGCTACTGGCATAAGAAAGTGATAGATTCAAAATTCACACAAATTCCAGCGGGAAACATCGAGTGTGGGGTTGGTGGAACCATGCCCGAGTAGAAATATGTTGTATGTACAAGCTTTCGTTGTCAGCCATAGAAGGGCAATATATTTATACTAGAAAAATGTAATTTGATAATGAGTGAGATACCGAGTGGTGGGGCTAAGAGGTAACCGTGAGGGAATAATTTTTTTTACCGACCACCACTCACCTCTTATCGTTTAAGTCTTGGCATGATGCATCTTATATTAGCGCACCAATGGGTGTTAAATGACCACTTCAGGGTTCCATCATGGAACCTTACTTCCATTACCACTTGCCACCTATCGCTTCTTCACTTTTGGTTTAACATTGAACATTGTGAGCAGCGATGACCGCAAGCGACATGACATGGAGATAACTAGTGGGTCCCACTAATATGACCTTCCAGGGTTTCATGGAGGAAATGTGGGAACTACATGCGGCTAGTTTCCTCACGTGGACCGTTTTTAGTTGGACAAACTTTAAATGCGTTTAAATTATGATTTGGGGCTTGAATCAATGTAAAATTTCTTCAAAATATTTTTGCCAACTATTCATGAACTCTTTACAAGCATTAATAGGCTTTCAACTCAATTGTGATGACCCCATTGAATTTTTGTCTCAAATTTTTTTTGGAAGAAGTTGTTATTGTATAATAATTTTGATTTTTTAGTTGATGTAAATACCATAAATACTAACTTGTTTTTACAAAATATAGTGCTGGAAAACACACTATAACAATTTCTTGTTTATAAAATAAATTTCACGATAGAATTAAAACATGGTTGGCGTAATATTTCCATGAAAAATTCTTTGTAAATAATATTGTTGTTATTTTTCACAATATGCATACAAATCTAGATAATCGTATTCTTTTATTTCTTGATATTAGATTACTCCAAACTATTCTAATAGCTACTAATGTATGTGATTGCAGAAGCTACATTGGAATTATGACTTCACTTAATTTATTTTCAACTAGCATAGTGTACAATATGTTTAGTAGTAGATTAGTTACTCTAGTTTCAAAATGTTTATTTCTTAATATCTTTTTTTAAATATTAAGATAGAAATAATTTTGTTAACTTGTCAAAACAAATTTAGGATCATGATAAGGAGAAGATGAATCAACTAAGGATTTATATTTCCTTTTTCTAGATCTCAATTATCTTTATTTTGAATAATATTATTTATACATTGTTTAGTTAATATCATATTTTTATATTAATGATGAATTCAGCTATGATTCACAGTAAGTTTCTATCTTATTTGTCTACCTAAATTTTCTACTAATAAGAGATACTTGTTTGTTTAAGATCCCTCCAGAATAACTAGGTGCGGAAAGTAATACTTGTGGATGATAAGACACTTTAGTTCCAACCAATGGTTATTTCAGGCTTTCATCATCAAAATTTATCCATATTACCATAAGTAAAATAGGAGGAGAAAACTCTACTTAAAGAACCAAGAAAGTTGTCAACCCTTTATTTGAATATTTGGAAGTCGCTTGGGAAATTTTTGAGAGAAAAACATTCACTTTTAATCAATATTGTCATTTAGAATAATCTATTTTTGTTTTCACTATAGAAAGTGAAGATGAAATTTTTGAAGTTACACTCATGGATCTCTCTGATGATTGTTTCTTCAAGATGTTTCTCAAACCTTATTATTTTGAAAATTTTAATGATATGCCTTTATTCTTTTTAACTAATTGGAAATAAGAAGCATAACATATACAATATTTTGAATTTCAATGTATTAAAAGAGCACGAGGAAAAAAATATTCAATTAGTAGAAGAAGTTATTTTAGATGTACATGGTATTCAACATTTTTACACCGAAGGTGTTATATTGGAAGAATTCCACTAGACCATCGTCAACATTTTCATTTTCTACCGTTCATTCTGGGCACAGTTGTCATTGTTTTAAGTCGTTGATCTATGACATCCGCGTCACTCCCACTCCAGTTAGACAGATATTTCTGCCTCATTCTGTTACCGTTGCCGCGGATGCCGGATGGATGTTTCCATTTTGCAGGAGTGGCTTATCTATTATTAGCTCACCGCTTACACGATTAGAATGTGCATTCCTCTTTTTCTTGTGACGCCTGTGGAACATTCCTTATTTTCTGGTGACGTCTGTGCATCATTCCTCTTCCGCTCTGCATCCAAGAAAGCCAAGAACGGAATCAAGAAACAGCCCGAGAGAGGCCTCGGCGTTGCCGAGCTTGAGAAACGGAGGTTGCAGGAGGAAAGCAGGCAAGAACAGGCCGTTTCTTGCCTCGCTTACACCCATATGACTATCCCCTTGGATAGAACCTGCAGCGGCAGCTTTCTGCACCTGCAGGGAGTACGCCCAGCAAGAGCTTATATTGGCCTTGGCCTTTCTCCTAAGCTCACAACAACAGCTCGCCCAGTAGAACTTGGTGCTAAGACTAGCCCTTCGCCCACTATACTGCAAGGATGGGATCAGTTTCCTGCAACTAATTCCATGGCGTTGTTGCGGCCTCCTCAAGATGGCAATTCGAGTAACACATACCCCTCCTCGGCCTCTTCTCTTTTCCTTCTCAGTAAGGCAACACAGAGGGTTTTTGACGAGACGAGAACGTTAAAGGCGGGCATGGACATTTTTTTTGTTAAAGATCATGAGAAATTGGGTAGCTCCCCTAATGTAGTCAAATTATACACCAGTCCCATAGGTGGTGCGGGAGTTATCAAGAACGACAACAAAATGGTTTTCGTAGATCTTAATGCTATGGAGTCTGTTGACGATGATGCCTCCAGTCCCGCGCCATTAAGAGAACTGTAGTTTCTTCGATTCCAGGTGGGTTTTCATTCAATAATATAGTAAGTTTTATTAACGTTAAGAGCAATTAATTACCTGACCTAATCAATTGTCAAAAGCTGAAATGATATATTTATGAATCTGTTCATGGGAATCGATTCTCTGAACCTTGTTTTCATGACCGTCTGTAACCAGTTAGGGATTGAATGGAGGAAGGCGACTTCTTTTCATTTTCATTACTACGTTCTAGCGGTAGGAGAGATGATTTTCTTGGTTTTGGTCATGAAATTAACTCATTGATTGCAGAAGACTTCAGAGTGCATTCCTGCACTCCTAATTCAAATATATACACACAACAATTTAGAGTAATTCACTCCTAATTATATATACAGCAAGGAAACCAATGGGCTTTGACAAAATATGTATATATCCTTATAATATGCTCAATATGGCCATGTTGTATATACATCGTGCAAAACCTCATTTATATATTTGTTGTGTTTGCTCCAATTGAATAAAAGAATCCAGTGAACCTATGACCAACCTCTCTGCATTGCAGTGAAGTGTATCGTACACACAATATATGTACAAAAAGAAATCATTGTCTATAGTTGTTCATAAACATTGAATTCTATAACAGAACTTTAACAGAAAACGACCTCAAGAAGAATGTGAATGCATGTGATGTAGAATGGCAGCCAATCCATTGATGATAACAGCTCAGAGGAGCTCTCTTATTTCCAAAACAATACGTATCAAACAGCTTGGTGTCAACCAAACAAGGTACATTGTTTAGAAGCTGGCCGGTTTTAGTTATAACAGATATTGCATTACTGTTATTTCTGGAGTTGCACTGTTATCAAAACCAGTAATGTCTCAAATTTTTATTCAGGTTTTTATGGGAAATATTTAAAATGACTCTGGGAAACGAGTGGAGATGAATTGAAATTATTTTATTATTTAGAGTGAATTTTCCATTTGAAATTAGGAACTTGCCTGACATTTTTATTTTTAATTTACGATTTGATTTTTTAGGTGGAGCAAAGCCATATGCGAATCTATACATTTTAAAGTAAGGAGGAGGTTTATGGGATGTTCAATATACTTGAATTTAAAAAATATATATCACCAGAATGTTCAATATCCTTGGTCTGACACAAGTATAATCTTTTATAGCTATAAAAATTTAGTGAAAACCATATTAAAATTTTCACTGGTACTCTGTAATGAAAACCATTAAAATTTAGACTTTACTGTGTGAAAAGTGTAACTTCTAATGGAAATGAACAAATTTCATACTTTATGGTATTAATTTTAAGAGTTTAAGAATTTCGAATTAGTCTTATAAATTCCGTTAATGGTGGTGATTGGTTTTTTGTAATGGTGTGTAATTCTGGGAAGCATGGAGTACCTTCGAAATGGTGATTGGTTTTTTTTAATGATGAGCTGGAGCTGGAGCTGATTCTTTGGAGTGACGGGCTTTTGAATTGTATGCTTTTGGTTTGCATTTTATTTCGTTTGTCCAGGTGGATTTGTTTTATCTCCACCTTTTTTGAATAGCCTTAGTTGTTCATATTTGTGATGCATTTCATATGGATATATGAATATGTGTAACTCCCCACACAGAAGAAAATTATTTAACAGAGTTATCAAAAATATGTATTCACCAAACAAAATCCCTCATTACGTGGCTTAAATTCCACAATTACTTGCTCCTATTTATCTAAACTCATAAACATATATTGGGGAGAGGATCTTTTCAGTTCTTCTATACCTTCGGTGTATTCTTGCACCTTTAGGGGCAACTTCTAGTTTATCTTATCTAAGAAAAAGTAGAGTTGATTTTGATAAAGTTGATGATGTTATTGTGTTCTCTAGATCAAAGCTTTTGAATGATGTATTAACAACTAATAATGATTTAGAAAAGTATATTTCTTTTGAGGAGACTCCTAGTAGAAAATCCCATCTTTTATTTACAGTTTATATCCTGATATTTTTAATGCTTTTGAGGTGGAGATAATTGTTGTTGGGAAAAATACTGAGAGGGGGGGGGTGAATCAGTATTTACTGCATACTCAAAGCTTTTCACTTTTTCATTCCTTAAAACCCATATGCTACTTTCCTGAAGCTGACTCGCGTATATACGCGGATACCCTTTATTAAACTCGCGTATACTCAGATATCTAATTATGTCATTAGTTCTTCACTTAAATCATTCCATCATTCAATCATCAGATGTTTAATAAACAGTAAACAAGTGAAGTAAGAACAGAGTAAACCATCACACAAAGCATCACACATGGACACCAGGATTTTTAGGTGGAAACCCAAGTCGGGAGAAAACCACCGCTGCAGTTGCTCAGCCTTCAATATTTTATTATAGAGAAAACATCTTACAACATATGTGCTGGCGCAGACTTGACCAGCACGCAGGCACCCACCTGCGCTCGTTTACCATCCTCTCCTGGAAGGGAGCTACGACCCCCTGACTCGTTTACCAGCCTCTCCTGGAAGGGAGCTACAACCCCCCAATCTCGTTTACCAGCCTCACCTGGAAGGGAGCTACAACCCCCTGACTGAAGGCTACAACCTTCAGCACCACCTTGGACCACGTTTCATCAATTTTCACACTGGATCCAACTACTTCAATAGAACAACACTTGCAGGCCACATTTCATCATATTTTCATACTGGACCCTTTCCATACTTTTTAAGCACAAACATACATCACCAACAGATACTTATCAACACGTATCGCATGTGCCAGAACACAACGTAATAGATCATATACTAGATACCTCGTCAAGAAACCCTAGTTTGCATACGCTCTTTCCCTTCACTGATGTCGCGTATATACGCGCTTCCGTCCACACACACCAGCGTATACCTCAGTGTATATTTCATTGCGCATACGCGCTTTGACTTCAGTGAGGTCGCGTATATACGCGCTTCCTCCGCGGCGAAGTAGCGTATATATCTTCAATCATTACAGAGCAGCATACTTCATCGCATCGTATATTAGTTTAGATCTACCCTTTACTTCGTACGTATGTTCGCCGATGTTCGCTCACCGCGTATCTAGGCCTTCCATACAGATCTAGTAGATACAAGTACATTTCGTATCTAGATCCCCTTCTTCTTCATAAGTGCATCATAGATTCAGATCTATCATCAAACCTTCACCCTTTCCATACAGATATACTTCACAAAGAAGTATTCATTCAAGCTCAGACATCTTGCTCACACGCTCATGATTTGCACAATGAATTTCTTCTCCTTATATAGGTTTAACCTTTTTCAATACCACGGGCCCCTTTTTCAATACCATGAGCCAAACCAATACCACGAGCCTTCAATACCACGGGCCCCTTTTCCAATACCATGAGCCAAAATAATACCATGGTGGTTACCCTTGTTTTGCACTTTTTGAGCGCTTTTGCCCATACGCGACTTGGAACGTTCCTTTCCGCGTGCATACGCGACTTCCCCTAGGCCAATCCGCCTATACCAAGAGACATACTCTTTTTCATCATACTTTGAGTACATTCTGAAATCCTTTCTTCATTGCCTTCTGTAAATACTGTAGATACATCAGATTTAGTTTATCAACCCATATTCTATCAAGCACAACTTCATCAAGTAAGTTGCCATCCTCTTCATCAAGAGGGTTGTCATTCAAGGACAACACTCAACATCATATTGTCAACAAACATCATATCATATCAGAATTACATCATTTACTAAGTCCATCAGGTCAAGAATAACTTCATCAGGTGGTTCGCCATCAAGGACAACACATGTCACTAGTCGCATGTCTTCATCTTCATTCAGTGGGTTGCCATCAAGGACAACACCCTGCATCATATTTCCAACAATCTCCCCCTTTGGACTTGATGGCAACCATGATGGTGTTTGGTTACCACAACCGATAGATACATTAAGAATACAATGACACCATGTCACTCCTCCAAATATTTGACACCATTCTGTCTCTTCATTCAAACACCATGTCACTCTCCCCCTTTGACATCAAGGGCAAAGGGCGGATCAACATACTCTTCCCTTTTTCTCCTCATGTGGAAGAAGCATTCTGCAGATCTGATATGTACTGAAGTGGCCAAGCTCCCCCTGAGTTCATGCTGAATCTTCAAACATATTTTCCAAAGAAGTACATGACTCAATGACTTTCCTATCACCAATGACTCATACTTACAACAAATATCCAACCAAGTGGATTTACACATTTCAACTCAGCTACCCAACCAAGTGGGTTTACAAAAATGACAAGTCCTTACATGACTGAATATTACAAGTTTACAACATGAGTCTCAACAAGATCTTTACAACAAATTACAAAGATAACTTTTAAGCCCAACACCAGAAAGTCCTCAAGAAAGAGAACATATTTCAGAACCATCATAAAGCCAACACTGCATTATAGTCAGCAAAGCTAATGCTCCCCCTGAATCTGTGCAACCAAGCAATCTTTCCAAATGACTAAGGCCCCCCCTTAGTTTGTGCATCCTGAAAACTTTCACCAACAAATCATCAAGGCATCTTCATCAAAACATTAGAAACAGAATTATGAGAACTGGAACACCACCAGAGATACCAAACAGTATCAGAGATACCAACAAAGATCAAGAACAGACAAGAGAGCTGAATCCAACCAAAAATTGCCACAACCAATCATACACTCGTTTTCTCGTGTGCATGCGTATATACGCGATCGTGCTTCATGAAACCCGCGTATCCAATGCCATCTCCTACCTCAACCAGATCTGATTCTCGTGTGAGAAATCTTCACACAAGTGTCAAACAATCATTCATGTGGTCCACCACCATCCTACATCACCATGACTTTTAAGATTTAACAGAAGTAACATATGTAGGAAAAGATCTCAGCCATAGTAACAAACTATGCAAGATTTATTTCTGAATCAAATGACATCCAACTGATCCATGTGTGAGCACAAAAGATACTTATCGCCAAACTGCGGCTCAAAACTCATGATAATAAACCATGTACTCCAAGTCATCATCATTTGAGCATGAGTATCACAAAAACCAAGGAATAAGTAGTCATATTGCCAACAATGCAATCATTAGTATTCAACCTGCTGCTCCCCCTAAACCAGTGCTCTTCCTTAACTTGTGTAAACTGAAATACCTTCAACAGCAAGTCATCAGCAACAATCTCTTCATGTTCTGTCCTCATCTCTGAATTATAAGACTTTCATCTCAACAATGAATGCTCTTCATCATAAAGCAACCAGGCTTCATTCAAACAAGAACCCATGTATCATTTCATTATCATGAGTATAACCAGAATGATGTTAACAGAGCAATCATCAGCAATGATCGATGCTCCCTCGACCTCCTCGCCCAGATCTTCGGCCTATCGATAAATTTTCTTATCATCTATGAATACACGGCCGTGCCGGGCCGGAAATCGCGCATATACGCGACTTCTTGCTCTTATGAACCCGTATGGAAAGTGAAATATAGAAAATTTCACACCTTCGCCTCCTCCCGCAAATTTACCTTCGGTCTCGTCTTTCTTTTCACTTAACTCACTATCGCAAATACATATAACCGTAATAATCAAATCAACCATGAGAGACATCATACATTGCTCCCCCGTGACGATACATTACTAAATCTCTAATGTATCCCACATCATTCATGGCCAATCGTAGAAGTAAGTTTGGCCGATGACCGTAGTAGGGTCCGACTCCCTACTGCTGACGGCCCTCCTTCTTCTTCCGCATTTGTTTGAACTTTCTATTTGTGTGCTAGAAGTTATCCAATTTCTCATATCTGTTCAACCTACATTCCTTTTCTACATGTCCATACTTGTTACAAGAATAACATCTCATGTGTCCAGAGAAATAAGCATAAGAATCATAATGAGTACTTCTAATCTTTCTCCTTTTACAATCAGCTGCTTTATGTCCATACATGTGTTACTTGAGAAATAATATCCTCGAAGAAACCGTAGTACCTTTCTCAATAGAATCATTTTGATTGTGACCGAAGTGATTCATTTTTGCAATTTGCTGCAACATGCCCATAGTTATGACATTTAAAACATTCAACGTTCTTGAATGAATTCCTTTGAGAATTCATGATTGTTGGTTGATCTCTTGACTCTTTCAACACTTCAGATTTGGCATTGATGTCCTTTGATTCTTTAGCACCTCCTTGTGAGCTAGATTCACCTTTAATAGTTTCATGGAAACCAAGACCATGTTTGATAGCAGGAGACCTTTGATTACTCAGAATGTTGTCCAAAAAGTTAGTACTATCTTGAAACCTCAAAAGTTTAACCTTTTCTTCTAATTTACCTTTGAGAATGTTTACCTCAACCTCCAAGTCTTGACATTGCTTTGTCATGCTTTCTTCTTTCCTTCTTCCATCTTCTACTTCATCCTTCAGATTTAGAATCTCTTCTTTCAACCAATTTTCATTTTCTTCACATGTTTGTTGCAGCTCTTCATTCTTCTTATTTGATTTTTCCAGATCTTCTTTGAGAGAGATGATTTCTGCTTCAAGAGATTCCTTTTCAAATGATTGTAAAGGTTCCTCATTTTTCTTACTCGATGCTTCTAGATCTGGCTGCAGAGAGATGATTGCAGCTTCAAGTCCTTCATTCTTCTTGCTTGATTTTTCAAGATCAGCTTCTAGTTATTTAATTCGATTGGATGCATAAGTATGAAACCTTTGATACTTGTCCACCTGTCCATTCAACATTTCAATTTGATCTTTCATTTGAGAGGTCATCTCTTTGTAAATAGAATCTTTCGTATCAATTTCCTTTTGTTGTTCTTCAGCTTTGATCTTGATAGCTTCCACAACTTTACTATCTTCACTATTGTTTGCACAGAGAGGAGTATTACAAGTGGCCTTCTTCTTTTCCTTCTTTGCCATGAGTATTTGTAGAGCTTCGTCAGAAACTTCGGGATCCATACTGTCACTTTCACTATCATAATCTTTGCATATGCAATTAAGTAATAGACAAGAACAATGATTAATACCTGGTTCATCTTCTTCACTTTTTGCTATACATGATTTCGAGGATGATCCCTTGTTTCGAGTAGCCTTCTTCTTTTGCTTCCTTGCCATGAGAACTAGTAGATCTTGGTCAGAATCTTCTTCATCTTCACTTGAAATTTCATTATTATCTTCATTAGCATAATAACTCTTTCCCTTTAAAAATTGTTTCCCTTTATCATGATTTTCTCTATAAGGACATTTAGCAGCACGATGACCAACTCTTCCACAATCAAAACATTTGAAGGGAAGCTTACCTTTGAATCTTCCAATACCTGGTTGGAGTCTTCTCACAAAATTTGCTTCTTCTTCTTCTGATATGTAACTTGATTCCTTGACAACTTCCTTTTCTTTTCACATGCCTTAAAAGCAGCTTCTCTGTTTTGAGAGGGACCTCCTTTTCTCATTTCAAAAGCAGTCAGGATACCATGTAGTTGAACAATAGTCAGAGTTTGCAGATCTTGCTTTTCTTCAAGAGCAGACACTTTAGATTCAAATTTTGAAGTCAAAGATCTTAAGACCTTTTCTACCAGAGTAGTATCGGTTATGGTTTCACCCAAATTTCTCATTCGATTTACAATATCATCCGTGATCTAAGAAAGAAACTGCAACACTCTCATCACTATGCATCTTCAAATTTTCATATTCAATTCTAAGAGTTTGGAATTTTGCACTTTTTACCTTTGTGTCTCCTTCATAACTTCGAATGATTTTGTCCCATATTTCTTTTGTTGAATGTAGCTGCATCACTTTAGCAAATTCCGGTTCAGACATGCTTCCTAATAAGACATTTACTGCTTAGGCATTGATTTCATACTTCTTTCTTTCTGCTGCATCAGTAGGAATTCTTGTCGGATATTGATAACCTTCTTCCACGATTGCCCATACATCTGCACCAAGACTTTGCAGATATGCTTTTGTTCGTACCTTAACATCGCATTGCTTCCACTAATAGAGGTGGCTTTATAGAGATTACTCCTTCTGACTTCCATTGCGACGATCTCCTTTAAGCGATCAAGCTTCGCACAAGACCTCCTCTCACACTCACCTTGTTGGAAAAATACCGAGAGGGGGGGGGGGGGTGAATCAGTATTTACTGCATACTCAAAACTTTTCACTTTTTCATTCCTCAAAACCCATACGCTACTTTCCTGAAACAGACTCGCGTATATACGCGGATACCCTTTATGAAACTCGCGTATACACAGATATATAATTATGTCATTAGTTCTTCACTTAAATCATTCCATCATTCAATCATCAGATGTTTAATAAACACTAAACATGTGCAGTAAGAACAAAGTAAACCATCACACAAAGCATCACACATGAACACCAGGATTTTTAGGTGGAAACCCAAGTCAGAGAAACCACCTAGCTTGCTCACCAATATTTTATTATAGAGAAAACATCTTGTCAACATATGTGCTAGCACAAGATTTGACTCAGACCAGCAGCACCCACCTGCGCCTTACTCAAACCTCTCCCCGGAAGGGAGCTCCAACCCCCGGCTCGCGTGCCAACCTCTCCGGAAGGGAGATACGACCCCGATCTCGTTTACCGCCTCACCGGAAGGAGCCATAACCCCCCGATCGAAGGCTACAGCCCTCAGCACCTCCTTGGACCACGTTTCATCAATTTTCACACTGGATCCAACAAATTCAATAGAACAACACTTGCAGGCCATGTTTCATCATATTTTCATACTAAACCCTTTCCATACTTTTAAGCACAAACATACATCACCAACAGATGCTTATCAACACAGATCAGATAGCAGAAACACAGCAGAACAGATCAGATATTTCATACCCCTTGCTTCAGCAAACCCTAGTTTGCATACGCGCTTTCCCTTCACTGATGTCGCGTATATACGCACTTATGTCCACACAAACCAGCGTATACCTCTGTATGTATTTCATTGCGCATACGCGCTTTCTCTTCACTGAAGCCACGTATATACGTGCTTCCTCCGCGGCGAAGTAGCGTATAGATCTTCAATCATTACAGAGCAGCATACTTCATCAGATCAGATATTCAGTTCAGATCTACCCTTTTAATTCAGACAGATGTTCGCCTAGATGTTCGCCTCATCATAGATCTAGGCCTTCCATAAGCAGATCTAGTAGATACAAGTGCATTTCAGATCTAGATCCCCTTCTTCATCATTGGTGCATCATACATTCAGATTTATCATCAAACCTTTACCCTTTCCATACAGATATACTTCACAGAGAAGTATTCATTCAAGCTCAGACCTCTTGCACCCACACTCATGATTTGCACAATGAATTTCTTCTCTTTATATAGGCTTATCCTTTTTCAATACCACGGGCCCCTCTTTTTTAATACCATGAGCCAAACCAATACCACGAGCCTTCAATACCATGAGCCCCTTTTCCAATACCATGAGCCAAAATAATACCATGGTGGTTACCCCTGGTTTTGCACTTTTTGAGCGCTTTTGCCCATACGCGACTTGGAACGTTCCTTCCCGCGTGCATACGCGAGTTCCCTTAGACATATCCGCGTATGCCTAGAGACATACTCTTTTTCATCATAGATTTAGCACAAGATAAAATCCTTACTTCATTGCCTTCTGTAAACACTGTAGATACATCATATTTAGTTCATCAACCCATATTCTATCAAGCACAACTTCATCAAGTAAGTTTCCATCCTCTTCATCAAGAGGGTTGTCATTCAAGGACAACACTCAGCATCATATTGTCAACATACATCATATCATATCAGAATTACATCATTTACCAAGTCCATCAAGTCAAGAATAACTTCATCAGGTGGTTTTCCATCAAGGACAACACATGTCAACAGTCGCATGTCTTCATCTTCATTCAGTGGGTTGCCATCAAGGACAACACTCTGCATCATATTTCCAACAATTGTACCAAATATTCTTATCAGGAGTTAATCGTTAGTGATATACAATTTGCAAACGATAAAGATTAAATGGGGTTTTGGAATCGTTTCGACTCCTTTTACTTGGAATATTAACTGTAAGATAATAAGGAACTTTGGTGTTGTGTCAATTTCTTATTTTCTTATTTCGGAAATAAATGAAATTCTTGATAAGTGATGTATTAAGATAAATATGAATTAACATCAAGATGATTTTAGGGAAGTTTACTTTACCTTTTCATTTTGTTAGTTATTTATCATCTTGCTTATAATTACATTCCTTAAATATTTTTGTTTAAGTCCTATCTTTGACTTTTCATTAGGAATTAAGAATGATAAGGATTTAGTTTTGGAATGTTTAGCATGGTTGTTTTCTAAGATTGTGAAACAAGAATTATTTTAAGAGAAAAAACTGATGTAAGAAGATTGATGAAGTTCCTCACATTGATATTATAAATCTACATTTAGCTTGAAATTTGTCATTAGGATTGATCAATTTTTTTATTTTAGATTCATTTGTCTTATTTAATTTTAATAAAAATCTCTAAATATCTCAACATCTCCCAAATTGATGAAATAACTTTTATCTATATCAATCTTAATTTAGAGAAAACAAAGTAATTGAAATTTCTAATAGGGGCAAGAGTTCAAAATTACAATTCATCATATCTTCAAAATCCAATTGGTCCTTACTATTTTGATTTAAGATATTAGCTTACACATTTTTTTCCTTGATTGGGATGTTGGTATATTTGGAGGTTTATTTTATTGGTTTTGGTCACAATTCTTGGTTTCATGATAGCCATTTGTTTGATTTTTCTTCAAACCTCAATAAAAGGTCTCATAAACCGAATCTATCATATTATGATTTCTTCAATATCTTCCTTTATATGACTAAGTATGCTTTGGTCCTAATTTTGGCAAAGATAAGTAACACATTTTATTTTGTTTCACTTTTTTATTTTTTTTCATGTTTTAATTTTATTGTGTTTTCATTTTTCATGTGGATAAACTTTTCAAGGCTACACAAGTAAGATCTGTAATTTTTTTATGGGGTTTTATCTATTTAAAAACATCTACATTAGGTTTCAGTCCTTTTGCATTGATTAATTACTATGGAGGACCACTAAGACATATTTCAATTAGTAATAGTTTCTCTTTAAGTAGAAGAACAATATTTCTTTGAATCCAACCCCTCATCCTACCACATTAAGAAATTTTTCTATATTCATAGTTTACGTTAATACTTTGGGGTTAAACTTTTAAAAGTGTTTCACCCATTCCTTAAAACAAAATAATCTCTTATATAATCATGCTCTCTTCACCCAATTGCATATTGAAATTTTCTAATATTAAATCTAAAGCGTCAAATTAATATAAGGGAGTTGAAACCACTACAAAGTCTGGGGAATATTAGTCAACTCGTTGGGGCTATGAATGCTCACTAGCAGCGGCGCCATGCTTTTATAGGAATGAGACACCTTTGTCAGGGCTATGGCTCCTCACAAAAAGAGAAGCGATGTCAGAAAAAAAGTGATAGAATATGTACCTAATAGATGTTTACTTATCATAAAAATCCATAGTCGTACCTTTTCTATTCAATAATAGGAAAATATTATAAATTGGATTTTCATATTTTGGATTCATTGCTTAAAGATTAAGTATATATTATGTACTCAAAATTTTTGAATTTATACTATAAATTTGTCCTATGTGGGACCAATGAAATATTGTACAACGTTTATGAATTTTGTGAAATATATTATGTGATTTTTAATAAACGTAACCCCCATGACACTGATCATAGCAATAACTACGTCACCCAATGCATTTCCATTTGTTGAGCTCTCATGATGCATAGTGGTCTTTCCTATTGATCAATGTTTAGAATTCAATTTAATTTTGTCTCTACAATATGTACTATACCAGGTCAAGTGCATATATACTAACTGTAGATGCGTAAATCTACCAGCAACATCTATAATGACTGTAGGTGCACTAATATTCCCTAACACAATCATCACTCTTCTTATTTGGGCACTCATAATTTTGATTTCTTTAGATTGAACTAGGGATTTTCTCACCTCCTTGGTTCAATGCATTTCTATATCATGTAATTGCACTTTCCTTTATTTTTCTAGATATTTATTCCTTTGATACATAGTTTATCGACCTTATAATGGTTTGATCCATTACCAACCTAATCGTAGGTCATGCCTCCTTTGATGCGATAGAACTCAAGCTTTTACAACTTATTTTTTTATTCTCGAGGTCTATGCGATGTCTATCTTCGTCGCAATTTTCTACAAATCTTTGCGATGAATCAACTCAGTACTTTATCCTTGTGGAGGGGGTGTTTCTTTACCAGTGCATTCTCTACTTGATAAATTGAAATGCCATTCATGATCATAGGGAAACTTCTATTCAAGTGTTGACACTGTCAATAATTTATTACAGTGTCAATGAGGAAATATGTGATTATCACATCTATTCTTTACATAGGAAATCCATGGGGGCTTCACTCAATGAACCTCTGACATATCATGTGCATTTGTGGCATACTAAAAAATACCCTTAATTTTACTACATAATGGAAAATACCTCTAAAAATCAGATTATTTAACCCTTTGCTAATACAAACCCAATACGCCTTCCCAATTTAAAAAATTCCTCCTTTCACTAGATATTATAGGCATCCATTTTTTCATTCTTAGTTTTTATACCCCTTTATATTTTTACATTAACTTTGACCTCCATTTTTTATACATTCCAATATAAAAACCTTTTACCGCCTATTATATGCTCAGTATATTATGTCATTTTTTCCTCAATATAAATCCCCCAATATGAACACATGTGGTATTGTATATCTCCCACAATGAAGCCTTCGTGAGTAAATCACCCTTCAAACTTAAGTTTCAAAAAAAAGTAGTGAAGCTTTGCATCCTGATAATAGAAAATTACCTCGTAGACTGTGCGATGCTATTAACCTTTTCCCATAAATATTTAATTCATGTTCAATCACTTTATCTGGTTTCCTTTTTGCGAAGATATTTACATTGTATTTGATATGTAAAGACCATCATGCAACCAAACTTGCATCATGTATGTTAAAACTTGATTTATGTAACTTATACTTCCTGCAACACCTGAATATACACAAGAAAATGAATTGTAGAAGAATTGTTCCACACTCTATTGTCTATGTGACCACTTCCCTAGTCTGTTACAAAATATCATTTCCCTTTCAAAAATAATAATCACACTCACCCAAACTCACCAACATGAGTATAAAAAAAAATGAATATATTTATGAATATTGAAATACTTGAATAATGTATATGCACAGGGGATTATAAAAATTGATTGAACAAAAAATTTCCTTTAACCACACAATAATATTTACAAGATGCTAGATTTGTCCCTTCTTTCCTAGGTGACTCTATTACACCAAACACTATATATCCCTTCACCTTTCCTCATTACAAATTTTATAGTAAATATTTTGAACTAATTTGGTTCACATCCACAAATTTCTCATTAAATATAACTATTCTATATCTCCTACATCCACTTTTTCCTTAAGAGATCTAACCACCCTATAATCTCTCTAATTTTCCAAATATTCACAAATTTTCTCCTAATTATAATATTTATCACTTATATACATTTTATAATAAAACATAGAAAAATATATTTAATTAAATAATTAGTGAACCAACTCAATTCATAGTCTCCTAAACATGTGACTTTAACCCTTTCAACTAATGTTTGGATACCAAATTTTATATTGTAACTTGCCACTTGCTAAATTGACATGTTGTTGATCTAGAGTGGTCTGTCATTGTCCTCGTTCCAAACTTTTCTTTTCCTTTGTGCATCCTCATTGTTCCAGATGTCATCATTTACTGTTTTTCCACAACTATAGTATCTACTGCTATATATCCATTCAAAAAAAAATTCCCTTATTCGGCTATTAATTGTTGATTCCCTGGATTTAACCCATTATTTTTTTACAAAACAATTGAAACTTCCACAAGTAACATTTCAAATTATGTTTGATATTCCCTATATCTTCCATAATTACAATTTATTGGTTCAATTTATTTACTCTTTTTCCTCAGGTACAACAATCCATACATTTGTGGTTTGTTAATTTATCATAACATATACCCGCTCTATTTCTACAATTCCAACTGGTATTCTTCCACTTGTGAAAAGAAAAAAAATAAAAACAATTCTCCATATGTTTTTCTTCCACCGTAGTGTGGTCAATCACATCACTTATTCTATGAATTTTTTCATCTTGACTACATGTTGCAAGATTGCATATTTGGTAATTTTGCTCTTGTTCAACAACATCAAGTGTGAAGGATGTAGGAATTATCATTTCTTCTTTCCAATCTTCATTTTCTTTGTTCAACATGAATAACTGGTTGCTTTAATTTCCAAGGATTTTGTGATTTTTTTCATCTGTAAATATTAATATTCCTCCAAAAATATTTTGTGAAGTATATTTAATATCTAAAAATAAAAAAATTATGGTCAAATTATATCTTACATTAATGCCTTCTTGCAAAATATTTTGATGTTTATGTTGTTGGTATGCATAAGACATAATGAATTTGTCGGATCCATCCACTATTGTCTTCTTTTCCAAGTTACATTGGGAATCAACCTTGAGTTATTTTCAAACCAATCGTTTTCTGCATGTTTCTTTTGACTCTCCTTAATTTCTCTTCTTTTTTATTTTAACAATTTTAGTTGGCTTCTGCAAATTTTATTAGATAAATCCTCTTGCTAGCTGAAAAAGAAATATCCTTACATTGACTAGTTGTTTTTTAAACTCAGACAACTTTAAAGGTTGAGACTCCATCCTGGTTTCTTAGAAAGGAACTTCCTTTTGATTCTTATTATTGTCCTTAAAGACAATATTTCGTCAATCTTTTATTAACATAAATCCATATTTTAATAGAATGGAATCTATTGCAAATAAACCCACGATCTTGATATCTTTAGTATTACCTTTAATTTGTTATAGCACTTCTTCCAGCAGTTCTTTTCCCTCATTGCAATCCTCAATCACTCCCTCTAAACATTGTCTTTTTCCTTTAGTCCTAATTTCTTCAGTTTCCAATGCATCTTGCTTCTTTTTTAGATCATTTTCAACAAATGTGCAGTGAACTTTTTCTTCATCTCCTGCAATTTTTTTGCCATGTTGAATGTCATCATTGTTCAATAGAATAAATTCTTGTCTCGAGTACCTTTTCTCATTTCCTTTCAAAGAAATTCCTTGTCCACTTTCTTTTCTTTATAACTGTCTCTATGAGCCAGTATCCCTTGCTCTTGCAAAGAAGATATTTTATTACCTTCTGATCCTTGGTCCTTCACAAATTCTTCTAAAATTTCTAAAATATTTGAACCTGAGTTTCTCTGATGAAATATTCCTTTATTATCTCCAATATGCAAATAATACATTTTCTCCTTTCCCAATATCTAAATGTTTCTAACTCCAAAATTAACTAAGTACACCTTTAACAAAAGAAAATGGAACCAATTTAATATACGTGTAAGGTTCTTCTTACAAAATTATAGAGTTCCACCCAAAATTATTTCATAACTTCTCCCTTTCGTGACAATTCTCTAAATGTGTTCATCTTCAAGATTTGTTAACTTTTGTTGTCCTTTACAAGCAAAGTTATGCTTTGGTTAAATTTTTTCTTTTCCAACCATCTCTGACATATGTACTGCTTCATTTTTGGTACTCCAATTACACATTTACACAAATAGATTGACTTAAAATCATGACACCCTTTGGCATTTGTAGATGACTCTAGCACCCATCTCATCATCCCATCATCTTATTCTCCAAGAATTGGTCCTTCCGTTGGTTTACATATGGATTTTTTCCTCTCATACTCAACTTCTCTGAGTGTTTGTTCTTTCTATACTCTCTGCATTACTTTTTCAACAAACAATTCTTTGACATACCACTTAAAATTTTTCCCCATATAAAATCCCTTTTTCAATTCTTCTATGATGGTGCTCGTTCTCTTTTGTAACCATCTATTTAGGTAGTTTATTTTTTCCTTTATATCAACCATATCCTAGTCATATTCGTCATCGTTCATCCTCTTTCTGGTGCCTTCTATTCTATCATTTTTTTTTTAATGTTGTGGCTTCCTTCTAAACCCTTTCTTTGATTGTCCACAACATCTTAATCTTCTTTCCTGTGAGCTCCTCCATGCCCACTCATGTGCTACAAACAAGCATTTCATCTTCAATAGCTTCTATGAATACCTCACCATGATTCTTCTGAGCTCACACCTATTGGTATTACCACTTATTCTCTTAGAAACTTCTAATAACTACTTACTCTTTTTTGCATTCCTTAATCCGCTCACAATCATTTTCATTCTCCCTTTAGGAACTTTCACTATTCCTTTTTCTTTATGTTGGAAATTTATGAATATTTCGAACAAAACATAGGAAGCAAAGTTCCTCAACTAAACAAAAAGATTTAATGATAGAGATGTGGACAGAGAGATGGAGTAAAGCTCTATTTTATTAACCATAAAAATGACTATTACAAAATACAAATTTCATCAGAACTATAATTCTGGAATAAACAAAATACTCCTTACTCTGTTTTTCAACTTCTGCTTTTACACAGATTTTTGTTTCAGCAACACACGGTCAGTTGCTGAAACTCCACACAGTCTGTTGCTCAAACACACAGTCTGTTGCTGAAACACTTTGGAAAATGCACTGCTGCTACAAAACACAGCGATTATGACTTCCTCTGTTTTCTGCTCTCTGCCTTCTTCTCTGCCTCTGTCTCTAATTCTCTATCTTTTTCTATTTCCCTAACATTAAAACTACTTCTGTCTATTACATATATATGTTGAAAAACATATTTGACTTAAAACATTAAAATAATAAAAATATCTTTTAATCTTATCAGCCTTCTAAATGCAGTAAGCGGCGGGAGATAACGTGGTGCCTTTTGGAAAAAAAAAAGTCGGTTGTTGCAGGGACATTAAATCATAAAATTTAATGCACAGTGGAGTGCAAAAATAAAACACGACTTTGAGGCATCCATCCTTCTGAAATATCCATAGAAATCATATTTCTGTCCACTTGTTTCAGATTGCAGTTGGAATTAATTTCCAACACTCCCCCTTAATTACAACTGTTGCTATCTTGCATACCCATACATTATATGAGATAATCAAAACTTTTCTTTCCCAATGGTTTTGTCAAGATGTCAGCAAATTTCTCCTCTGTTCTGCAATGTTGCAAAACAATTTCACCATTTTTAACCAATTCACATATGAAGTGAAACTTGGTGTCTATATGCTTTGTCCTTTTATGAAAAACATAATTTTTAGACAATGTTATCGCCGAGCTATTGTCACAGTAAATAGTTGTGCCATTTTCTTGTTCATGACACAAATCTCTAAGAACTCTTCTCAGCCATATTGCTTGGCATGTTGCTGCTGTTGCTGCCACGTATTCGGCCTCTGCTGTTGACAAAGCCACAATTGGTTGCTTCTTGGAAGCCCATGAGATGGCTCTTGATCCCATATGAAACACATATCCTGATGTGCTCTTCCTATCATCAACACTTGCAACCCAATCACTGTTAGTGTAACCTGTCAACATGAAACTTTCAGAAGAGGAGTATAACATACCAAACCCCTTCATTCCATTCACATACCTTAGAATCCTCTTGGCTGCCTGCCAATGAGTCTCTTTCAGTCTTTCCATAAATCTGGAGATTAAACTAACATAATGCATTATATCTGGCCTAGTTGCAGTCAAGTACATGAGGCTGCCAACTATGCTCTTGTACAACTTTGGATCAAAATCCTTGCTGTTGTCTTCTTTGCTCAATTTCAACCCCATTACAGTTGGAGTCACAACTGCTTTGATGTTCTGCATGTTAAATCTTTTCAACACTGCTTCTACATATTTAACTTGGGAAATGAAAACACCATTTTCACTTTGGTCTACTTCAATTCCAAGAAAATATCTTAAGAAGCCCAAGACAGTCATTTCAAATTCACTCTTCATGACTGCTTTAAAATCTGCAATGAGAGAAACTTCATTTCCAGTAAAAATTAAATCATCTACATATAAAACAACAATAAGTATCTTACCGTCATTCTCCTTTATGTAGAGTGTGGGTTCACCATCACATTTCTCAAACCAATTCTCAATCAGGTAAACATCTATTCTGTTGTACCATGCTCTTGGAGCTTGCTTCAGCCCATAAAGAGCCTTTTTTCAGTCTACATACTTTATGCTCTTGGCCTTCAACTTCATAGCCTAGAGGTTTTTCAACATAAACCTCTTCTTTTAACACTCCATTCAGGAATGTAGATTTAACATCCATCTGATAAATCTTCCATTTGTGTTGTGCTGCAATAGAAAACATTGTTCTGACTATTTCCATCCTTACTACTGGTGCAAAGGTTTCATCATAGTCTCTGCCTTGTTGATGCTTGTAGCCTTTCACAACAAGTCTTTCTTTGTGACTATTGATCTTGCCTTCAGCATTGCTTTTGATCTTATAGACCCACTTAACTCCAATGGTATTTTTGCCTTCAGGGAGGTCCACTAACACCCATTTTTTACTCTTCTCAATTGCACCAATTTCTTCATTCATTGATTCAATCCATTTATCATCATTTACAACATCTTCAAAATGAATTGGGTCATCAACATGACAATACAAAGTGAATAAAGAATTCAGATCGATATTGTTACTTACCTCTCCTTGTTCATAAATCTCACTCAAATTTCTGAATCTTGGTCTTCTTAGTGTGCTTGGAGTTCCATTCAAACTTGAGGGCATTTATGATCCCTACGGTGTGCTTGGAGAAGCACTTCCTTGACTTCTCAAGGTTGTTCGAATTCTAGCTTGTGGTGTGGTTTGTTGTGCTTACGGTGGTGGATGAGGGGCCACCAAAGAAGGGTTATTAGCTGTTGTTCCTTCTTCTTCTTCTTCGTGAGACACAATTGTCTTCACGTTCACTGTCTTCTGTAAGCTTCCATCCCAAGCTTCATTTTCAATGAACTGCACATCTCTGCTTACTATCAATTTCTTGGTGGATGGATTATAGAGTTTTTATGCTTTTGACTCATCACAGTAGCCAATAAGGACACACTTCTCCCCCTTACTGTCAAGAAAATTCCTTAGCTGATCTGGTACATGTGCATATGCTACACAACAAAATAATCTCATGTGAGTGATAGTTTGCTTTTGTCCACTCCATGCTTCTTCTGGTATTTTGTTCATGACAGATTTAGTTGGGCATCTGTTCAAGATGTAAACTGCGCAAGTGACAACTTCCTCCCAATACTCATGCCGCAAGTGTTTTGCCTTCAGCATACTTCTGACCATGTAAGAAATGGTCCTATTCTTCCTTTCTGCAACACTGTTTTGCTGAGGTGTATACCTCGCGGTAAATTGCTTTTCTATGCCATTCTCTTTGCAGAAACACAGAAAGTCTTTGGAGATGTACTCTCCACCTCTATCTGTTCTTAGCACTTTGATATAATGCCCACACTGCTTCTCAACAAGAGTTTTGAAGTGGCGGAATTTCTCAAACACTTCACTCTTTTGTTTCAACACATACACCCATGTCTTTCTGGTGTAATCATCAATGAAAGTTAAAACATATTTATTTCCAGCAAATGATGGTATTTGCATCGGTCCACACACATTAGAGTGAACAATTTCCAAGGGTGTTTTTTCCCTTATACTCTTTCCTACTGGAAAGCTTTCTCTGTGTTTTTTTCCCAAGATGCAGCCTTCACAAAGGCTGTCCGGCTTCTCAATCAATGGAAATCCCTTTACCAATCCCTTTCTGTGCAACAGATTGAAGCCTCCGAAATTGAGATTTCCAAATCTCAAGTGCCACAACCAATTTTCATCTTTCACTTCTTCTTGAAGGACTTCTTGTGTTACAACTACAATAGTTCTTCCTTCCTTCAAATCTGCCCTGAGTTTGAGAGGAAGAATTCTATTGCTGGTCATCTGCACCTCTACAATGATCTTCTTACTTGGAGGTATGTCTCTGATTGTACACACATCATTTTTGAAGAACAAATTGTAACCTTTGTCAATGAGTTGTCCAATTCTCAAAAGATTACATTTCAGACCAGGTACATAGTATACCTCTGGCACAATCATCTGTTCTCCATTTCTTGCTAGGATAATGACTCTTCCTTTACCCTTGACGGATATCTTACTATCAGTTCCTGTTGTTACCTCAGATTTCACATTTTCATCCAGATTGGAAAACATTGCAATATTTCCAGTCATGTGATTACTACAACCTAAGTCTAAGAACCAAAAATATTATTCTTTGTCTTGTGCAATGTTACATGTTAACAACACAATATTTGGATTCTTATCTTCTTCATTTGAAAAATTAGCATTTTTCCTATTATTCATGTCATTTTTGTTTTTCGTACATTCATTGGCATAGTGCCCATATTTCTTACAATATTGACATTGGATTTGGGATTTTTCATACCTTTGTCCATGAGCTTGCTGTTTGCTTGAACCTTCATCTTGGTTATGATTTCAGCTCCTTCTGCTTGTGCTAGCAAGATTATTTCTGCTCTGTTTTGGCTTCTTCCACAACATCTGTTATTTTCTCTGCCTTAACCTCTTCCTCAGCCAAATGACATCTGAGTCTTGAATGCTTGCTCCAAAGAGGAATCTGTTCCTCTACGCAGTCGGTGTTCATGAGACATAAGAGAAGCACTCAGCTCATCTACTGTGAACTGTGAGAGATCCTTTGTCTCTTCTATTTCTACCACAACAGCTTCAAACCTTGAGGGTAAACTTCTCAAGATCTTCTCTATAATCCTTCTCTCTTCAAGAGCTTCACCATGAGATCTTATCTAGGTTATAAACCTAATAACTTGAGTGAAGAATGAATCTATTGTATCAGATTCCTTCATGCTGAGTGTTTCAAAGTCTCTCCTCAACATCTGCAACTTTGCAGTCTTCACCTTCTCCATACCTTGATAGCCAGTTTTGAGAATATCCCATGCCTCCTTAGACTTTGTTACTGCTGCAATCTGTGGGAAAACACTCTCATGTACTGATTGAAAGAGAAAGAAGAGGGCTTTGGAGTCCTTCTTCTTGTCGCTCTTCAATAGATCTCTTTCTACTACTGTCAAAGCAGCCAACGCTGCTGCATCTGCAGGTTCAGGGTAGCCATTTTCAACTAGCTCCCATAATCATTGAGAAGAAAACAAAGCTCTCATAGTTATGGACCAATAACTGTGATTCTTCCCATTAAGCTGTGGAAGTTGGGAATTTGTCAAACCAGTTCCAGCATTTTCCATCTTAACTGTATAAGTAAAGAAAAGATACTGACTGTATAATAAAACAAGAAATAACTTTCTCTGCTGGAGAAATCTGCTCAATAAGCTTCTTACAGCTCCTGCAGTGGAAAAAAAACTCTATTTTGTCCCACTGAGTGCCTAGACTAGCTCTGATACCATGTTGGAAATTTATGAATATTTCGAACAAAACAGAGGAAGCAAAGTTCCTCAACTAAACACAAATATTTAATGATAGAGATGTGGACAGAGAGATGGAGTAAAGCTCTATTTTATTAACCATAAAAATGACTATTACAAAATATAAACTTTCATCAAAACTACAGTTCTGGAATAATAAAAAATACTTCTTACTTTGTTTTTCAATTTCTGCTTTTACACAGATTTTTGTTTCAGCAACACACAGTCAGTTGCTGAAACTCCACACAGTCTATTGCTTAAACACACAGTCTGTTGCTGAAACACTCTGGAAAATGCACTGCTGCTACAAAATACAACGATTCTAATTTCCTCTGTTTTACGCTCTCTGTCTTCTTATCTACCTCTGTCTCTAATTCTCTATCTTTTTCTATTTCTCTAACATTAAAACTAATGCTGTCTATTACATATATATGTTGAAAAACATATTTGACTTAAAACATTAAAATAATAAAAATATCTTTTAATCTTATCAGCCTTTTAAATGAAATAAGCGGTGGGAGATAACGTGGTGCCTTTCGGAAAAAACAAAGTCGGTTGTTGCAAGGACATTAACTCAGAAAATTTAATGCACAGTGGAGTGCAAAAATAAAACATGACTTTGAAGCATCCATCCTTCTGAAATGTCCACAGAAATCAGATTTCTGTCCACCTGTTTCATATTGCAATTGGAATTAATTTCCAACACTTTAGTCTCCAATTGAAGTCCTTTTACAACACTCTTTTCTACAATAGTTTCTTTCACAAGCTCCACTTTAAGAGCTTTATTGGCTCTCTTCCTTCTTTGCCATAGCTTCCTAGTTGTAACTGCAACCACTATGTCCCTTCATTTTGTGGCTACCTGCTTCAATGATTTTAACTAACTGAAAACAAACTTATTATTTATATTTAAAATGACTTGTGTTATATTTTCTGCCAAAACATTCTTCATCAATCCGTACTTATAACAATGCTTTTTATCTTCAGCAATTTTACTAGTCAACTCGAACCGAAAGAATATTTATTAGATTTTTCAATATTATGCCATCATCTCTTATTCTTTAATCCTCTGCGGGTTCTATTTTCAAACATTGAAAAATTTAGGGGATAATTTTAGCTGGCTAATTTTTTATATTTCTTCCAAAAAAAATTTGGCCAATTTCCATTATTTCTAAAAATAATTCACCCAAATTTTATAGTATAAAATTATTTTATCTTAAAAATCACCAAAATCTTATATATACTAATATAATTAATAAAAATTGTTGATATTTTTATAAAAATATCATCAAATAATTTGTTTATTAAAGTGCCAAAGTTTCTAAAATCAATCTTTAAAATTTTCCTTGCTTTCAACTACAGTCTTCCAACAACATTTTATTGCTCAAAACATTCCAAAATCTTAAAAGGTTGACCATGATCCTATTATACTTATTTGCTCTAACTTCTTCTACTGGTTTATTTCCTACCTTTTCATAGTCCATTCAATTTCTTCAATCATCAAAAGTTTTCAATCATTCAATATCTTTCTATACTTGCACGTGGAGTTGAACGTGATCTCATAGAAATTCGACCTAGATATAATTTTTTCCTAAATCTTTTCACACTCGGATTGGTTCAAACTTGGTTGCATTTTATCTAAAGTTAGTTCACAGTTGGATACATTTTATCCTATATTAGTTCACACTTTGATACATACATTTTTGTCCTCGACTAATTTTTATCTGGATACATTTTATCTTGGATTAATGCACATCTAGATATATTCTCTTATGGATTTGCGTTTATGTGTTATTTTTTTTCATGTGTTATTTATTTTATTTTATTTTGTGTTTATAAATGTTTTTTTTAAAGTAATAATCATATTTAATCAAATTTTGTTATTTAATTTATTTTATTTAATATGTTTTTTTTGTTATCTAATTTTTTTTCAGAAATACATTAAAATAATGAATTAAAATTGCAGTTAAATGATTGAGATTAATCCACAAATAAAGATGAACAAAGCGCTCTCTTCCGATGGCCATATCTTGAGTTCAAAAGGCCAAAATGAGCGTGACTTAGCTTGTTGTAAAACTAAGAATTTGAGGAATATGCTGAGATAAATTTTCTTGTTAAATTGACAATGGAAATACCTAAAAGAAATTGAAAAAACATCGGTAAATGTTTTTATTTTTATTACATGTCTTATTTTTATTTTTAGTTATTTTTAATTTATTTTGTTTTGATTAATAAAAAGGTGTGGATTTAAAAATGATGCAGAAGTAATTTCAAGAAAAAAGGTTAAATCCTAGCAATTAAGGAGAATGAAACCATTAAAGAAAATATCATATATTCAAATTTAATTGCAAGAAATATTTCTAAGAAGATAATAGAATTTTATATTTAAAAATAAATTTGACGAAAATAGGAAGAATATCGTTCTGGTTATTTTCTTATTCTTGGTTATTTATATAAATTTTTCAATTGAAATAGGGTTGGAAGTCATTTGAACTATAATCAAATTATTATTTTAATCAAAGTCAGAGTTAAATGTTTGAAGACCCCGAGATTGATTTTTTGTGGATATATCTGTGCGTGGAGTATTGTGTGCTTTCCCTAATTTTTTTATAAGTATTTCTGGTTTCCATTTCAATAGTATTTCATTTTTTAAATAATTTATTGAAATATAATATTGGAATACATTTTATTTCTTTTTCTTTTTTTCTCTTTTTTCCTGTAAAATGAAAAACATAATGAGTTATTTAGAAAATTTGTATTTCTTTTAAACTTTTAAGTATACTATATTAAATTCTAAATCTTCCGGGAAATCACATGAGAAATTTTGAAACCGACGCGTTTTGAACTACCAACTGTAATTCATCATCAGGATAATGAAGATCAATCTGACTCCATCAAGTTTACGATGGAAACAGAGACTGATGGAAGCCTTCCTTTCCTTGATGTGCTTATCTCTAGAAATAATAATGGCTCTTTCTCGCACTGTGTCTTTCAGAAGAAGACACACACAGAGCAGTATCTACATTCTGGCTCTCATCATTTTCCTGCTCAGAAGCTTGGAGTTCTGAACACCTTAGCCACGAGAGCCCTTAGAATATCTGATAATGATCATTTGGATGAAGAAAGGGCCCATCTCCTTAAGGTCTTCAGAGAAAATGGTTATAACAAAAATCAGGGTTTGAGAGCTTTCATGAATGCTAGCAAAGGTCTTAATCAGAAAAAGTTAAAGGATGACGTTGTTGGTAGGGTTCATCTGCCTTTTATTCAAGGTACCACTCACAAGATTGCTCAGATTTTAAGAAAGCATAAGATCTCTTCCTCTTTTAAACCTTTGAACACCATTCGGAGTTCCCTTAAATTGGTAAAAGATCCTTTGGACCCAAAAAGCATGAAAGGGGTTTATCTGATCCCATGCTCTTGTGGGATTCCCTACATTGGTGAAACTGGTCGGTCAATTAATAAAAGGATCCAAGAGCATTATGCAGATATTAGGCATGGTAGAACTAAGTCGTCTGCGCTAGCTGAGCATGCAGAGAAGTTGAAGCATCACATTTGTATGGAAGACGCTAGAGTCCTTGCTAGGATTGATCATTTCCATCATCGTAAATTGAGGGAGGCGATTGAGATTGAGAAGAGGTCCTGCATATTGAATAGGGATGACGGTTGGAAGGTTAGCAGTTTTTGGATCCCTTCTCTTCACTCCCTATAATGGTCGTTCCTCTAATATGTCTCCTTCTTTTCTTTTCTTATTTAATTTTTTATGATTATGTTTCCTTTTATTCTATTATTATTATTACTATTATAGTTATTTTTATTTATATTTATTTTAGTTTTAGTATATTTTGTTTTATTTTATTTAGTTATTTATTTTATTTTATTTCATATATCTTATCTTATTTTATTTTTTTATTTTTATTTTATTTTTATTTATTTATTTATTTATTTTTATTTTTATTTTATTTTATTTTATTTTTTTTAATTTATTTAATTTATTTATTTAATTATTTTTTATTATTTATTTACTTATTATTATTATTATTATATTTTATTTTATTTTTATTATTGTTATTAACTTTTGACTTTTTGACTTTTTTGAATATTTTATTTTCATTTTTATTTCTTAGGGGTAGTTGCATTTTAGTTTTTATGTGTGGTTTTATATTTTTATTTTTTGACTTGGTCCTTATTTAATTTTTCTGGGTTATTTTGTAGATTTTAAGGTTGAGGGATTTGTATTTTTTGATTTGTTTTATACTTTTATTCATTTTATTTTATTTTTGAAGGTTCTTATTTTATTTTTGAGCGTTTTTAACATTTTTAATTGGCTTTGGGTTTTTGACCGTTGCTTCTCTCTTCTTGGTATATAATTGGATAGTCTGATAAGCCAATCTTCATTACCGTGATGATGAATTACAGTTGGTAGTTCGAAACGCGTCTGTTCCAAAATTTCTCATGTGATTTCCCGGAAGATTTAGAATTTAATATGTTATGGATCACAGAAGCTTGCACTCTCAAATTTTAAGTATACTTTTTTTTCATTTTTTTTTATATTTGAATTATAGTTTAGACACTGGCTCTTATTTTTTTCGTGTAAAAAAAATATGAAAACATTACATGCAAATAAATTATATATATATAATTTTTTAAAAGCTCTTCTAACAACATCACAAATCTATCAAGTGGTTGACTAACCCTGTATCTCAGTCAAGAAATATTACTACCAAAAAAACTGCAAAATTGTTAAGGGAATTCACTTCGGTGATATTTTCCTTACCTTTGTTGATTGAATTACACAATCTTATTGCATAAAATTAGGTAATATTTCTTATAAATAAAATTTTATGTCATATATATTCCCCAGTTTGAATTAGTTTAGTCATTTTTTTGGATAATTTAGTATAGGAAAATGGACGTATGTTCTAGGGAGTATGGCCACAGCAAATGAAAATGAGTGTAATTAGGACCTTGATCCGATGATATCTCCCCTATTGCACAAGGAATTTTTCCACGGTCAACAAATTGGAAAAACGAAATCTTGAACTTCTCTCCCTAGTGGAGTGGCTAGAAATATGTTGTAGCCCTTGAAGAGAATGGTGTTGCTAGATATCTAGAGAAAAAAATATCTTCTCTACTTTATTCCCTAAGATGGCTCTTGGGGCTAGGGGATTTAAAGAATGAACACCCTTGATTTTTAAATTTAAAGACTATAATAAATAAATGCTGAATAATATAGCAAGCTAGGGATACTAGTTATCTCATACTAGATTAGAAAATCAGAATTCCTTCAATGGGAACCTTATCGCATCTCATCGACATATTAAATCAAGTGAATGGTGAGAAGATAGTTTTAGGTACCAAATGAATATGGTAAGCATCCTTTAGTAATGAGAAGAAGTTGTCTAGAGGGTTTTAGAGAGTGGTTGTATTTAATTCATTTTGAAAAACAAAAATGTAATAAAAATATATAAACAAACTTTAATATGTGTAAGAAACAACTAAATCCCTATTTATTTTTAATAATTATAATAAAAATAATAACGTATGTAAATTTCAAATTTTGAACAAATTAGTTCCTCATTCCTACCAGTAATATTGAATGCCTAATTTATTAAAAAGTTATAAAATAAATTATAAACCAAAATATGAACAACTAATAAAAAAAACCTAGTGCAACAAATACCCTGCTAATTACTTACTAAAAGTTCAAACAATAATAATAAAATGAGATAAGCTTATAATTTTATTATTACCAAAATAAAACAATACATAGTATTACAGCCGCAAACAAGAAGAAATGTTGAGGAATAGAAGAGAAAAACAAGCGGTCTATGCAAAGAGTCGTGAATCCATCAATGACACACTATTTTTCTATGTTATAGTGACCTCTTAGTCTTGGCTGTTAAGTATTTTTCTATGTTATAGTGTAATTACTCTGTTTTGGTATTTAATATTAATTAATCTCAACTTTATATTGGAGTTGTTTATGGAAAAGTGGTTGGAATCCAGATAATTTTTTTAAGAATTTTTCCACCAATAATATTTGAATCATATTTTTTATGGTAGAAATAAATTCAACGCTATCAAAAACCTCCAAAACACCTAAAATATTAAAGTTTAATAAAATTTACAAAAATCATTACCAAATCTTCTTAAAATCCTACCAAAATTTCCATAATTTTTTTTTAAAATCTAGGATAATCGGTAACTGGTGAAAGTTTTCCTGAACAAGGCCCAGAATCAAATCCTACTAACGAAACTTACTGTTAAACCACATATCACTGTATAAAATTTCCATAATTTTCAAAACAAAAAAATCTAATTATACTACAACTTTCATATTTAATATCCATTTTATCCTCACGAAAATCAATTCCAGCCTTCCATTCTATAACCATTAAATCTTTAATGTATCCTATAAAGCTTTAATTCCGCGTGCTGAATATTACAAACTCAGTTATTATTTTAAATTTCAAAATTAATTTCCCTACGAGTTATAATCTCCTTTCACGTTAGCCAATGTATTCACATTATATCTTGACATGCATGATTTGGGGCTCATTCTTGTAACTTCGTCATATTGAGAGAAATAATTCTTCATGCACAATGCAATTTCCTTTTCTATTTGGATATAAAATTATTTTCCCTTCAACATTAATTTTCTAGACACATTTGCACAATAAGCCTTCACACATTCCTTGTTAATGTTTTCTTTTAAACGAAATACCCATTCATTAATTCAATCTATTGAGTAACTTTTAAAAGTAAACAAATAAATTACTATGAGTTAGTTTAATTGGTTAAGTTTCATTATTAAAAAAACATTTTTATTAAGAGTTGAAAATAATTATATTATTTTATATTAATGGAGAAAAGGTTACATAAGTTGTAACGTATCTTCTTAGTTTAGGATTAGTTCCTAGAAATTAGGGGTTTGGTTGCAACTTCCTAACTTCTAGTATTGTACTTAATGATGTAATCTTTCATTGATGCATGTAGAGTGTACGAGAGTTCTCTCTCTGTTCTGAGTGTAATCTCCAGGTGCAGGCAACACCTGAGAGCTACAACTCCTTCTTTCAATTCTGTGTGCATATTTTATCTTGGTATCAGAGCTCAGATTAGGTGAGCCTGATTTTTTATCGCGTTTGTGGCTGGAGTGCCTTTGTGGCCAGTTTGCCTTTGTGGCAGAATCGCCTTCGTGGCTAAAAGTGCCTTTGTGGCCGCGTGTACACGAGAGCTTTGTGCTCGATTGAGCAGGTGGACTGCAGAACACCTGGCTCGGACTCAGATGATTTTTTAATTTTTTGAGTAGAAGGGGGTTGGCGCGTTTTTCGCGCTGACAGTAGCGCCAGGAAGCGCAACTGGCGCGTCTGTTCAGCTGTTAATCACGCCACCGCGCCATTGGCGCGGAGTCGCACGGGAAAATCGCGCCAAGTGTCTTTTACTTACACCGATTTCATCCGGGCGCGGGTTTTTCATTCGGGAGAGCGCCGACTCACCTTCAAGGGGATTTGCGGAGAAGCAGATCAGAGAAGTTGCGGATCTATCCAGGAGAGGCAGATCAGATCAATTTTGATCAGATCGAATTTGGGGCTATATTGGAAAATAGCAGATTCGCTCATCGGAGCGAGATTGAATTGAAGATTTGTCAGATATCAGGAGACCAGCAGATCAGTGGCAGAAAAAGTGGCAGATTGGGTGTCAGGATTTGACAGGTATTGATTGTTTTGTTTTTTTTTTACTGTTGGGTAGATCTGATCAAAATGAGTAATACGATGGAATCTTATATCCACGAGTCTGGCAAACTCGATGGATCTAACTTCACAAACTGGAAGTTCAAGATCCAGACCTTGCTTGAGGGTGTGAATGCATGGTCCATAGTTACAGGTGATGAGCAGAGGCCGAATTCGAACACAGGGACACAGGAGCAAGAATGGGATAAACGAGAAAACAAGGCAAAAGTTTTGCTGAAGATGTCTGTCAAGGACAACATTATCCCCCATATTAGAGAATGTAAAACGTCTGCGGAGATCTGGACGACCATCAAAAATCTGTATCAGATCCAGAATACAAGTCGAATTATGGCACTTAAAAGCAAGTTATTTTCAATGAGGATGGACGAAAGTGAGACTGTTGCTGCATTCATTGCGCGAATCAAAGATGTGAAAGACGGATTAGGGGCCATCGGGGAGAAGGTGTCTGACTCTGATCTTGTCACAATCACACTGAACGGAATGCGAGATGAATTTCAAATGTTCATTATTGGATTGGCGGCAAGGGAGAAAGTGCCCACATTTGAAGATCTGACAGGCATCTTGCTGCAAGAAGAGGAGCGGCGACATAACTTGAACCCCCAGAACGATGATCTTGCGCTGATGGCGAAACGACGACCTTTCAGAGGGAAGCAGCCACAGCAGCAATCACAGTTGCAACTGCAGCAGAGAGGAGGTACATCGCAGAAGAGTCCATATAAAGGTATGCTTGTAAATAATCCTATAAGAAGATGTTATTACTGTGGAAAGAAGGGTCATATACAAAATGGATGTCTTAAGAAGCAGGCAGATGATGCAAGGAGAAAACTAGCAACTGCAAAGCACAGAGGATACTTTGTCGAAGAAGAAGATGTTGAAGAAAATGAAGATTTCAGCCATGAATTTCGAATATTCACAGTCGACTGTGCCCTTTCAGCATCCAATGAGGACGATATTTGGTATGTCGATTCCGGAGCATCCTCCCACATGACAGGTAAAAAGGAATTTTTTGAAAGTCTTGAAGAAAGTACATATGGATCGAAAATCTATTTAGGAGATGATAGTGGATACGAGATTAAAGGTTATGGGGTTATTCTAGTTAAGTTACCAAATGGAAAAATCAGTCATCTTAAAAATGTCTTATATGTACCTGGAATTAAGAAAAATCTCATATCTGTATCCATGATAACTGATCAAGATATGCAAGTCGAGTTCTTCAAGACTCATTGTGTGGTAAAGGATTGCAGGAGAGAAATTGTTGCAACTGGCGTGCGCGTTGGAAGTCTATACAGGTTGGATGTCAAAAGTATACCAAAGCGAGCCATGGTTGCAGGTGGATCGACAGCCGAACAACTCTGGCATTAGAGGTTCGGACATTTGAATTTACAGGACCTCATGTTATTGCAGAGGAAAGGTATGGTTGAGGGACTCCCTATCTTTCGTAATACTCAGTTAAATTGTGATGGTTGTGCCTTAGGGAAGATGCATAGAGAACAGTTTCCTGTGCACGATAGGAGGAAGGAAACAGATATTTTAGAACTAGTGCACACTGATATATGCGGACCTATGCAGACAAGGTCGCTAGGTGGAGCATATTATTTTCTGTTATTTACTGATGACTGCACTAGATATTCATGGGTTTATTTTTTAAGTAAGAAAAGTCAGACTTTCCAGTGCTTTATAGAATTTAAAACCTTGGTGGAAAAACAGTTTGGGAAGAGTATAAAAATTCTCCGATCTGATCAAGGGGGAGAATATAAGCTAGGGGAATTCATGAAATTCTGCAAATCTCACGGGATTTTTCAGCAGTTTACAGTGCCACACACACCACAGCAGAATGGAGTTGCAGAGCGCAAGAACATAACCTTAGTGGAGTGCGCAAGGAGCATGTTACAAGGTAAGGGTCTTTCTAATAGTTTTTGGGCAGAGGCTATCAACACTGTTGTATATTTGAAGAACAGAAGTCCTACCAGGTATCTTGGCTTCAAAACTCCTTTTGAAGCTCTATATGGATTTAAACCAGCAGTAAACCATCTAGAGTTCTCTCTCTGTTCTGAGTGTAGTCTCCAGGTGCAGGCCATACCTGAGAGCTACAACTCCTTCTTTCAATTCTGTGTGCATATTTTATCTTTAAGAGATAACACGTTCAATTCTCTCAACAATTTTCTAGTCTGTGATCTATATAGAAAAATAAATAATGTAAATATTAATAATGATAAGTATTGGTTCATATCACACAGATAACTTAATTTGGATCTCCATTCCCAATGAATAAAAAATATCACATTATAACTTAGTATGGCATAACACTTATATATATATATATATATATATATATATATATATATATATATATATATATATATATATATATACTTTGTATACCTCTTTTTCCACTGATGGTTTTAAAAAATAATAAGTTTTTGAAACTATACTTGATTTATCCCCATAAACTTCAAATAAATAGGACGGCCTTGGTAAATAAGTAAAATATATTTCATTTTAGTTGAAAAGCTATGTTATAATATTATTAATAATTAAACCACCTCATAAAGAAATAATTTAGGCATCTCTTAAAACTTATATTGTTAGTGCATCAGGGGATAATTATACATAGACATAATTATAGGGATTATTGTTTACCTTTAGTTAGTTAAATATAATGTCATACTTGGTGAAAATGCCTTATTACTAATAATAGTAATTTCTCTGCTAATATATTCGATGGACCTGAGCACCCTTTCCATTGTGATCTCCCTGATGATACAGAGAGTTTTAGACCTATCCACATTTTTCTCGATATTTCCTTCTTTCTATTCTTAAACCTTGAATTCCTCGCATTCTCCCTTTTCCCTTTCCTTCCTAGTTCCCTTTTGTCCTCCCTTTCTTTCCCAGGTCTATCTCACTCCCCAAGCCAACCTTTGCTTGCTACAACATGTTTTTCTTGAAAGAAAATAAACCATAACCAATTTGTCCGTTGAATCCCCTTGGCCTAAGATATTGTTGCCTTTATTTTTTATGACAGATTGGTCAAATTTTCAAAAAACCCCTCCATATTGATTCATCAGGAAACTCAGTGACATTCTAAAGGTCAATGTCTCTCCCTCTTAATCCATATCATGTGCCCTCTACCTATCTCAACATGGTGTTTTGGGTAAATTAATGGGTCTATGGCCTTCTCCTCGAATTGTCTATGTGTGGATTGAAAATAATTAGAAACCCATAATCAAAGGTTAGGTCACTTCCTCCTTCTGCAGGTAACGGGTTTTCACCTTTTTCTTTGAAACTAAGTTGGACAAGGACTTGATCTTCAGGAGTGGAATATATTTCATGGGTCCCCAGGGCTTTTACCTTGAATTGTAGAGCCTGAATTTCAACCTCAATTGTAATGTTCCTACCTCTGTACTTGTTTGGGTCAAAATCCTCTTCCTTCCCCTACACTATTGGAATGATGCTACCTTTACACAAATCATAAATGATCTTTGAAAATACATTGACTATGTTGAACCTTGTGAAGGGATTTTCTCCTGTGCTTGCATATGTGTTGAGGTTTATCATGACAAAGGGATCCCTGTTGCAACTAATGTTTACCTTGACAACTGGTCCCATATTGAAGAATTTTATTAGGATCAACTTCCTTTAAAATGTAAATTCTATCATGGATATGGTAACTTTTCTAGAATCTTCCCTAAAATGCAAGATGATCAAGACAAAAAAGGAGATTTAGGAGAGCAATGGTATAAATCTAAGAATAGACGCAACCCAAATAAATAGGAGCCTCAAAAATATAATGAAAGAAAAATAGGAAAATGATCCTATTCCTCAAATAATAAAACCCTCGGGAACCCTGAAGGATTAAGCAAATTAGGGAACCTAGAAGGAAATGAGAATAGCTTTGGAGCCATTTATACTATAATGGAAGAAAGGAAAATTCCACATCAAGAAATCCGAGAACAGACAAGAAACTTGAGAAACCCTCCCATATGAAGCTCAAGGAAAAACCCATGAGCATGCCTAGATTAAATGGAGTTACATATAGTAATTTAGAGGAAAAATTGGAGGAATAAGAGGCTTTCCTCTCTCCAAGAAATATTACAACTACTTCTTATTTTGCAAGCTCAACAAATGAAAAGAAAATAATAAAATAAAAATAAAGAGTCTGAAAATTGTTCATGAAAATAAGGAAGAAAAACCAACAAAGAGTACCACATTAAAAAGAGGGGAAAAGAAAAGGATCTAGGCCGCTCGCATATTATCCCTCTTCAATTGGTGGAACATGGTAACAAAGAAATTAAAAAAGAATTTGGAGCAACCCCTCCTAAAGGGGAAACCCAATATACGTGTAAGTAATGATCATAATCTCTTAGATTTATAAGGGCCTCATATCTAAAAAAATAAATTTCTAGGTAAAATCTCTTATCAAAAAAGAAAAACCCTCGGTGGCCCTTCTCTAGGAGACAAAATCAGTGGAGTGGGAGCTCTTTTAAAGAAAATAATATTTAGATCAACAATGATATCTCCTCTGTCATGTCTAGGGTATCTTAGTAGTATTATGTACTTTGTGGGATCCTAATCAACTCTAGCTTCTAAATACCTTCAATACAACTCACTAGCTTGCAAATTATTTTTAGATCCTCATAACAAACTAGGTACATGCTATCATCAATGTATATATGCTTGTTGATTTTAAAGAAAATAAAGACTATTGGAGCTCTCTCATGGGCCTTAAATACTTTAAAGATGGCCCCAACTATATTTTTGGAGGGTACTTCAATACCAATCTCAATAATATGAATAAAAATGTGGATCGATTATCCATAACCCTTTCCAAGAGAGCATGGATAATTTCATAAGTTTCCTCCATCTGTTAGACATCAACCATCCTAGATTCCACTTAACTTGGAACAATAGAAGACTTGGCCTGATTCATATTGTTGCTATATTGGATTGCTTCCTAGCCTCCAATTGTTTCTTTTCCCTCAATATTTCCCTTCAATCCTCCATCATCCCTTATAATTTCTTGGACCATGGTCCTATTAGGTTGTATTTATCCTCGCCAACTAACTATGACCCTATTCCATTTTGATATTCCTTTCTTTGTGTTGGGTGTGGATCTTGATTATCTTCCTATTTCAAAGGTCTTGTTTCACACACATTTGGATCCCAATCCCTGACCTGGGGGGGGGGGGGGGGGTGTGGGGGGACCTTCCCCCCACTACTATTTCCAGGGGGTAGAAACACCTTCTTAGTCCCCTTGGAAAGGGTTCGAGGGAAACACCCCTAAAAGAAACATTTAGAAAAAAATTACCTTGTAAAATGTTGTAATTTTGTAGTCAATTTGGGTCGTTCATTAGGTGGAAGATATAACAGTAGAAGTTATGTTAATTTAGGGGTTTTTTCCTTAGAATGAAACCCACATTTGTATGAGGAAATTGTATTGTGGTTGTGTATCATTATATGTGATAAAAAGAGAGGATATTTTTTTAGAGTGAAGAGTAAGTTACAACAGATTTGGTGTAGGTTGTATTGCTTCAATTTTCTAGATAATATAAAATGAAGGACTGGTTGTTTCTCCGTGGATGTAGCCAAAATTGGGTGAACCACGTATATCTACGTCTCTCTTGTGTTATGATTTTCTTTGTTTGTGGTTTTCAAATAGTTTATGTGTTTCATTGCGTTTTTATTTAATTTCTAACAACTCGTATTAGATTCGAATTTCAATGTGGTTAATAAAATCATAAGAGAGAAGGGTTTCTAGTTTTACCGAGAGTAATGGAAAAATATGGTAGTGTTAGGGTTGGTAAATTTAATGACCAAAATTACTAGCTATAAAATATGCAAATGGAGGATTATTTATATCAGAAATATCTTTACCTACCATTGAGTAGAAAATCAAATAATACAATGGGTGTGACAAATGAAGAATGGAATATTATCAACTGAAAGGCACTAAGAACAATACGATTATGCCTAGTAGTGTTTGTGGCCTTCAACATTTCAAAAGAAAAAACAATGAAATGTCTAATGAAGGAATTGGAAAAAATATATGAAAAAACCTCAGTCTTAAAACAAGGTATTTCTTCTGAATAATTTATTCAATATGAATATGTTAGAAGGTGGATCTATTGTTGATCATTTAAATGAATTTAACGTGGATACCAATCAATTAAGTTTTGTATTGGTAAATTTAGATGATGAAGTTAGGGCTCTATTGTTTTAGTGCTCATTTCTAGAAAGTTGGAATTTCTTAGTCATGGATATCAATAATTTTATCTTTTGATCTAATACTTTAAATTTTTGATGTTGTTTGTGCTATACATAATGAGGAAATGCAATGGAAAATCTTATGTGAGACGTTAGGTAATGTTCTGACTATAGAGACTAGGGGAAGAAAAATAGAGAGAGGAAAGAGCCTATGATATCACTGTAAGTCAAGGAAAGGTAGATCCAAATCGATATCAGTGATAATTTTCTTGAAATGTGGGAAGAAGGGACACTTGAATAAAGACTATAAATTTCATAAGGGAAAAGAAGGAGATGCACAACAAGAGATCAATCAGGAAGCAAACATAAGAGGTAATGTGTTGAAATATGCTTTGATTCTTTTGTTATAGAATATTATTGATGATTTGGTGGTAGATTCAGGGGATTCATTACATGCCAAACCCCATAGAACATTTTCATGACAATGTTCAAGGATATTTTGGACAGGTTCGTCTAGGTGATGATAAACCCTGCCAAATTATTAGATTGGGTAAGGTACTTTTAAAGAAACAAAATTGAAACCAATGATTACTAAAGGAGGTAAGGCATGCTCTTGAACTAAATAAAAATATAATTTCAACAAGTTAGTTGGGAAGCGAAGGTTGTGTAACTACATTTACAGGAAAAAACATGGAAGGTCACTAAAGGAGTCTTAGTAATAGAAAAGGGAGAAAACGTTGGTACATTTCATTTATGCAATGGTATTTGTGATTCCACTAATGCTCTAACCTATATAGGAGAAGATATGACACCATGGAAACATAGGCTTGGCTACATGAGTGAAAAGGGGATGCATATTCTTCACTCAAGGATTTTTTTTTCCAAGTTTGAAGCATGTTGATTTGGATTTAGATGAGAATTGTGTTTATTGAAAACAAAAATGAGCCAAATTTATTAGATTTCGGAAAGAAAGTAAGAGTGAAAATCTATATATCTATGGGGACCATCTTAGCTATCATATATCGGTGGTGCTTATTATTATGTTACTGTTATTAGTGATGGAACTAGAAAAACTTGGATCTAGAATATTTGCAATAAATTTGATGTATTTGATACTTTTAAGAAATGGAAAACATTGGTTGAGAATGAGACATGAAAGAATTTTAAGTGTCTCAGATCAGATAATGGAGGTGAATAATGAAACAAGGATTTTGTTAAATATTGTTCAGACCTAGGAATTCATAGAGAGAAGACAATTTCAGGAACACCACAAGAAAAAGGTGTGTCAGAATGGATGAATAGTACGATCTTGGAATGTGCAAGGTGTATGTGATTGCATGCAGAATTGTCATTACACTTTTGGGTAGATGCTATAGATATTATTTTTTATCTAATAAACATAGGGCCTTCGAGTTACATGGACGGTGGTATTACAAAGGAGGCATCGATTGGTAAGAAGGTCAACTATTCATTTCTAAAGACCTTTGGTTTTGAATAATTTGTCCACATTAATAAAGAAAAAAAAAAAACAAAGTTTGAGGAAAAATCAAAGAAATGTACCTTTATTGGATATGGTGTTAATGATTTTGGTTATCGCCTATATGATTATGAAAACCAAAAATTCATTAAGAGTAGAATTGTGGTATTCAATGAAAGGGTCTTGTATAAAGATCAATTGTAGAGAGAGAAACAGGAGAAAAGAAAACACAGAATACGCAGTGTTTGATGACATCACATAAAAAGTAAACTCAAAGGTGCCAGAAAATCATAATGATCAATAGCAAGAAAAATAACACCAATGGCATAAAAACCAACAATAACCACCTCAAACTCCTACAAGTGTTGTTAGAATATCTACGAAGTTAAGTAGACCCCATGAATGATAGTCTCCTTCATTATATTATGTATTTTTGACTAATTTGGGCGAACTAGAAGGATATGAAGAAACAAAGCAGGTAGAAACCAAAAAAAAGTGGGAGAAGGACATGGAATAACAGATGGAATCCTTGGTACAAAATCAGGCTTGGGACTTAATCAAGTTGCTTGGAGGTAAAACAATATTGCAAAAATGGGTTTGCATTCTAAAGAAAGAAGATGTTGGAAAAAAGAGGTACAAGGGTATAGTTATTGAGAAGGGGTTTTCACAAAAGAAAGGTATATACTTTGATGAAATAATTCCTCCAATTGTTAAAATGACTTCAATCATAACTATTTTAAGTTTAATGGAAATATAAAATTTGCATCTTGAACAGTTAGATGTAAAGGAAAACTTTCTCCATGGGGATTTAGAATAATATATCTATATGCAACAACCACAAGGGTATGAGACCAAAGGTAAGGAGAAATTAGTGTGCAAGTTGAAGAAAAGCATGTATGGATTAAAACAAGCTCTAAGGCAGTGGTATCTAAAATTTTACAGGTTTATTTCTAAACAAGGTTATACTCAATTTCAATATGACCATTATGTTTATCTTAAGAAACAAAATGATGGAAACTATATTATAGTTCTATTGTATGGCTATGTCATGCTTCTAGCTGGGTCTAACATGCAGGAAATAAATGTTCAAAAAAAAAAAATTATCCAATTGATTTGAAATGAAGGATTTGGGCATTGAAAAGAAAATCCTTCGTATGAGAATAACTAGAGACAAGAAAATTTCCAAATTAAAATTATCTCACAATGAGTACATAGAAAAGGTATTGAAAATATTTAATATGTAGAATGCAAAACTAGTTAGTACACATTTTGCCAACCATTTTAAGCTAAGGAGATGTGTCCCATGTCTAAATAGAGATATGTTATATGTCTAACATTCCATACACATCAACAGTTGGAAGCTTAATGCATGCAATGGTGTGCACAAGGCTTCATAGTGCATGTGTAGTGGGAATTTTGAATAGGTATATGAACAATCCAGGAAAAGAGAATTGGATGGAAGTGAAGTTTATTCTCACGCATTTGAGAGGTACCACTAATCAAGAATTATGTTTTTGAGGTTCAAACACTATTCTACAAGGATATTCTCATTAAGATATGGAAGGTGATCAAGATAATAAGAGGATAACTATGGGGTATGTCTTTACAGTAGGTGGAACAAAAATAAGCTGGGTTTATAAAACATAAAGTATTGTTGAACTTTCAACAAGAGAAGAAGATCATGTTGTCACTATAGAGGCTAGTAAAAAAATGATTTGGTTACAAAGTTTTATGGATCAATTGGGAAAGAAGCAGGAGATTGGAAGGTTATATATTGATATCGGGAGTGTCATTAATCTTGCAAATAACTCGTCATTTAATTTAAGACTAAACATATACAACATAGGTACCATTTCATACGGTCAGTTTTGGAAGATGGACAATTGAATATCGAAAATATAAACACTACCCAACATCTCATATATATGTTAACAAAGGTGGTAACCACGGAGAAGATAATTTTCTGCACATTTCCTGTTACTCTTCAAGTATGATGGTAAATATGAGAAACAACGAGGTCCAACTGGAAGAATTATTCATAAATTGAAACAATGGTTGATTTTCTATAATCAATCTCCAAGTGGGAAATTGTTGGGTGTGGATCCTAATTATCTTCCTAATTTGAAGGTCATGTTTCAGATGCATTTGGATCCCAATCACTGATGGGGGGCTGTGGGGGGGCTTTCCCCCCAAACTATTGTTGCCAAGGGGAAATTTAGAGAAACATTTCATTGTAAAATATTGTAGTTTTGTCGTCAATTTGGGTTGTTCATTAGGTGGGAGATATAACAGTAAATATATGTTAATTTTTGATTTTTTCCTAGAAGACAACCCTCAGTTTATATGAGGAAATTGTATTGAAATTTTTTATCATTCTATATGATAAAAATAGAGGAAATTGTGTGAGATAGAAGATGAAATTACAACATATTTGTTATATATTGTATCCCTTTTGTTTTTTGGATAATATAAAAGGAAGGATTTGTTATTTCTCTATGGAAGTAGCCCAAATTGGGTGAACCTCGTATATCTGTGTCTCTCTTGTTTTATGCTTTTCTGTGTTTTTTTTTACATAATATTTTGTGTTCCATTGCTCTGTTATTTAGTTTCTAACACTTTTGTCTTTGTCGCTAAAATTCACGAACTTGTTATATTTTCATGGACCCCTTGGGTGGAGGGAATCTTAGTCCATATCTGGGAATCCAAAATTAAATTAATTAAGAGGAGAATTAAGGACTCACTAGTGGAATCCAAGACCAACAAGAAAGAAAATATCCAAGAGATGGAACTGAAAATAGACAAAATCCAATCTTCCATAGAAAATGAGTGAGTCACTGCTAGATCCCTATAATAATAGTGTAGCTTCCATATTGTTATTAATGTTCCCCATAAAATCCCACTATTGTTAATTTTGTTCCTTTACATTAATATTGTTATGTAGGCCCTAATTATAGTTTTACCCCTTATACTCCTATATATACCAATGAGGTCTTATCATTTTAATCATCCAGGGAATTTTCAATTATGTGATGTAAAGGAGGTTTACCCCTTGAAGTGGATTCATATATAGTCCTTGATATATATTCTTATTCTATTTTTGTGTTATTTTTAGTTGGAATCATAAAATTTGGTTTTAGAGCTTTGGATCCTAGGGTTTTGTTGCTTCATATAGGTGATATTGGAATTTTTGCAATAACTTTATTTTTGTGAGGGTTTGGAAGATGAATGTTTTAGCACGTGGTTTTGAAATGTTGGTGAACTTTGTGAAAAAAATTCAGATCCTTTTTTGATATATTTTGTGAGATATGGTCTGAGGAATTTAGGGTTTCTACATGCTCCAAAATTAACTCTAAAAAAGGTGACCAAGGGAAAATCGTCATAACTTTCCCTTCATTGATTGGATTTGAATTCTGTAAAAAGTGACTGAAATTGCAAATTATTCAAATTTTTGGGGACACATTTTAGGGCTGAAGGTTGAAATATTGACATGTGGAAGTCTGTACAGGTTCACTGTACTAAACATGTCCATAATCAAATCATCATGGGAGATTTAGTATAAATTTCTCTTGAATAATCCAATTTTGCTCTACCTTGTGGGGTTGGAAATAAGATATATAAAGCTACCTAAGGATGAAGGTTAAAATCTTTGATACAAAAATTTCAAGATCAAGCTTCAAAAAGAATGAAAAAAGGTGTGTATTATTTAAATTTGCATAAATTTTATTTGAAAATCAGTCTGAAGTGATTCAAAGGGCGTAGTGAAGCATAGATATCATTATTTGTTTCCAACATTCCTTGAAACAAAATGAGGGATACACATAGTAATCCAAGAATATTCTCTACTATGCCACGTGAATAAGAGCAAGAAATGCAACATCATATATCAAAATTACGAGACCAAGTGAAACACATTTGACTCTCACAAAGAGCAGCTAAATATGAATTGGATGGTTTAAAAGTGTCAATAAAAGGGGACATGGGAGTTTTGAAGGATGTTTTAAAATCAAAATGGAAGTGATGATGAATTTCAAGATGGAATGGTTGAACGGAGGTTTGACAAAGTTATTGCAAGAAAGGCTTCCTAGTGGTTACAAGGTATTCCATGAAAATAAAGATGAGGAAAAAAGGAATATGATTTTAGAGACTCCAACAATGGGTTAAAAACTAACCACATTCCAAAGGTCGATAGGAAGAATTTTGATGTCAAGGATCTGATAAAATGGATACTACAAATGCAACAATTCTTTGATCTACACAATGTGCAACACACACAAAAGGTAGGCATTGAATATTTATATTTAAAACCCAATCAATTTTTATTGTATCAATGACTTTTTTATTTTAAAGAACTAGTCACTTGGACATTTTTTATGGAGGAATTGATTTAACATGATGAGGATACAAAGAGAAATACCTTATTTAGACAAATATAAATCCCAAGGAAAAGGGTTCAATTGGGGAGCACATTGAGGAATTCCAATGATTGAATATCAAGGTAATTGATATTCCAGAGGAGCATTTGATTGATGTCTTCATAGGGACTTTAAAGGATAACATCAAACATGATGTTCTCCTTTAGGAACCTAAGTAATAGGATAATGTATTCAATGTAGCAAGAGAAGTTGAAAGAAAAATTATGGCAACAATGAGGTCTACCAGTCACAACTATAAATATGGAAGTGTTGTCGTTCCTAGCTTCCAACAACCCACAAGGTTGAAACCACAACAATTGGAGGAAAAAAGAGAAAAAGGGATTTGTTACAATTGTGATATAAAATATAATAAAGGTAATAAATGTGTTGAAAAGAAATTATTTTACATATATTTTAAAGAGTAGGAAGAAAAGCAACAAGAAAAATCAAAAGAAGAAGATATACACCAGCAACCAACCAAGGGAATAAAAAAGAAGAAATGAATTTGACCATATCTTGTAAAGCATTGGTGGTAATTACCACTCCTCAAACTCTCAATATAGAAGGATATATCAAGAATAAAAATTTAATACTGTTGATTGATTCGGGTAGTACTTATAATTTTATTCATTGTAAGATAGCCAAGGATTTGAATTGCTTTGTATACCCAACACTAGAGTGTCAAGTGATGGTTGCAAATAGAGGAACTATAAGTTTCTCAGGGAAGTGCCATAATATCAATCTAACCATGGGGAAATATGTATTGAACAATAAAATTCTTTCCATTTCAATGGGTGGTGAAGATGTTGTATTAGGACTGCAATGGTTACAATATTTGGGGAAAATGTATTTTAAATTTCATGATCTTTTCTTTATTTTTTTCTTGGAAGGGAAGGAAATTGAATTAATAGGTATGAAAAGGAAGCCTCAAAATATAAATATCTCTAATGGCATGATAAATATTTTGAAGAAGAAACCACAGGGATTAAGTGAAAAATTGTGTTCACTAGATGTTCAAACGTTTAAGTCATCCATTTCTCCAGATCTCCAAACAGTACTTGACAATCATTCTAATATATTTGAAACTCCCAAAGGTCTCCCACCTATTTTCCATCATGATCATGCTATTCACTTGATTCCAATAAGTGTTCCTCCAAACATTATACCTTACACATATCCTTATGCCCAAAAGAGTGAAATTGAATGTATGGTTGCAAAAATTCTAGAGGCATGTATAATTCAACCCATCCAAACTTATTTCTCTTCTATAATAGTATTGGTGCACAAGAAGGATGGATCATTGTTTATGTGTTCATATTATAGAGAGATGAACAAGCTTAATATTAAAGATAAGTTTCCCATTCTTGTCATTGATGAATATTTGGATGAACTACGTGGAGAAATTTACTTCATGAAGATTGATATTCATTAAAGATATCATCAAATTAGAATAAATAAAGGTGACATTCTGAAAGAAATATTTAGAACTCATGAAGGTCATTATGAATTTTTGGTCATTTATTTTGGACTTACTAATGCGCCATCCACATTTCAAGGTTTGATTAATTCTACTTTCAAACCCTTCCTTAGAAAATTTGTGTTATTACTTTTTGATGATATACTAATCTATAGAAAGTCTTGAAAATATCATGTTCAACATGTTGACAGGGTGTTCAAACTATTGGAGGAGAAACAATTGTATGAAAAATCCCCCAATTTTTTATTTGAAGTAGAAGAAGTGGAATATTTGAGTCATATTGTATCCCATGAGGGTGTTAAGGAATACCCTAAAAAAATTAAAGTCATTAAGGAATGGAAAATCCCCACAACCCTATTTATTGGGTTGACAAAGTATTATCACAAATTTGTTAAGAATTATGGGAAAATGATAGCACCTTTAACAACATTACTAAAGAAAGATGCATTTTTTTGACAAAAGAAGCAACTAATACCTTTCAACATATTAAAGAGGGAATGTGTTGAGCTTTGATATTTGTTACACTAGACTTCACAAAAACCTTTATTATGGAATGCAATGCCTCAAGAAATGGAACTGAACTTGTTTTAATGAAAGAAGGAATACCCGTTACTTTTCAAATTTTTCCAATTAGGGAGGGTATTTACAAAAACCTATTTATGAGAAGGAAATATTGGCAATGTTATATGCACTAGAGAAATCATGCATTTACCTAATGGGAAGAAAATTCAAGGTAAAGACATATCGTGATAGTCTTAAATAATTCTTGGAGAAAATATTATCTTTAGAAGAGCTGCAAAAATGGGTCACAACGGTGTTGGGTTATGATTTTGAAATCGTATATAAAAATGGAAGAAAAATGTTGTTGCAAATGAAATCTAAATAAGTGATGAGGATATGGAAGCATTTGTATGTGCCATTTATATTATCCAACCTGATTGGATAATTTAAGCAAAGGATGAATGGAAGAATGATGAAGAGGTATCGACACTCATTCAAAAATTGTAGCAATATCCGCGAGTGCATCTGATTCATTTATTTGGAAAATTGATTCACTGTGGTAAAAAGATCACTTGCACATATGTAATAACTCCCAACTTAAAGAAAAGGTTCTTTTCTAATTACACACCTCTCCTATAGGAGGGAACTTAGGATTTTTTAAAACTTACTACGAGGTTAAAAAGGAATTTTTTTGGATGGAAATAAATATTATATTCAAAATTTTGTGGTGGAATGTTTGGTTTTCCAACAAAATAAAGTTGATACAATTAAGGCCCTAGGTATTTTGAAAAAAATAACCATTCCAATTCCACATCGGGAATAGGTCTTAATGGATTTTATCATAGGTTTACCCAATTCTAAAGGAAAGATTTTCATCATGGTGGTAGTTGATCGACTTACCAAGTATATACACTTTTGTGCACTATATCATCCTTTCAAATCTAGTACAATCACTATTGAATTTATGGAAACAATTCAAAAGCTACATGGGAACCCGAAAATTATTGTTAGTGATAGAGATCTCGTTTTCACTCGAAATTTTTGGACAAAATAATTTTCTTGTCTTGGTACTCAATTGGCTCATACGTCATCTTGTTATTTTCAATTTGACGGGAAAACTAAGATAGTAAACAAATTTTTGGAAGGATATATTTCTTTCTTTGTATCTAATAAGAAAACACAATGGATCAAGTGGTCACCCTTGGTGGAATGGTGGTATAATAATTCCTTGCATAGCACAACAAAAATGACCCCATTTATGGTGATTTATGGATTTCACCCATTGTACATCACATCGTCTTTAAGGGAAAATTCCAAGGGTCAAGCAGTGGAATATCACATCGAGAAACAACAACAATTTATCCAACCCTTAAAGGATATCGTAACCGTGGAAAAAAATCTAATGAAACAACAGGAAAATCAACATCATAGTGAAATAAGCTTTGATGTGAGAGATTGGTTATTTTTATGACTACACCCATATAAGAAATGTCCCTAAATCATGGTAAGAATGATAATAAATTATCACCCAAGTACTATGATGCTTACAAGGTGTTGCACAAGATTGGTACTATGGTATACAAATTGGAGCTTCTGGCATATCCGTGAGTACACCCAATTTTCCATGTTTTATGCTTAAATAAGGTTATAGATGACAATATTCTAGTTCACACTATATTTATAGAACTTAACGAGGAAGGAATAATCATATTTGAGCCTAAAGTAATCACAGAAAAATGAATTCATCACCTACGAAAAAAACACATTTCAAAGTATATTAATAAGTGGAAGAGCTTACCTGTTGAATAATCCATATGGGAGGATGATTATTTTATTCAGAAGCATATAGAACTACTCAATCCTTGAGGAAAACACGTTTTTAAAGAAGAGGGGCATGTTAGGTCCCTATAATACTAGTGTAGCCCCATATTGTTATTGTCGTGCCCCATAAATCCCATTATTGTTATTGTTGTGTTGTTACTTTATTATTGTAATGTAGGCCGTAATTATATTTTCACCCCTTAGAATATTATATATACCAAGGAGGTATTTTCATTTAAATCATCAAATAATTGTTCATTTATGTGATTAAATTAGATTTCCCCCTCGAAGTAGATTAATATCTAGTTGTTCATCTATATTCTTCTTTTATTTTTATGTTATTTTCATCTAGAAACACAACAGTTGCAGAGAAAATGTTATTGCAGGAAAAGAACACTTTTGAAAAGTAGCATTCACTCCTAAAAGAAGAAGAAGAATAATGGAGACTCAAATCCCGTAGAATATGGCTTCAAGCGGGTGATAGAAAGACCCATTTTTTTCGCAAACAAGATAAAAACTTAGAAAGGAAAAATAATATCAAATAAATACAAGTGTAGGGAGTTAAAATTTATAAATTTCAAATATCAAATAGGAATTCACTATTCACTTCAATAATCTATATAGGTAGAGTGATCCACCCTCAGAATAATATGAATCCTATTTTCTTGAACAAGTTTTGATGCTAGTCACGGATGACATGAATCTCCAACTAACTGCTCATCCAACAGAGGAATAAATAACAAAGGTGGTATTCTCCTTCCATCCTGATAAATCCTTAGGTATAGATGGATTTAATTCTCACTTCTACCAACATTTTTGGAGTGTCATCAAGAGAGATATATGCAGAATTGTTAGATACTCCTTAAATAATATTTGCATTGGTAGAGGAATAAATTCATCCTTTCTGGCTCTAATTCCTAAACAATTCAAACCCTCTTATTTCAATATATTTAACCCTATATCCCTCTATAATGTCTCATATAAAATAATTTCCAAGCTTCTTTTATATCATATAAAAACAAATATTCCTCGTATAATTTTTGAAAATCAAGAAGGTTTTGTTCTTAAAGAATAGATCATAGTCAACATTATCCTAGTTTAAGAAGCTATTGACTCCAGTAAGACAAGATATGACCAGGGAATGCTTATTAAACTTGAAATAGATAACAATTTTTATAGAGTAAGACACAAATTCTTACTTAATGTCATGAAGAAGATGGGATTCCATGCAAAATTTACTTAGTGGATTTCTCTCTATATCATTCCCCCATGTATAGTGCCCTTGGTAAATGTTCGCGTTGTAAATTTCTTCAAATCCTCTTGGGGTCTATATCAAGGATGCCCTTTATCCCTATTTTTATACATCATCATGGCTAATTATTTAAGTCACGGCCTTGATCATGAACCTAGCAATGGTAACCTCCCTAGTTTCAAATATGATCCAAATGTCAAAAGTGTCATCCGTTCCCAAATTTCCATTGCCAGGAGATTCAAATTTGTTATGGAAAATTTTCTCTTAGCTTTAGGAGATTTAGTCAATGTGTTCAAATCCCAAATATTTTATTGGGACATATCTTTTGAAATTTCTAACTAGGTTTGATCTTCATAATGAAATATAATCATGATTTTATGTATTTTATGTAAAGAAAAAATAAATTTTTTATTTTTTTTCTTGAGGCATGGGTTACATGCTCAAGGGAAAAAAAAAAATTAGGTCAAGCACCCATTGAGTGCTTCTAGAGCTTGTCATATTTTCTACAATTCAGTTGAGTCAATGTCATGTATTGAAGACCCATTTGGGCATGTTACATATAGTAAAGAAAATATATTTGAGTCAAAGTAGAGTCAAAAGACCCTCCAAGACCTTATCATGTTGCAAAGATCAAGTCATCCTAAAGATAGATATTTGTACCCCTCAAAAGCCTATATATAATAACTCAGCCTCATTTGGACACACTCTCAAGAAAGTTAATTCTCCTTAATATAGAAGCCAGAAAAGGATGAAAAATAAGAGTAAGAGAAAAAATAAAAATTTTGGGCTTCTTTCTCTCTCTCTCTCTCTCTCTCTCTTGTTAGGGTTTTTACAAGTTGTTGGGCAAGTTGAAATGCTGAAATTTGTTGAGAAAATGAAATTTTTGGATAATCATCAGGTCAAAATTGTTGGGTTAGAGTTCCATAAGAAATGGCTGGGTCAAAATTGTTGGGTCGAAGTTCCAGAAGAAAATATTGGGTCCAAGTTCTAGAAATTGGTGGACTAAAGTTGCAGAAGAAATTTTTGGGTTGAAGTTGCTAAAGAAACTACTAGGGTAGAAGTTACTATGGTCAAAATTGCTAGAAAGAAAAATCACCAAGGAGAAATTTTGACTTCGTATTGGAGGGGTATTTTTCAAGGGTCTTAGGTATTGGAATTTTTCATTTGAAGATTATATAAGAAGAGAAGAATTCTTGTGGGTTTTCCTCTCAAGTGGAGAGGTTTTGGCCCTGGTTTATCGCCTACATCATGTGTCCTCTTGTCTCATTTTTATTTATGGTTTGGTAAATGTCTGATGATAAGCATGTAGTAATAATCAATTTGAAGATGAAACTAACCTAGTTATCAAGAAAGAGAAATCACCTAACCTAGTTGCCTATAGATTTTTCATTTTCGTATCAGAGCTAAGGTGACAAGACAAGGAAAGGAAGCTTGAAAATTTACTATCAAAATGAGTATCAAGGAAGTCGAAGACATCAAGAGGAAATCAAATCATCAAGAAAGGATACACAAGGGTCGAGAAAAAGGAAATTATTAAAGGAATAATATAGTCATCATATTGAAGGAAGGAATATCAAAGAAGACCTCGAAACCCTATCTCATCTAAAGAAGGGTCTTTCACTTGAAGCATTCTTGAGAATCTTACATTTTTCTGAATTATTATCTCAAATAATATCTCAAGGACTGCACCTCCACTAAAAAAAAGGAATACACATTGAAGCATCTTGAAGTCTCCACATCGAAGGGAAGAAGGAAGAATCTCTTTCATTTTCATCAAGACATCAAGGTGATCTCCCTCTTCTTGAGTCAAGGATCACTATCAAATCATACTTTAAGGAAGACATCTTAATCAAGAATACGTCTTCTATTATCAGCATCATCAAGAAACACATCAAGTTTAATATTTCATCAGTAAGGAGTATATTCACTTGATAAGTAAGTATCTTTATATCTATGTCCGAATCTATAAAAACAAATTCAGTTTGAAATGAAATAAATAAATTTGTTGGTTCATCAAAATTTCTTGTACATAAGAAGAGGAAAAATTTGATCCTCGTAGAAAATGAGTCGTTGAACATATTAAGGGCTCAACGACTAAATGTCTAAAGGAAGAAGCTCAAGCTCTAGCTAAGTATATGAAAGGAGAAACTAGGGCTCAAAGTATTCTTATAGAATGAATCAAGTATCCCCTCATACCTTATGTATCAAAGTTGGAGACATCAAAAGAAATCTACGAGAAGCTAGTAGAATTGTTCTTTGTAAGCACCATTGGACAAGTCATATCTTTGAGAAAAGAGTTGTATAAGATGAATGTGTAAAAGGAAGAAGGAATAGCCTCATATATTATGAGGGTTTCATAAATAAGAGACCAACTACAATAATCTGGAGAAATAATGTCTGATTATGAAATGATCACCATGGTACTCAATGCATTACATAATGAATGGAGAAACTTCATATCAAGCATTTATGGAAGGAAAGAAGCCAATCCATTCAAAAAAATTGGTCATTTTGTAATATTGGAGAAATAAGGTTAAAAGAAAATAATGATGTGGGACCAAGCGAAAAAGTACAAGATTTTTCTGCCATGGCCAAGAGAGAAGGAAAATTTTGGAAAAATAACTAATCAATATGCAAAAAATCCAATGCTATGGTTGTCATGAATATGGGCACTAAAAGATAAATTTTCCTAAAATTAATAAGGAAGATAAAAAAAAAGGGAAGAAGCCCATGTCATTGAATAAATCGAGGAAGTTGAAATGGAGAAATCAAAGAAGGAGGAAGTGAAAGATCTCTACTACAATAGAGATAAGTTCCTTTACTGTGTTATTTTTTCATTTTTTTTGTGAAAGATAACTAGCATGGTAGAAATCATTATAAGAATGAGATGATGCATCATATTAGGAAATTGCATAATATTATAAGCATATGATCTAAGAAAGAGCTTGTGACATCCTTATAGAAACTTGAAAATAGCTAAAGTAGAAGTCTACATGGATGTATAAGTTATCATAGAAAGGAAGTATCTCTAGGTAACCTCATTGAAAGAATACGTAGTAGTTATGGGTAGAATAAAATCATCTAGCATAGAGTTCATCATACATCATCATCATTAGGAAGGATAATTTGTAGGATGAGTATAATCAATATTCTCCATTAGAATATTCATAGAAGGTTCACGTCTGTTGAAAGAAGTAAGTGTCTCGTTGATCATTTCAACTTGTTTAGAAGTATGATGGTATGATGACAAAGGAGTGCAGCAAGTCAATATGGTTTAAGTACTTCGAATCAAGGAAATGAAGTTAACGAATGAAGCCTAGATGACCAAAAAGGAGAAAATTCGTTATGTATATGTTTGGTAGATTAATTCATGTCATCATATAGTTGCATATAGCATGGGTAAATTATCTACCTCATGAAGATGATCGAAGGAAATATCTCTTCATTTGGAAATATAAATAAATGCATGGTTCACATATTGACAAGATGAAATCAACATAATATGTCCTCTTATGGAATATGAGGTAGTTTAAAGATGAAGGAACTATGGATGGAAGTTCTTGGGGAGTAATATTTGAAGAAAGGATGAAGAAATCATGAAATATGCAACTATGGTCACTTAAGAAAAGGAAATAAACATCTGATGAATATAATTATTGGCTATGATATGGCCATAAGGATATGAAGAGTTTGATAAATTATGTAAAAAAAAGAGAACCTTGACATTGAAAACCTTGGAGATATATGAAAGTGCAGGGTGTTGCAAGAAGAGGTTGTCTTGATGAAAGGCCATCACAAAAGGTAACTTTGATTTGATGTTCATTTTTTATTTTTGAACAACATGTAGATGGTTTAATACATGGCTACCAAAATAGAGTTATAAATTTCATTTACAAATAACACTCATGTGGTTGGATGGACGATCGTGAAGGAAACCTGACTGATAAGAGGTTCTTGTATAAAGAAATAAAAACCAGATGTGGAATGGAATGTCAAATTCTCATGAAAAGAAGAATGAAATGACTATTAGTTAAATCCTAAGGATTTTGAAGGAAAGTGATGGATGGTTAATTCCATAGAAATAAATAAAACCTATAAGATGAAGGCTCCACAATGAAGAATATATAGTTCATGACATAATAAGTAGGATCTCTACGAGCAGCTAAAGGTACCTTGATCTCCACCAAAAAGAAGAAATTTTTGTTTGAAACAATCATTGGTTAAGAGGGAGATTGGACAAGTCTCTAGATAAGAGGGATCTTGGGTACATTACTTTTATAGGAATGGGTATATATGCACTAATTAAGATGGAGGGATATACACATCGTTCTTGTCTTCAATTCGTGAAGAACGAATGGAGGTTTGGGTAGGCATCTGGCATTTGATTATCTTTGAGGATGAGGTAGGGCATCCAAAATAAGACTAGTAGTAGATTAAATTCATTGAGGATGTGGTATTCCAAGATAGGAATTTTCCTAGAAGGACATACCCTATGAACACAAGGGTGTGGTATGTGCCTTGAGAAACAATGATGATGGTGTATGTTATTCATTAGTCTCGCCAACATTGCACTTTGAGCTTGTGGAGAGGTAGAGTTGTTAGGCAAGGACATGCTATGTGACAATGTTGGTTGATATGATGTAAAGAGATGGCATACCAATCTGAGTCTTCTTATGAGAATTATTTATATTAAGAGAAGTACCTTGTATGGATTATGAATACCTCCCTAGTTAATAGAAAGTGTTGAAATATTCAACTAGGTTCAGAGTTTAGAATGTCATATGTAATCATGATTTTATTTATTTTATGTATAGAGAAAATAAATTTATTATTATTTTTCTTGAGGCATGGGTTTCATATTTAAGGGATATTTATTTTTATTTCAAGTACACATTAAGTGCTTCTAGGGATTTTAATTTAGTCTATAAGTAAATTGAGTCATAGTCATGTATTGAAGACCCATTTGGGTATGTTACATATTGTAAACAAAATTTATTTCAGTCAAAGTGGAGTAAAAATACCCTCCAAGGCCTCTTCATGGTGCAAAGATCAAGTCGGCCTACATGAAGGGACATGTCGGCCTAAATATAGTTATCTATACCCCTCAAAATCCTATATATAAGAAGTAACTAAACCTCATTTGGAAGCACTCTCAATGAATTTCGATCTCCTCAAGATAGATGCTAGAAAAGGAAAAAAAGAATAAGAAGAGAAAAAATAAAAGTTATAGGCCTCTCTCTATCTCTCTTGTGTTAGGGTTTGAAGAAGTTATTGGGAAAGTCTAGGTGATGAAAGTTGTTGGGAAAGTTGAAGTGCTAGATAGTTTTTGGGTCAAAACTTCTAGGTATAAGTTCTAGAAGAAATTTTTGGGTCAAATTTCCAAAGGAAACTGTTGGGTTGAAGTTCCAGAAGAAATTGTTGGGCCAAAGTTGCAGAAGAAACTGTTAGGTCGAAGTTCCAGAGAAACTATTGGGGTCGAAGTTGCTGAAGAAGTTAATGGGGTTGAAATTACTAGAAAGAAATATCATTAATGATAAATATTGACTTGGTCTTAGAGGGAACTTTTTCAAGGTTCTTAGATCTTGGAATTTTTCCTTTTAAGATTCTATAAGAAGATAATAATTCCTATTGGTTTTCCTCTCAAGTGGAGAGGTTTTGGCCCTGGTTGAACACCAACATCTTGTGTCCTCTTGTCTCATTGTTCTTTATGGTTTGGTATATATTTTTTGATAAGTACATAGTAATAATAAATTTCAAGAATAAACTAGCCAAAATAAGTAAAAATATATCACAAGAATTTATCAATAAAGAGAAATCACCTAAACTAGATTCCTATAGATTTGTCAACATGGTATCAGAACTACGATGACGAGACAAGGAAAGGAGGCTTGAAAAATGACTATCAAAAGAAGTATCAAGGAAGTTCAAGACATCAAGAGGACATCAAATCATCAAGAAATGATATACAGGGGTCAAGCACAAGGAAATAATCAAAGGACTAATCTACTCATCATCTTGAAGGAAGGAATATCAAAGAAGACCTCAAAACCACAGCTCATCTGAAGAAGGGTTTTCACTAAGAGGATTCTTGAGAAGCTTACATATTTCTCAATTATTATCACAAATAATATCTCAAGGACCCAAGCTCCACTCAAAAAAATAAATACACATTTAAGCATCTTGAATTCTCCACATCCAAGAAAAGCAGGAAGAAGCTCTACCATCATCATTAGGGAGTCAATGTGATCTCCCTCTTCTTGAGTCAAGGATCACTATCAAATCATACTTGAAGGAAGAAATATTCTATTATTAGCGTCATCAAGAAACACATCAAATTGAATATTTAGTCATCAATGAGTACCTTCACTTAAAAAGTAATTATTTGTATATCTATGTCTAAATATATCAAAATTAATTCATTTTGTGAGGAAAGAAACAAATTGGTTGTGTCATAAAAAATTATTGCATACAAGAAGAGGAAATATTTTATCCTCATGTAAAATGAATTCATTGAACATGTTAAGGGCTCAATCACTAAACCTCCAAAGGAATAATATCAAGCTCTAGCTAAGTATATGAAAGGGGAAATTAGGGCTCAAAGGATTCTTATAGAATCCATCAAGGATCCCCTCATACCTTATGTATCAAATTTGGAGACATCAAAAGAAAACTATGAGAATCTAGTAGAATTGTTCTTCATAAGCACCACTGGAGAATTCATATATTTGAGAACCGATTTGTATAAGATGAAGGTATATAAGGAAGAAGGAATAACCTAATATCTTATGAGGGTATTATAAATAATATATCAACTGCAAGAGTTGGGAGAAATAATGTATGATAACGAAATGACCACCATGGTACTCAATGCATTACCTCATGAATGGGGAAACTTTGTATCAAGAATTTAAGGAAAGAAGGAAGCCACCCAATTCAGTGAACTTTGGTCATTGTGTAGTAACGAAAAAACTAGGTTAAAAAAAGGAATGATGTGGGACCAAGTGAACTTTTAAAACTGTTTGATTCCATGGCCAAGAGAAAAGAAAAAAATGGGAAAAGGAAGAAGTGATCAATATATCAAAAATATAATTCTATGGTTGTCATGAATATGGGCAATAAAATATAAATATTCCTAAAATCAATAAGGACAAAGGGAAAGAGGGAGGGAAGAACCCCATGTCACTGAAGAAGTGGAAGAAGCTAAAAATAAGAAATAAAAGAAGGATAAAGTGAAAGATCTATACTACAACTGATATAATTTCCTTCTCTTGGACAGGGTACCCCTAGGTCAAAGTTTTTGTAAAGAGTCTACATTTTGAGGAGTGAAGTGCACTGCAAGTAGATGATTAAGAGTCTTATGGGCTTTGGGGCAGGAAAAATCCCCTTATTTTGTAAAGGGATGGGAGTATTTTGAGTACTTTGAACTCTGCCCATGGTTTTTGGACCATGGTATTGTAAAATAATTTTCTATATAAGGAGTCTAGGGATATATTTTGGATATTAGAGAGTGCATATGGATGCAATTCTAGATCTGAATTAGAGTATGTATTATCTTGTTTTGTGTGAAAGAGAAGGCTCCTGTAGCTGAGTGCGTGAAGACCTTAGAAAGTGTGTAGCTGAGTGCGCAAACCCCTGCAACTGTGTGTGCAAGGAAGAAAGTATTTTATTGAGAATATCTAAACTAATAAAAGAAGATTCTGAAGACAGGCCTGTGTTCTTTGCTTCCATGTTTTCACTATCTATGTTTTGAGCTCATCTGTGCTAGATTGGGGTTTTTATCTATGCTTTCATCATGAATTCATGAGTATAGTTTAAAATGATTATTAATGCATGATAAAGTAGAATCATGCAGTGCGTAAGCTAATTAATTATAATTATTGAACAATGTATGTATATTAAGCATATTGGTTATGTGAAGTTCTGAATAAGTCTTAAGTGAAGATAAACCCTAAATCCACACTCCATAGTCCCTCTAGATGTAAAAATATGGTTCTGACATCCCCTAATATTTCCTTAGGTGTGACTTCGATATGCACAATACACCGAAAGGACCGAAAATAGAGGGTTTTGTTGGTTTGTGCATCCATCTCTAAACCTGGGTATAGACCCCCTCAAGCCAACACCTTCACCGTGTTATTTTTTCAGTTTTATTTTTTGAAAGATAACTACTAGTTCAATCCTAGTTCAATCCTAGGATGGCATAACTACTAGTTCAATCCTAGGATGGCATGACTACTAGTTCAATCCTAAGGCATTTGAATGAAATTAATGGGTGCCAATTCCCTACGAAAAAAAAAAAACTAGAGTATGAAGGCTTCATGATGAAGAATATGTAGTTCATGAAATCATAAGGAGGAGCTCTAAAAGTAGCTGAAGGTAGCCCCATCTCCACCAAAAATAATAATGTTGTTCCCTGGTTCAGAGGGAGGTTGGAAAATTCCTTGGATAAGAGGGAGTTTGGGTACATTAATTTGATAGGAAAGGGTATATATTCCCTAATTAAGAGGGAGAGATACACACATAATTCTTGTCTTCACTTCATGAATAAACAATGGAGGATTTGGTAAGCATATGGCATATGATACTCTTTGAGGATGATGTACGAAATACAAAATAAGAGTAGTAGTAGATGAAATTCCTTGAGGATGTGGTATTCCAAGATAGGAATTGTCCTAGAAGGACATTACCTGTGAACACGAGGGTGGGGTATCTGCCTTGAAAGACAATAATGGTGGACTATGTCATTCATTAGCCTCACCAACATTGTGCTCTTATATTTTGGAGAGATGCCATTGTTAGTCAAGGCCTTTCTATGTGATAATGTTGGTTGATATGATCAAAAGAGATGGATTACCAATCTGACTCTCCTTATGAGAATTCTTCAGATTAAGAATGTCCAAGTACCTTGTATGGATTATGAACAGCTCCCTTGTTAAGAGGGAGTGATGAAATATGTAACTAGGTTTGGTATTCATAATGAGATATGTAATCATGATTTTATTTATTTTATTTAAAGAGAAAATAAATTTATTATTGTTGTTCTTAAGGCATGGGTTTCATTCTTAAGGGAAATTTATTTTTAGGTCAAACATCCATTAAGTGCTTCTAGGGCTTCTCATTTAGTCTACAAGTCAATTGAGTCATTCTCATTTACTGAAGACCCGTTTGGGTATGTTACATATTGTAAACAAAAGTTATTTGAGTCAAAGTAAAGTCAAAATACCCTCCAAGAGCTCGTCATGGTGCAAATATCAAGTTAGCCTAAAGATAGCAATCCGTACCCCTGAAAAGCCTATATATAAGAAGGAACTCGACCTCGTTTGGACATAGTCTCAAGCAAGTTGAATTTCCTCAAGATATAGGATATAAAAGGACGAAAAATAATAAGAAGAGAAAAAATCAAAGTTTTGGGCCTCTCTCTCTATTGTGTTAGGTTTTCAAGAATTTTTTGGGCAAGTCAAAGTGTTGAACGTTGTTGGGAAAGTTGAAGTGATAGATATTTTTTTGGGTGAAAGATGATAGGTAAAAGTTATAGAAGAAACTACTGGGTCAAAATTCCAAAATAAATTGTTGGGTCGAAGTTCCAAAAGAAACTAATAGGCCCAAGTTTCATAAGAAACTACTGGGTTGAAGTTCCAGAAGAAACTGCTCGGGTTGAAGTTTTTGAAGAATTTGATGGGGTCTAAATTTCTATAAAGATGTCTAATCAAGGAGAAATGTTGAATTGGCCTTGGAGGAGTCTTTTTCAAGGGTCTTATGTCTTGGAATTCAACATTTGAATATTCTATAAGAAGATAATAATTCTTCTTGGTTCTCCTCTTAAGTGGAGAGGTTTTGGCCCTAGCTGATCACCTACATCCTATGTCTTCTTGTATCATTTTTATTTATGGTTTGATAGTTGTTTGATGATAAGAACATAATAATAAATAATTTTAAGAAGAAGATAAGCAAGATAAGTAAACATGTATCACAAGAAGTTATCAAAAAAGAGAAAACACCTAAACTAGTTGCATATATATTTCTCAATAATATCTAGGGTGAAACAAAAGTAAATTGGAGATATTCTTGGCTTTAGTCCTGTTGAAAAATAAAAATAATTCAGGTATGTGTTGATCCCCATCTGTCTCAACCACCATTATCCTCAAGCATGACAAAGCACTCTCATGAAAATAAACACTAAGTTTGATGCTTGGGGAACTGTAAGCATAAATTTAGTGGATCACATCATCCTTAGAAAGGTATTTTTTTTACTATCCTCCTATATGTATTTTTTCAATACTCTTTTCTCTGTAATATGTTCTCTATCACCTTGGATTCCATTCTATAAAATTCCTTCAGGAAGGAGGAAGAGCCTCTACTAATAAGTGCCACTTGGTAAAATGGGCTAATGTGCATGTTCCAAATATCCATGGAGGACTTAGTATCAAAGATCTCATGCTAATGAATGAAGTCAGATGATCCAAGCTAGCTTGGAAGCTTGAATTTCATTTGGATATGTGGTGAGTGCAAGTAGTCAAAGCTAAATAATTGCAACATGGAAATCAAGGTGATATTGATCCTATCCATCCGTTTGAGAAAGCATCCCTAATTTGGAAACTCCTAATTACCACAACTCCTCCCATCAATGACCATTTTGATTAGGTTCCTTGTAGTGGAATGAAAACCCACATTTTCACTGATTCAATGATGTATCAACTGCCTCTCCACAAATCAGAATTACTTCGTCCCCTGAAGAAATTCATGTGTAACCCTGGAAATACTGCTCCATGCTCACATTTCTAAATGGGATGACTTTGGTGGTTGGATTAGTTGGAATCTGGATGATCTCCCTAGAAATATTTGACCCCTAGTGGAAACTTTGAAATGTAAGCTAATAGGGAGAACACCTTGAAACCAATAATTTTAAGACAAGCTTGGATGGAAATATTTTATCTACATTATAAAGGAAGGGCACAAGTAACTCCATTTCTCTCCACAAATCTCCCCAAATTCCTCTCTCTTGATTAATATATGGAAAAATGATTCTATACCGAAAGTAAATACATTTTGTTGTCTCCTCTCTCATAAAATGATTTTGACTTCTAAAAATTTCAGGAAAAGAGGTATCCAAGGCCCCTCACATTGTTCCTTATGCGTGCAACCTGAATATTCCATTACTCATATCTTTATCTCATTCACCTACTTCAAGCTTGTCAAGAACACCGCCTTACACCCCCTACATCCTCAAATAAGATAGAATTTTAACCTCATGGAATTATTTTCCTCTTAGTATAAGCACTATTTTGGTTCATTCAGTGGAAAATATAACCTCAAAATACTCTAGGTATCCCTCCCTAAAAATCTCTATTGGAAAATATGGTTGTTTATAAATAACACCATATTCAATAAAAAATTTATTCCCCTCAGACCCACTTCTTTGAATGCCCATTCCTCCCACATGGAGCTCATTAACCCCTCTTTTTCTGCCTATATCCTTGCTTAGATCATCAAGAGAATGTATGGATGAACTCTCTTTCTATCCCCTTGCATATTTTCTCCACTTCTACTCCTAGATCTTGCCCATTGGAAAATTCATGGCAACTCCATATCTTTGATGAATCCTTGGAAGATTAGAAAAGAAGAAATAACCATTGTATCCTAATTTTTTTTGTAGCATCTGAGAGTAACCCACTGGTGGTAGGAGGGGGAGGGATAGTATCTAATCTTGGAGAAAAAATGGTTGCCAATATTCAGGGGTGATAGGTAGGAAAACCAATGACCAAGATGAGATTTATGGTTTATTATTGAAGATAAATATGGCTAATGATATGTTGATTTTGGGCTTAAAAATACTACAAAACTCTATGATCATTATACAACACCTTATCCATGGTTCCTATCCCAAGTAAAATAACCTTAATCTCATCCTTAAAAGAATAAATTATTATCTAGGCTTCCTATCTTCATTTTCTCTCTACCACATCCTCAAGAGTCAAACTCAGAGGCTGAATGCCAAGCCAACCTAGCCTACCTCATGAAAGAAGGTCATAAATAATTCAATGGTGTTAGGGGTTTGAACTTAATCCAATATTTATCCCATGTCTATTCCAAGCCCCATGCTTTCCCCTCGTCCTTCCCCCTTATGAAAATTTTAAGGATCAAAGGTATCATTAAATTTAAAATTTTAAAGGCTGTGAAGGATGGAGCCATGGCACATGAAGAGAGTTTGTCTCATGTGTTTTGGTTATATTAATTCCCCATGCTCCACCCTACAAAGTAATAAATACAAAGTCTTTTTCTTCTCCACCCCCTTGCAAATTGATGTGCCTGCCATGATTGAGCATGTTTTTTGTTAATTGTGATGCTATGGGAATTGTGTGGGAGAGAAACCTCTTTAATGATAAATATAAAGCCTATTTTTTCACCATCCCCCCACATATCCGTTATGTAGATTAATCCCACTTGTGGAAAAGAGAAATCTCCCTAGTATTCTACGAATAGCTAGAAACAAACATCCATTTGTAAATCTTTTTCTCTAGATAATTTTCAATTCAGAATTATTCTAAACAAAGATAGGACATGCCCCTACCTTGAAATCCAACATTCGATGCATTCCTTTATCCAGTCACTCCAAAGAGTCTTCCCTAGTAATTAGAACCTGCAATCAAAGACAAGACAAAAGAATTAAAGCACTTGCAACATATAATAATCAAGAAAAGCTAATCCAAATTAGTGATCAAGGAGTCTAAGTATTGATGTTATTAAATAAGAACAAGAACAACTCAATGAGAAAAAGAGATCCGTATGTATTATCTTGAATGAAAAGAGTAACTTTACAACTTGATGCCTTGATGTCATACACGTTTCTCCTGGGGTCCTAAACTATTGTTCCTTCTTCAGTTTGACAAGCCTTCCTCTCTAAATACCAGCATGGAGTTATGGACATAAGGGTGTGATCATTCTCATGCCAAGAATAGCTTGTGTAGAGAGTATGCACTCTTGGGAATTTCTTCAACAACTAACCTGTATGTCTACCTAGCATCTACAAACTACTCTTGAGACTAAAACATGAGCTCAATTTATAGGAAATGGAGGTAGTTTCAGTTCGATGAAGAGGGGGATGGATTCCTCTCATAAAGGGATTTGAGCTCCATAGGCCAAGGGATAAGCTCTGTGAGTGGAGGAATAAAGCTTCATGAGTGGAGGGATAAAGTTCGAACTGATCACACCCCTAGAAGCTTCCAGTTGGGAGAATATTCAACTAGCTAGGCTTCAAGAATTTACTTTTTCCTTTATTTGAATCTTTAGAGGGGTCCATAGGTTTTATTAGTAGAATGTGTGGGAGTTTCCATAGGCTATAGAAAAAGTATCCGCGAACCCGCAGGAAAAGGCTAGAAAAAGTGCGGAGGTAGACTTTTAAGGATTTTAATGAGCTTTTCTCCAATTCCAAGAATTGGTTTAGGAACATTAGGGTTTTTTTACTTCTAAGGGAGAACAATATAGGTAGTGATAGAACTATGTAGATAGTAAAATTTCATGGTGACAAAATAATGTGTAATAGATTGCCCCATAAAGTGTGAAGTCTGAGGTTGTTCTAAAGAGTGAAGTGCTTTATCAATTCGAGGATTGGATTGCGGACACCGGTCGAAAACCTGTAAAAGCATTCAATGCAAACATATATATATATATATATATCATCGCTAAGGTAGGCCTTCCCATAATCAGATCAAAACTAACTAATTTTTTTGTTACATATATGATTTTAGTATTACATCAAAAGTAGACATAGTATGGGCACAACCATATATCATAAGTAGTCTACTATATCATGAATATAAAACTCCTCGCAGCTTGGATGGTGGAAACTAGATCTAGGGTCTTGATTTCTGATTCTCGAACTAGTATGATTCTTTCCATGCGATTGACTGTGTCGAAGTTGAACATGGTAGAAACCACTTGATTACCAGTCAATGATGTGAAATGTTAACAAGTGTGAGAGAAACCACCAATAATGACAATGGATTTCAAAGTACTCAATATAATCTATGAAGTGTGAATGAATGATTTGCAGTCGAGCACTCATAGAATCATTTGATCGAAGGTCAATAATGTAACCTATCATCAAAGGCAAGAAACCTGCCATTAGGGCATGTAGATCCCAAGGTATTGATAGGATTCTAGATCAAATTTCTAGATGATGAGTTGTCATCGATAGAAAGCGACCCATCATAGGAAATCCCACGACATGAAACCATTTGATCAAGTTTTGAAGAAATATTTGCAATGAATGACTCAGGGATGGTCAACGCGAATGAAGACAAATGTTTTCAATGACTGGTTTATTTGAACTGTCTCTTGAACACATAATAACACTGCAGATGGTTTGGCAGCAATTGACCTAAAGCTAATACCCAGAAACCGGCTGAATAATTTCAATGTGGTTTGATTAAATGTTAGACAAAGGATTTTCCCAACCCAAGTACAAGTGTGATAAAGTGTCATGTTTAAGAGTTTCATGCTTCTTTTAAAACAAGGGTGACAACCGGATTCGTTTTCTCTCTTTTCCCCCCACCATTATTGGCAAGTACCTCTTTATTTTTGACAAGATTGAGGAGGATAACATTTTCTTGTTTGTGTAAGCTCATCCTTTGGATGAGTCCATCTTAGAATTAAAATTGAACCCTAATAAGGAGTGTTTTGGTCTTGTTTCTAATCGATACATCCTTTACTGTTATGTTTTAACGAGTCCAGTATAGGAGAAACTTGGTGTTTTTAAGTTTTAGGGAGTCAAAAGAAAAACATAAGAAAACTCCGTGGTTGTACTTTTTCGCAAATTTAGTCTCTCAAGCCCAAAAAATGATAAAATAATATAGGATAGAACTCTATTTACCATGATTAGTCAACATATACCTTTTTCGTAATTAGTCCATTTTAGTCCAGAAAAGGGGTAAACTTATACTAAAGGGACGATTGTTGATTTCCTTTAATGAGTTCGAATATTCAAGTACTTGACAATATTTTCATATTTAGAGAGTCTAAAAAGGGCTTAAAGGAGAACTCCAAGGTTTCTCTTTTTTGTAATTTTCAAGAGCCCGAAAAAGTGATAAAAGTATACTCAGCGTCAAAATAATTATTTTCACCAAAAATCCTGTATGTTGCACAAAAACTCAATATATTACACATACATGTTTCCAAAATATTAAAAATATCCTTTTAAAGTGAAAAATAAATAAAATATAATATTTTATTCATTCAAAAACTATAAAAAGGAGCTAAACAAATTAATTTTCCCCTTTTGTCTTCAGAGCAGTGAATTGAGAGCTTTTGTCAAAAGTTTCCAGAGCTAATATCGGGAAAATCGACCATCCATTCCATGAATTGTCAGAACCAGGTAATCCACATCATCTTGCTCTTCATTTATATCCATTTAATTTCTCTTTTTTAGCTTCAATTTAATTCTTTTAGAGGAATTTATGTTTAAAAATGCACTCTCGGGGGTCTGCAGTTCATGCATGCGCTACATGCAGACACCGATAGTTTTTTAAATAGAAAACTATCGAGCTGCTGTGGTTTTTGTGTGGAGGTTGTGCGGACATTCGCGTTGTCTCCTCACAAAAACTGCGGAGGCATCATGACCATTTTAAAATTCACAAATTCTCTTAAAAATGATTCAAGTTTTACACTCTAATGGTTTCTAACTTTCAAATGTGTTTATTTGTAGGCTATTCCACCATGTTAGAGTGGAGATAATGTGAGGATGAGGCTAATGAAGCCATAGAAGATGCTACCACAATACGTGCATTGCAAACTTGTGGGTTATATAAGTTCTGGGTGATCCAAGGTATGAAAGCACAAGTAGAGCTGATGACATGGTTAGTAAATGCATGGGAAGTTCAAGACCATTTCTTCATCATTGGTGATCATCGGCTCGAAATTGAGCTCGAGGATATCTATTTCCTCATTGGATTATCTTGAATAGGAGAAAACATATCCTTGTTTTGGGCTAGATAGGGTGGCATACCCATTTCCAGCTACAAACAATAGTATTGCAGTGATGAGGCAGATCCAAAGGATAATCACATGGACATTAAAACTATCCTGTGATTAGATCTCAAATTTTTTGCATTTACAATCACCAGATTGTGTGGGAGTGTAGCTCCACATGTAGCCACTAAATCTCAAATGCAAACTACAGTAGAGTGTTTTAGGGGTACCATATTTAACTGGTGCGAAGGGGTATTGGCTAGCATGAAAGGCCAGTTAACTAGAGCAAAGAATGCAAAGTTGAAAAACTTTGGTTACGGTGCCATTTTTATTTCTTTTGCTTTAGAGAGAATCTCGCTTCTCACCCCTCAGCTTATTCCAATAGGTTGTGGGTAACCTCATATGGTACGTTGTGTTGCATTAATGGCCTGCCATGGTGGTGATGGCAGTTCAGTGGTTCGATTCACTCCGAAATACTTTATGTGGCTAAGGAACCAAGTATTCACAATCGAAGAATTTCCTTATGCAGGTATAGATATCATAGGTGATATTGAGATGTGTTTGCCTCTAGGGGCACAGTGGGAAGAATCAAGTAAGCGAACTATTTTGATGTTTTTAATCTAATTTTTATTTTTATTTTTTATCATGCAATACTGATAACAATATTTAAATGCAGATTTCGATCCATGACGACCAGCTACACTCCACCGCAATGATAGGTGGCAAGCAGAGCCTATAGCACCACCACAATATTAGGTAATAGAGATCCTAGCAGATATGGAACACAACCTGGAGAGGTTAACCATAGACATTCCCGAGAAAAGGACATATGAGATTCCTCTCTAGCTTTAGAGACATGTTACAAGTGTTCCTGGACCGTTTAGGAGATTCATGCTCAAGGTGGCGCGTGCCATCGTCTATTACCATGATCATCATCACGGATAGTGGATGATCATTGTGGATTGAAATATTTTGTTTTTTGTATTAGTATCTATTATATCACAAGGTGTTTGAACCTATGATCATAGACGATGTAATATTTTGAAAATAAACCTATCTATGATATTACTACTTTCTCTGAGTGTCTTGTTCAACATGTATCGAATGTTGATTTGGTTTACTATGTAAATGTTGCAAATGTCTATGTAGAACAGGATTAGCTAATGCATCGGAAAATGTGTTTAAATTGATTGAAATATGTTGATATTCAATATAATAAAACAATCATTCCAAGAGATGAACCTTCAAAAATAATCTCAATAACTCTGGATTTTTAATTGCATATACCTTGTTTAAATTTAATACAATGAGTTTTGAATCCAACATAATGATCAAACATCGAATACCAAATGAAATGGCATCAGATGATAACTCAATGGCTGCGCTATATTCTGAAATATTGTTCGTTGTTTGACCAAGGCATACCCCATGCATAGAAACTAACTCATCGGTGGGTGAATAAATAAACCAAGCTGCGGAAGAAATATTCCATTTACTACGACAGGCACCATAAGAAAAACCAATGTACATTTGAAGGGATGTTGACATTTGGAATATCAAGAGTAATCAAGATAAGGAGTGATAGTATTAACACCAAAATTAATCTAGGCACACTTATCTAATCTAAGGCACACTATCTAAAAAGTAACTAATATACAAGTGATATCTTCACACGAAAGTCAAACATAATATCTCTTAAGATAAAAACCATTTCTGGGCTTATCTAAAGAGACCCCGTCATAATCAGTCATTTCATAGGCCCCTTTTACAAGAACTCACTTGAAAATGCAAGGACCATGCCACATCGGTTCAAATTTCCCAACACCTAGCTTATCTTTAGCTTGATCGTATACTAAGACTAGGTCACCTTCTAAAAAAACACGAGGGGAAACACTTCAATAATATTGATCTTTCACATGTTTCTTATGAGTTTCGGCTTCTAATGCAGTGATGCACTGAATCTCATCTAATTGTGTTAAGTACAAAAAGAGTTTTTTCTCTTCAAAGGTAGCTGGTAGTAACTCAATGGATAATTGGAGTGATGTTATCTCATATTCAATGGGTAACACAACTTCTAAACTGTAGAATAGTTGAAAAGGAGTGAACCCTGTAGTAGTTTTTGCTAAGATTTGGTATGCCCATAGTGCCGAAAAAAGCATGATATGCGAATTTTATTTGTGAGTTCTGATAATCCATTTAATCATGGTGGTTAAAACCTTGTTGACGGCTTAAACTTGACCATTAGCCTGCGGGTAATATGGAGTATAATTATCATGGTGTAGGCCAAGTTGATCGGAAATTTCGTTCATCATTACATTTCAAAAATGACTCCCATGGTCTCTGATAATAGCTCGGGGTACACCAAAACGAGAAATCACATGATTGAATACGAACGTAGCTACAGTTTTTCCATCTACCACAAATTTAGGCATCAACTTGGCCCATTTGGTAAAGTAATCTACAGCGAGAATAATATACTCATGCCTCCCAGCTGAGTGAGGGTTACATGTAATGAAACCAATGCCCTATTTCATAAAATGACTAACAACAATGATTGGGTGAAGAGGAGATGGAGGCGCACACATCTTTCAATAAACATTTTGGTAGTTGTGGCATTTTCAGATTGCAATAATACAATCTTTGAATAATGACGACCAAAAATAACTAGCATGCAATATATTTTGGGCTGTGGCAAACCCAAACATATTACCACCACACGCTCCAGAGTGGAAATCAATAAAAACCCTTTCAGATTCTTCGTGAGTTATACAACGTTGAAAAACATAATCCACACCACACGATAAAGAGTGTCTCGAACAATATTGTGTTGTTGGGATTGGTATCGGATTCTTCATCGATTTGAACATGAAAGATTTGGGTGAAAGGTTTAGGTTTGAAGATATATGATGATATCTCCATACCATGGATCTAATGTACTGATAAAAATAGAGATTCATCTGTGATGGGAATCTCTACCATGGTTTCTGTCTCAGTATTGAGAAAGTCACACATGATTTTTTGCTAACACTAGTGATTTCTTTGATTTATATTTCTCGAATTCCAAATAAAACTCTTGTAGGATGACAATCCATTTAGAGTTTTTTCCCTCGAGTCATTTTTTTGTCAAAATATACATCATCATGTTGCAATTAGATATCATAGTTGTCTTATGTAACAATATGTAGTGACAGAATCGTTGGACAACTTAAACTATTTCCAAGGCTAATTTATCCACATGAAAATATTTAATTTCCATCAGGTTAAGAGTATGACTTAGATAATAGATCACATGCTCATTGTGAGATTCATCCTCTTGAGCCAAAAAAATTCCAATGGTGGAATCAGAGGCTGCTAAGTATAAAAAGTAGTCTTGGTGGTAATTGGGTGGATGTAATAACAGTCCATGGGTCAAGGCATGTTTTAATGCATCAAAAGATCAACAGCAATCACATCCCAAATAAAAGGAACACTTTGTTTCAACAACCAGGTAAAATATTTTTTTAACTCAGCATAGTTCGAGATAAAATTACGTAGAAAATTTGTTTTCCCTTGCAAACTTTGGAGTTGGCAAAGTGTGGAAGGAGGAGGTAAATTGATGATGGCCTCAACCTTCTAGGGGTCGACACGAATTTCGGCTTTCGAAAAGATGAATCATAATAATCATCTTGATTACACACAAAAAACACATTTGTACCGGTTCAAACGAATCTTGTAATGACTGCATCTCATGAAAATATCTCGTAAGTGTGTAGCATGATATTCCCTCCGTAAAGAGTGAGCAGGTAAGTCATCCAGATAAGGTTGTGCAATATGTTTGATATCATGAAAAGTGTAAGACATGGCCTTTTAAAAAGTTGCATCAACATTCTTTAATCTGAAAGGTAATTTGCAATAAGAAAATGTCCCCCAAGGACATATAAATGTTGTTTTTTGTTGATTAGCAGGGAGTATGTTTATTTTATTATATCCAGAAATTCCATCCATAAATGAGAAAATTTCATTTCCTGCACAATAATCGATAATTTGGTCGATATAGGGGGTAGGATAATTGTCTTTTGGACATACTTTATTAATATCCCTATAATCAACACATACTCATATAGTCCCTTGTTTTTTGGTAATGGGAACTATATTATATACCCAATCTGTCAATGGAATTGGATAAATAAATCCTGCTCGCAATATCTTTTCAACTTTAGCTTTGATAACAGTAGCTTTTCATGGATGTATTGGATGTAATCGTTGTCCAATAGGCTTGGCATCCGGTTATGTCTTAATTTCATGAATGATAATCTTTGGATCTATTCCTGACACCTCTTCGTAAGACTAGGAAAATATGTCTCAGAATTCTTGAAATAGGGCTTTACATTTATTAGTCTCGTCAATCATACAAGAAGCACCTATATGAATGTTTTCAATAATTTCAAGTTTAACTGATATGTCGATAGGAATAGTTGTAGAAATGTTTCGCAAATTAGTCTCAGAATCTGAAATTGTAATCAATATGGGATTATGTGGTTCCTAGACATAATCAATCATAAAAATAGACGAAAAATCATTTTCAAACCTATAAGTTCTGGTAAAAATGAAGATCTATGATGTAGATCATCCTAGGGTAATTCATATAAAGACAAAAATTCTCGAATACTTTCATCAATGTGAAACACTTGTTGAAAATGATCGAAAAGTGATGTGAAGGCCGAGCTTGATAGTGAAGAATATTTTTCGGTGATCAGATTCATTTGATCAAGAGCAGTTGAAAGTGTGTTAGAAAATGATTGTACTGCCACATATGCCATTTCAAAAGGACTCAAAGGCATCTCACCATCGAAAGAATCCAGTTCTGATTCTGAAGGCACTACCCAAGTGTCATCAAGTGGGATAGTGCTTGATGAGATATTATTGATGTTGGCAATGGTACGCGGTACGTTGGGTTGAGGCATACGGAAAGTTACCATCAGAGCAGAGTCCTTTACTAAACCTACACCAACATCTTCATATGGGATAGTCGATTTTCCAACATGTTGGATACTGTCTATAGAAGAAGGGTCGAACGAATAATATGACAACTGATCAATTTTCATAATCTATCATTTATGAGGAAACATGATTAACCAAAATATGAATAAACAATAGCACTCATGGCATAAGGCCAACTATAACCCAAAATAAGGTTGTAATCTAGAGGGTTGTCAACAACTTACACATCTAGATTAATATTTTTGCCTTCTACTTCTATATGTAGATCTTGGAGTATTCCGAATGGATGAAATCCTTTTCCATCAAAGGCTTTAAGGATTGTCGGTGACTGGTTGAGTGTTGGAGAACCAAGAGTTTTCCAAAATTTTAACGACATTATGCACGTGGATGCCCCCTCATCAATTAGTATGAAAGACTTGTCTGTTTTTTACTAATACTGGAATCTGAAAAGCCAACTAATGAGGGAGTCTCGGTGTAAAATTTTCTAGATCAAAGACCATGAGGTTATAATCTTGAGGATCGATAGCTCCGATAGTTGATAATAGTAATTTAATTTGTGTTGGACATGATTGTAGCACTTCTAAAGCTGACATTGTTGAAGGGGATATTTCCAAGTCTTCAACAATGTTGTAATTCTGAGCACGTCTCGCATGTGGGTTGAAAGTTGATTTTCGAAGTACACCTTTAGTAGGCGGTTTAATCACTAGATCAAGACTTGGTTACTCCATGTGAAGTGGCTTAGAAACCAAAGGAGATGCAACTGGTGTTTGACTAGAATTTTCTATCTCTTTACCAGTTACAGGATTTTTAGTTCCATGTCTTTCAATCACGTCACAACCATAACTTCATATATCATTAAAATATATGTTGATGAATTTGAAGAATATCCTATCATTTTTCTATCTTGAGTGGGAAAAGGATCCTTCAATATAGAGAGTGTGAGTGAACCTTTGACAAACTTAGAGACTTGGGACCGATGTGGGCACTCTTTGGTAAAGTGATCCTCATCACAGATAAGACAAGGATAATGAGGTTTCCACTTATCATCAACTGGTTCATTCTTTTTGGTTTTCTCTTTGGTAGATGTAGTTTTCTTGTTTTTATTCTTTACTTTCTTCTTATTACCAGTTTAGATTTAGCTGTAGATGAGTCTACAACATGGATGTCCGCAGAATTTTCAAGGGAAGAATCTCCTTTTGGTGAATCGAGTAAAGTTATGATAGGAGAATTAGTTTTGGAGGACTTCTCCTTACTCTTATTAGCGCTAACTAAACCAATTACACTGTTTGAAGCATGAGAACTTGAAAGAGTTGCAGTTATTTGACCGAGACGTGGTAAGTCAGGAATTTTTTCCTATAAAGTACTAGAATGTGTATATACAAGGTCTAAGTACTGAGCTTGAGCAATGACCCGTTCTTCCGTAACAACCCCTCCTTTAGCCACATCTTTAGTGATCTTAGGAAGTAATGATTTAATAAACCATTCTTCCAAGATCTGATCCGGAATAAAAACTTTCACTAAACGTCTTCTACATCTCCATTCATGTATGTGATCTAAAATGTATGTAGACATAGATTTTTTTAATGAATTTAAGAGTTCCGTGCCATTGTCGTATCGGACTGGCAACTGAAAGTGTGTTAAGAATGTTGTTGCTAATGCATTGAAATTGTTGAATGAGAAAAGTGTTAGTTAAATATACCATTTTACAGCTAAACCTATCAGTTTTCTCTGAAATAGTCTTAATCGACTGTAATCATCAATAAAAGAGTTGGATGAGAACCAGAGGTGGTAAGTCATGACATGGTTTGAGGGGTCTTCTTCTGATTTACCTTCAAACTTAGGAATATCACTGGGCAACTTATTCAGCATTGGCAGCCAATACAGAAGATAATAAATCACATCGTTCATTAGGTGCAACAAATCAGGTAAGTCCATATTTGCTATGAATGGTAACTGACGGTTAGGGTCCTGCTGAGAAAATTCATAACCTTGAGGAACTATATGAGTACTAGGAGGAGGATATCCAAGATAACTTGGAATAGCCTATGTATTTGGGATTGGAATGCCTCCCGGATAACCAGGGTTGGCCGAACCATGTTGATGTTGAGCCGGTATCTGATATGTGTAGCCAGGGTACGGTTGATGTTGGTATATTTGATTTTGTGCTACAGGTCCATATTGATACTTCCCTTTATATGGTTGATAAAAAAACTGAGGTTGGGTTGTTACAATTGTACTTGTACCAGGTTGTCGCACAGGCATCTGAACAGTAGTCTGAGCTGTGGGTCCAGGTTGAGGAGCAGTGACTTGACAGATTTGTTGTGATACTTGAGGGGAGGTAGAAATAGGGGCTACAGAAAGTCAAGGGATAGGTGTGGTAGGCTGAACAAAATTTGGTGCAGCAGTTTAAGGTGGAGTTCTATGTGTACTCGGACTAGGCTGTCAAACATTACTAGATGCAGATACCTGAGGTATAACTTGAAGCATAGGTTGGATAGGTTGCTAGATTTGATTGTAAGAAATTGGATGATGAGGCTGATTATAAGGGACTTGCACGTTAGGTGGAAAATTATGTTGATTCAATGACGGATTCCATGATATGGAGCTCCCATTGAAGTTTTTTCTGCGTAAGATGGACCATAACAAGGTTGATAATTTGGAACATGAGCTTGATAGTTGGTTGGATAATTTCCACTAAAGGATTTACCTCCTTGATTCAATTTTTGTTCTTCATAAAACTATGGTCATAAAGGAGGTTGTTGTCCTTGGAAAGATTGTTTCCCTAGCATAGGGTACTAGCCTTGAAGAGGTTGCAGACCCTGAATAGAGTATTTCCTTTGAGGTATGTACTGGCCTTGAGGTATGCACTCTCCTTGAGGTGTGTACTATCCTTGAGGTTGCCCCCTAGGCGGTAAATTACTACTTTGAGGATGCCCCCCAGGTGGTAAATTACTACTTTGAGGGTTAGGGTTAGGAATGTTTCCAGACATCATATAGACTTGTTCTGCGTTCAAATTTTCGATATGTGATTCATTTGGACCAGGTGATTGTATAAGTTTTTTGGGAGAGGGAGATGCTCCTAAGAAAGTACGAGAAAGCGACTGGTACCCCGGAGGAACGGAAAGACCACCATACAAATATCTTTTTGGTGATGCAGAAAACATGGATGACTCACCAGACATGTTGAATGAAGGTCTGTAATTACCTCCTGGTATAGCATAAAAAGGAATCCAGGGTGGTGAATAGTTTAGACCAGAATTGTGTAGAAATTTGATTAACTGAGAATACCAAGGATCTTGTTTGAAAGGCCTATAATATTAAATCGATTCACTAGGCATAAGATCTAAATATTCTTGATGTGAAGGATGAACAACTTCTTCTTCTATATCAGTAATCTCTTCAATGCTAATAAGGCCAGGAGGAAGATTCTCGGTGATGCAAAACTTCACTCACGGTGAATGAGGACAACCAGGGGTTGGAGTGATGAAATTTGAAGCAGGCTCAGACATAGCAGGTTTAGTTTCTGGTTCAGAAATTTTAGGCTCAGTAGCTGATAATTCACTAGATGTAGAAGCAAGTTGAACTAGTTCAGAAATTGTAAGTGTTCTTTGAGAACTCTTTGTTGTTTGAGGTTGATACACTTCATAATTAGGATGTATAATTACTGATGTTTCCTCTTGTTCAGTTGATCCAGTCCCTGATGGTTGTCATTTATCAGATTTAAGCTTTTCGAACTGAATTGGTGTGTACTGAGGGGGCTTCCCCTGCATTCTACGGGATTGTCTTGGTAATTGAACCACGATTAAAATTTTGACACATGAAAAAAAAGAAAATTTCAAAAAAATAGACGTAAAGTCTCTAAGGAAACAATAAAATTGATCACACGCCTACAAAATCTAAGAGAGAAATCCACACAAAAATAGTGTGTTCCCACACTAAAAACACTAGTTGGTGATGAAAACCGACGTCGTAGAATTCTAATGTGGAAATGGCGGTTGGAATAGCTACCCCGATAACCTGCTTAATGAAACAGTTTGGTGCAAGTCTTTGCACTTATGCCATATTGAAGTGAAAATTACCCTCCGGAAAGTCCAAGTGAGTCTAGCCGATGTCTGCTCCAGGTACAGTGGGACCTTCCCTCCACCGTTACCTTGGGAAAAAATCCTAAATTTTATAGTCACTAAGGTCACCAATGGGAAAAAATGTACCTGGGGTAACAGTATACAATCCGATATACATGCAAGGGTAGAGTAACAAGCTCAATCCCCTTGAAGGCTCCTTGATACAATCCAAGGTTTACAAACAAGTGACCCCAGTCTCCTCGATAATGGTCTATCCGAGGTTTACCGTTTTTAGTACGTGCACATCTTCTATCTTTCCCAAAGAGATAGGTACGATTACCTCACTGATTCCGACATGATATCGTGCTTGAATATTTTAATAAGAGCTTCGTAGAGCACAAATGCTATAATTGGATTCTCCTACTGCAATATTTCCACTTGATTGTTTGAACTATCTTGGAATGTTAATTACAACCTGTTGCAAGACACTAGCCTAAGCTATGTTGGTGGAAAGAGCCCTAGAAGATTTAAAATATCTAGTTTTAATTTTGTAATATTCCTAAAATTACCATGCAGCTAATAGGAATATTAGATTTTTATTTTTGCACCTAGTAGATGAATAAATGGGGAAAAGGACCCATAATTAACGTGCATTGACATAAAATCCCTCTTGGTGTGAAAATGGAATAACTTGGTGGCTGGAATTTGCACCTCCCATGTGTGAACAGGATAAAAATCATGTTGATTCAGTGAAGTTGACCAAGTCAATAGCGTAGCATGGATGAGAAATCTTGAAAGAGCTACAACGCAGTTTTGGAGGGAAAGGATTCACATGGTGTTGGAAACCCTAATAGGTGGGACCCAAGGTGAGGAGGCTCACAAACATTATAAGGAGGAATATAGCAGAATTTTGAGGTTAGCTTATGGATTATTGATTTTGGTATGCTTAGACTATTGAGCATTCTCTAGCTGTTGAGCTGAGTATGCAGTGTTGTTAAACACAAGGCATTCTTGCTTAGGGATTCCTTCTCCTTCATTGAGTGATCTCTTGGAGGATTTTTTTTCTTCATTCCCCACATCTGGGCTTATTTCCAAGCATCCTCCTTCATCCACAAAGTTATTTCTGCAGAGAATAGTGTTGTGTTGCAGGGTGTTGCAGTGGGAGACTCACAACACTAGCTCCTGAGCTTATCTTTCAGAGGAGGGAGCCCCCCTTGCTTTGCAAGATATGTACAGGAGACTCCAGAGCATATTTGACGTCTTGGAATGTGGCCAAATCATTCCCAATCCTATACAACATAGTTATTTGTATAAACTGCGTCATTTTCCAGAGTGTTGCAACAGTAGAGTTTGAACCATTGCCGGTGAGCTCATTTCTGGGAGGGAGGACCAACCCTTCTCTCGGAAGGCCCTATATTCCATTATTCTTCAATTGCTTGTATATTATAGCCATTATTATATAGAGTTTCATTTTAACTTCATTTTTCAGATCCATATTTGCAGATCTATACTTTTATACATTATACTTACATGAAACCCTTGCCGGGTGGAAATTATTTTATATAAAAGGGAAGGAATATCCATTTTCTCAGCCATTGGCTCATTTTATACTCCATATATATTTTATCTCATCATTTTCTGCAGAAACCCTTTTTGAAATAACTTTGTAACAGGGTTCAATATTTTTTGTTGATGTAAGTCATGGGGTTCGGGCTTATTTGAGATATATTGACTTGGGGAGATCTGTTCATATTGGCTAGAGTGATTTGTTTCACCTATAATTCTTCATGTGAGTTATATATGATGCATTATAAGGGATTAAAGTGCCATTCCTCACAGGTATAGTGTTATTTTCTGAAGACAGCTATTTTATGCCCTGTATTGCTGCATTTCCCCACTTGGGAAGGAGGATATAGGACATATTCTTAGTGAGGTTCTTTCATCTGCTAGTGAGATGTTATTTTACATCTAATGATATAATATACATTTCCATGCTTAGGTTTTTCTGAACCTCTAACTTTGGAATATCTTAAGATATTCCATTTTTTGTATAAAATCCATGTTTTGGGATATTACAATTTTATTAAAGCGTTGTTTTTAATTTTGCTGTTTCTTAAGAAAAAATGTATGGAAGTGAAACTTCAATGATGTTTGTGACCCAACTCAAAAATACGCTAAATGTATCTAATTGGGGAATGCAACTCTTTTCTTTTCAATGAATCTTATTTAAGGGAAAGATTGAGAGAGTTAACAATTTTCAAAGCACCAATTCTTTCATTCATAAAAAAAATCTTTGAAAAGAAGACGATTTCTTTGAGAAATAAATTTGAAAAAGGATCAATTAATATTTTGAAATGAAATTCCTTTAACAATCAGATCAGAATCTACAAATAAATAAACAAACTATTTCCAAAAGAAAACACTATCTAAAAAACTCGTAAACATAAAATTCAAAACCAAATAACAATCTAATTTTGAAGTCTATCTAAAAGGTTTGAAGACGTTTTCTCCTAGTTTTTTATTGAACTAAGAAAAAATTATACTTATCTCAGTAGAAATGAAAACATCCAAAAATGCTTTGGTGTGAAAATAAGGCTTTAGTAAGCTAAAAGCTCTTCCAAATTTGCAAGTGAAAACGGAATCAATTTTCATAAAATTAAGATTTTCATTGGTTTTAAAGGCTCAGAAAGAGAATACATCATACTAGTAAGCAGAGGTACATGAAGGTATCTTGTATGGAGCAGAAAGAAAGTAGGGCAAACACTCACTTATAATATGCAAATAGGATGATTAATCACACAAATGAAAAAGTTGTTGAAAATAAATTCACACATAAGATTTGAAAGCTAATATATAATGGGGAAAACACAAATATTTAGGTAATCTAGCTCCTAAAAAGAGAATTATTAATTTTTCCAAAATTTTCCGAAGGTCCGCATGTTCTAATGGAAAACAATGTGGTACCACATTGTTTTGAACTAAAAAATGTGGATGCTACTACACTGTTTTCAAATGGAAACTGCAGAGGCAAGGAAAAGTATAGAAACAATAAATATTCAACTTTTCTTTTCAGGGTTTCTTAAAAGTTATCTACCCAACCTAGTCTTAGACAAATCAAAATCAGAAAACTTAAAAAATTCAAACTGAAAATTAAAAAGGAATACCAAGTTCTATTCCCTAGTGGAGTAACCATTTTGTTATGTGGATTAATCCCTCTTGTAGAGAAGAGCGATCTCCTTAGTATTCTACGAATATCTAGAAAAAAACATCCATTTGTAAATCTTTTTCTCTAGATTATTTCCAATTCAATATTATTATAAACAAAGAGAGAGGACATGCCCCTACCTTAAAATCCAATGCTCGATGCAGTATTTTATCTAGTCACTCCAGAGAGGCTTCCCCAGTAAGTAGAACCTGCAATCAAAGACAAGACAAAATAATCAAAGCACCTGAAACATATAATAATCAAGAAAATATAATCCAATTTAGTGATCAAGGAGTCTAAGTATTGATGTTATTCAATAAGCACAAGAACAAATCAATGAGAAAAAGAGATCCATATGTAATATCTTGAATGAAAAGTGTAACTTTACAACCTGATGCCTTGATGTCATACAAGTTTCTCCCAGGGTCGTGAAAAATCATTCCTCATTTAGTTTGACAAGCCTTTCTCTCTGAATACCAACATGGAGTTATGGACATAAGAGTGTGATCATTCTCATGCCAACAATAACTAGTGTAGAGAGTATGCACTCTTGGGAATTTCTTCAACAACTAACCTGTATGTCTACCCATCATCTACAAACTACCCTTGAGACTGAAACATGAGCTCAATTTATAGGGAAATGGAGGTAGATTCAGTTCCATGAAGAGGGGTATGGATTCCTCTCATGAAGGTATTTGAGCTCCATAGACTAAGGGATAAGCTCCATGAGTGGAGGAATAAAGCTCCATGAGTGGGGGGATAAAGCTTGAACTGATGACGTCTCTAGAAGCTTATAGTTAGGAGAATATTCGACCAGCTGGGCTTCTAGAATTTACTTTTTATTTTATTTGAATTTTTACGGGGGTTCGCAGGTTTTATTAGCAGAATGTGTGGGAGCTGTTGCAGGCTATAGAAAAATTATCCTCGAACTCGTAGGAAAAGGCTAAAAAAAGTGCAGAGGTAGACTTTTAAGGGTTTTAATGAGATTTCCTCCAATTCCAAGACTTGTTTTAGGACCATTAGGTTTTTTTGACTTCTAAGGGAGCACAATATAGGTAATGATAGACCTATATAGACAGTCAAATTTCATGGTGACAAAATAATTTGTAAAAATATCCTTATGGAAAATTATTTGTTGAAGATCCTTTTCTCTCACCTACACTATAATTTTGAGCTCCTTCCTTGTGACAACATCATGGCATCTACTATTTTAAGATCCAGGTGGGTCTATAATGAGCCCCATTTTACTGGAAAAACCGTTATCTTCGGTGGGAAGAGACCTTGCCCCCCCCCACCCACCCATGAAACATGTCAAATAGAAAAATTATCTATTGAGGACCCTTTCTAAAACGATGAACACAAAATATAATTTGTGAGACAAATTTTGCAATCCGGGTTTGATGGTGTTTGGCATCACAAGGCCTATTCTTGATGCTTGTGATTTTTTTTTATGGTCCTCTCATCCTAATGGGTTAAGATGTTTTTCCTTGAATTTCCTCTATCAATTTGGATCACTATGGAACCCCCTTCGATTATTTTATCTTATTTGGGCCACCCTCTCCATTTCCTCTCTTTGTGTGGCTAAAGGTGGTATACACCACTCTATCTCTAATTCCTGTGGCACCCCATGCATTCACCTCGAATTTATGTTTTTGACATATCAAAAATCAATAAATTCATTGATGTTTCACCCCTATACCTAGACTCCCTCAAGAAAATTATTGTTTGCAAACCCTTTTCACCATTGCCTACAATTACCAATGGTGTACAAGCTTTGTTGCATCTTCAACCCCTCTTTGTTGTCTCTTGGACTTCCAATCGATGTCCTCAAACCTAAACACTTCAATCACTTCTAGAATTCTATCTGTAAAGAATGTAATAGGAAATTGGAGACTCTATAAGTGGATAATATGGACCTTAAGTAGAAAATTCGTCAGCAAGACAACATTCTAATTTTCATCATAGAATAACTCCAGTCTCTCAAAATAAAAACTTCTTTATAGGATGAGGAACTCAATACCATTCAAAGAAAACTTGATGATATTAAAACAAATGGAAATGTTGCAGGTAATGTGGATTTTGTTAGCTCTATGGGTCAAGCCCAGACTATGGCAACCTACAACTTGAATTGAATAGGCCCACTGAGGAAGATTCCTTATTTTTTCTATAATGGGAACCTTCTGCAATTTTTTACCTTTTTGTCTCAATTTTTTCAAATATATGTATGCAAGTTCGATATCACAGATTTTTTAGTTAGTATTATTTTGGTTTTCATAAATGGATCCTCAGTGAAGCATCCTATGAAACTAATGAATTGGAATGGCTTCCCGAGTAATTGTTGTGATCAAGCATAGATTTAATACAATCCTTAGGCATTTGAATTTTAAAAAAAAGTTAATGCAATAAGGTATATTTATACTTTGTTAATGTTCCTGAGAGCTTATTTACCTCCCATTTCATGACAACATGGATGATAATGAATGTATTTACAAAGTTATAGCATCATGATTCATACTATAGATAAAAAAAATTAGTAAATAGTAATACTTAAATTATTTTATCTTTGTTTAATTAACATCATTTGGAAAAGTATTTATTTCTTTAAAATATTATCTCATGAACACCATCACTTAGACTACACTACAAATTCTCTTATATATTGTTGCATTAATTAGGGGATAAATGTATATATAATTCTCCAAATGTAGTTTATTTCAAATTATAATTTTGTTTTTTTCTAAATTAACACTAAGAATATTATACTGGAATACAAATATGAAAGAAGTCATTAAAATGAGAACATATAACTATTATAAAGGATAAATTAAACTATATCATAAATATTAATAACACTGCAAGGAAAATACCTCTACAACATCTATTTGTGGTAGTAGATGTTTTAGCGGAGCTGATAATAGAACTTCATTAGAACTAAAAAGCTCTAGGTGGTCGGAGGTTTTAGCAGATGTTTTCTTAGCGGTGCACTACTAATATAAAAGAACTAGTGTTGTAAATTTAAATAAAATCATCTGAACTAGAAACAAAATTTTGGAGCACTGGTGTGTTAAATTTATGAAAGTACCAATTCTTTAATAATAATAATGCATCAACTCATACAATCTATGATACCTTGTATTGGGGCATTGAATTCAAACAACACAGGTTCCTGAAAGCACTGATGCTTTAATAATAATAATGCACCAACTCATACAATCTATGATACCATGTATTGTGGCATTGAATTCAAACAACACAGGTGCCTGAAAATTATACCACCATGGAACTTATGTATTCCAAAATACACTAGGTCGTACTTTCAGGAATGGCACCAAGGCAGGAAAAAACTCTTGGAGCCTTGGTGTTTTTATATTCTCAAATGAAATGGGCAGGTATGTGTAACAATGCACAAGTTTTGAAAAGTTGTATCGAAAAGAATGGTGCTTCAAAAGTATAATTCCTGGATTCTTATGTGTTTGAAAAAGCTCCGATGTTGTACGTTTCATAAAAGGCATCAGGGTACAAAATAAATCTTGTAGTACCAATGATTTTATGTAATCTAATGCACCGATGAGTTAACGATGCACCAGCGTGTTAAAGGAAAATACACTAATCTGTGAAATGTATATCTTCCCCTGATGCAAATTTATTTTACAAACACACTGGGATGCCATTTTTTATTATTGTAAATATCATTGTTGAGAAACTCATATTCAGAGTGGTGCACATTAATATACGATGTCTCAGTATCCATTTTCTCCTTTTTAGAAACATCGACCTGTGACAACGCAATTATTGTGATTTTTTAAATATGTTGTTCACCAAAATATCGACATATATCTTAGAAAAATATTCATATAAAATAAATTTTGGTTAGTGCATTTCTATATGATGTTTGGATTAATTTTTTATATCATCAAATTTCACATCTCCTCATTATAATATTTAATCATCCATATATTTAATCAGTGGTGTAACACTTCACACTGACATTGGAAAACATAATAGAATAAATTTAAATGTATTTTATTATATATGACTAGGAGGCTCTTGGTCATAACCCTTTATTAATTAATAACCCCTTTGTCTTTAAATTGAGACACAGTGTCCATTACATTAAGCAAAATGTTTGATTTTCACATACAATTATTTCAAAAAATCCAACATCTTGCATTGATTCCAAATAGATCATCATTCTTCACTAGAACTGTTGTCAATGTTCGAGCTCCTTCCATGAATTGGGTTATTTGGACAAATGTTTTTTTGATTGCATTGATTTTTTTCGTATTCTTCAAGTTCTATTTACAAACATAAAAATAAAGTGTGATGAGTGCATCTACATTGGTGAGAATAATGAAAATTGAAATAAATAATATACATCAATGTAAATCGAAAAACAATGTACCATAGCAAGAAATGGGTCCTGAATTATACACATTCTTTCAAAACTAAACCTCATGCCTTATTTCACTAACTCTTCTATTGGCATAGTTCCATACTTTGTTTCCTACAAGTTCTATACCCCATAATAGATCATATATTTAATATAAAGGATTTTTTTCTGTTAATTATAAACTCAGAGAAGTAAAACAACATTGATACTCACAAATTACACAATTATTTTTTGATATGCCAGCATATACTAATAACCCATATTTAACCAAATGCCAATCATTTCTTTTGATGGCTCTTCTTTGTATGTTAGCACCTATTTGAATACATTCAAGGACGGTTACTATAAAACAACTTAAAATGTACAAAAATGAAATCTTAATTTGTTATAAGGAAATATTAACAATTACTCACAAAATTTGATATCAACCCTTTTCTTCCTTGTTGACTTGTTTTATGTTCTGAATGAGTTCCATTTTTTTTTTTTGCAATAAAATACTTGAAAATTAATATTTAATGCTAAATTATTTGTTTATATGTACCTAATAGAAAAAAATCAATGATTACATAAATTTTAAGGATAGTTTTATTGAGATGGATCCTACTGTGATGCCCTTATGTCCATTCCTTTGACAGTCTTCGTGTACACGTCTTTTGACATTCTTGTTAACATGTTCGGATATCAGCTCATTGATCCTTTGGGATTTTCATAATCTTCCTGAAAAAGTAATAAAATATTTTTATATTAATATATGAAAACTAAATATAACAAAATTGATATTAATAAATGAATACTTTGTAGTAATATATACATATAATTCTAGAAAATAATTTGAATTAGGAATATTACTTTTTCAATTATTCTTTGTTGTTGTTGTATGTTTTTGGTCCCTTTAAAACATTGAAAAAATGTGGATTAATATATTTTTTGAAACATGCTATCTAATATTAGTAATGAAAAAAAAATCATATTGAATAATATTTTTTCATTCACCCAATTCATTCTTTTGAAATTTTTCTATCAAGATTTTACACTCTTCTGCACTTAGATTAGAAAGAATCTTATCGAGCTTCCTCATTTTGTGACTCTGCATGACATATTCTAACCAATACATATTATTTAAACTTACATATATTTCAAACATATTAATTTTGTAAAGAATTTATAAAGAACGTGTCTTTTCTGTTTTTTTCGATATATTATCATTGTGTCAATTAGTATTTTTGTTACTTGAAAACTTCTAAGATTTTTTTTTTATCAATATACCATCAATACCATTCAATAAAGAAGCCAATAAATATATTTTATAAATAAATCACATATTTTTAAGCCAAGAAGAGGTATGGTAACCAATGCGCTTATGTGCATAAACACATCAGGGCGTTTAATTATTTAGCATTGACAACAAAAAATATTAGTATTTTTAAATAACTTTAAATTATGATGATTTGATATGTAGCAATAAAAGCACCACCAGTAAAGTAAAAAATGAAAACAAAAAAAATAAACAAAATTTTTTTGGACTTAACGGTGTTGTTTGAAGAGGCACAACGATGCGTTATAATACACAGGGTGAACTGTTAAGAAAAAGTTATTTTAAAAAAAGTGGAGAGGGCCAACAAGGCTTGGATCTGATTCAATAAGGTGCCCCCCTACTTTACATTTCAAATAAATTATATATAATAACACAAACTCATTTGATCTAAAATGCCTAAAATGAAAAGCTTTAATTGTGAAGTGGTAGAGGGAGTTAAACCTTTATGTAAAATTTTGGGGTCAGATAAGCAAGAAGAAGAAAGGGTTTAAGGTAAGTATTGATTTTTTCTATTTTTTTCTTCTGAATTTTAATTAAATCTAAATAGAATAAGAGATTGGATCTTTTTTTGCTAGGAAAATCAATAATAAAATTTTGTTGGAAATAATGTTAATACTGAGAGGGGGGTGAAACAGTATTAAGGATAATTTAAAATTTTATGCGAATTTTTCTTTTCATTCAAAATTGGAAAACATCCATATACCCATGAACAACATATCATCTTGCAATGTTATGAAATCAATGCATAAACACACACCATGAGCAACGTACACATCAAATACAAAGGTTTTACGTAGAAACCCTTCTAAGAGAAAAACCACCAAAGCTTGTTTTTTTATTGATGTAAATATAAGAACCTATGTTATTACATCAATTTTTTTTGTTAGCCACCACTCACAGGAATCACCAAATCTCCTTTGATTGTTTTCTACCACCCACTAGAAGGAAACACCAACTCCATCCTCTTGTAGACACATAATTAGCTTACTAGAAGCACCATATGAAGCACCAACTTCTTGGATTTGTTGCAAGCACCAAATTGTAGCTCCTTCGATTTATGCAAGCACAAAATTACATGACGAACAAGCCCCTAAGCCTTCTCGTACACCCACTAATCAGGTGCTCAAAATTATGCTCAAAAATGAAATTTGTCGGAATGGTCTGGAACCTGAACGACCACGTAAATCTCGTCATTCTAAATTCAGCATAACTCGTTTCATGAAAATCCGACACCATATACTCTTGGAAACATGTTCTGCTCATTTTCCTAAACATGTAAAATTTTTATAAAAGGACAACTAATTAGGAAAAAAGTTGGGCCATTGGCAGGATGCCATGTGGCCTCTTCTGGTTGGTCGAAACATTTTTTTTGGGCTTACCACTACCTAACAAGTGGCAGGCCTTGATTGGTTCTGGTTTGGTGAATTTCTATGGGTTGGAAAGATGGCCAACCACATGCTGCCATGTGGCCCAACTAGAGGCTGTGACATGGTAGCACGGGGCTAATAAAATATGGTTAAGTCCAAATGAGACCTCCACAGGAGTCAACACTATGACCTCGCTCAAAAAAGTTATAAGTATTAACCAATAGGTTATCTAAGTCCTTATTTAACATTAAATCCGAACCTATATTTAAACTTGAAGTTGGTAGAGTCTAAGGGTAAGAGGCCATGTTTTAGCCCCCCTCCCCCTCCCCCATATGTTATGCATATGACCATACTCGGAACCATGGGCATGGAGGCATAGACGCTCGACCACACTGTAATTGTGACTGCTAACAAAGCCATGGGGAATTTCCATGTGACAGCCACCTTGCCCACCGACAGTCACCACCCAAAATTTTTAAATAAAAATTAATTCATTGACCACCGATGATTATGGTTAATAAATCGGGTTTTAGGCATTATTATGAATTTTAACGATATGAAAATTTCGCCTGGAATTCCAAGAATTTTTTGCTCGTTTGGCGGATTATAAGGAAATTTTTTAGAGTGGTTCTGGATTTTGGGGAATTTGTGGCGCAATTAGTAGCAAAGCTAGGGAGGCTCATAACTTCTTTAGTTTTTGACCAATTTTGGAGCAGAAAGAGGCTATACAGGCATTTTTTTTTATAGCTATGGAGCTGATGGATCAGGTTTTGAAGCCATTTGAGCACTGTAAATGTATTTAATCACCATTTTGAGCATAATGAAAGAGGGTCAAGCCATTGGAAGCTGCACCAAGGAGACATAGCCGGGGAGGGGTGAAATCCTTCATCACTTGCTGTGTTGTGGTTATTTTTATGGTATATTTTCATGTTATTTCTACTATTTCATAGTTTAATTTCATGCTTATGTGTTTAAAAATTTAACATAACAACCCACAAAAACTCATTTTGTAACACTTTCAATTTACAAACCCTCAAGCACACTTTCTTTAATATCTCATACATATCAAGATTGGTATCAGATCCTAGGTTTTGTTTGTTGTTGTGAAGATTTAATTATTTTCAAGTGTTTCTAATTCTTACAAGGTTTAAACTCAAGAGAGGAGAAGGAAATCTTGTCGTTGCAAGTCCTCAAGTTAGGGCAAGGGTACGGAGATAAATTTTTCCACCATCTCCACCACAAATTCTTCCTCAAATTTCAATTGAAGCTTCAAGAAGTATGTCACATGAAGTAGAGTTTGAAAATAGGCAAGAGGATGAAAAATCTTGAAGGAAAGGATTCTTTGGTATGACAAGAATGGTGAAATTTCTCTATAAGGAAAGAAGCACAAGGATCCAAGGTGAGAGCTCCAATATTCCAAAGGGAGATAAGTCTTCAAAAGGAGAAGAAGGAGATGGAGACAAGCCTCCAAAAGGTAATGGGAATGGTGAAAAACCATCTTTGAAGCCACCATTCTCCTCACCACCATCCTCACCACAATCTTCACCATTATATTCTTCCACAACAAGCCCTTCACAAACACCTCCACATTCTCCAAAAGGTCATGGTAAAACTCCATTTTTGAAGCTTGACATTAACTTTGATCTGCCTATGTATGATGGAGTGGTAGATGCTGAAATAGTATAAAATTGGATACATCAGCTTGAAGTGTAGTAGAGGATACAAAAAATCAAGGATGATAACACAAATATTCAACTTGCTTCATTGACATTGGAAAGTGCAACTCTTATTTGGTGGTAATCCAAAACTCAAGAGGACATGTAGAAACATGGTAAGGTCTTAAACTCTTCGAATAATTTTTTTGCTGCCCTAAGAAGACAATTTTATCCATTAGCATACATGAAAAAGTATATAATGGAATGGAAAAAATTTAGCCAAGGTAAAGCAAAAAGTGTGCAAAGCTATTCTCAAGAGTTTAGGAAAAGAGCACTAATTTTGGGTGTAGATTTGACATATCAAGAAAATTTTCTAAATTAAATTGAAGGTTTGCATAGTTACCTAATACATACTATTCTCATGTTTAATCCTTAAAATTTAGATGAAGTATGTGTACAGGTCACACATCTAGAGGCAAGAGGGAATCATGTTTCATAGGAGACAATTGAGGTTACCTTTGAGTCTGAAGAAAAATGAAAGGGTAAGTTCAAGGGTAAAGATAAGAAGAATGCTTCCATCAATATGGAGAAATAAAAAATCATATGCAAACATTGTTCCAAATATGGGCATGATGAAGATCATTGCTAGAAACTTCATCTAGAGATGACACCCAACAGGCTTAAAAACAAGGAGAAGCAGAAGACAACTGCAACAATAACACATGATTGATGTTATAACTCCAGAGATGAAATAAAGATCACCACAATGGGTTTGAAAGGTAAGGACATTGCATGTAATATTTCTTCAAGTTGTATCAATAGTACTGAAGATGATGAAAAAAGAATTGACCTTTTCCATATTAGAGTTATTTCAAAGCATATCAATACTGACACCCTATTTGATAGTGGTTCACAAGAAAAACTTATTTTAGAAGACTTAGTCAAGAAGTTAAATTTAGAAACCATTCCTCATCCAAGACCTTATCCTTTAGGTTGGATATGTAAGAATGCAAATTTTCACGTGACGAGGAAGTACATACTTAGATTTGCAATCACTGCAAACTGTCTTGATGAAGTTGAACTTAATGTTGTTCCTCTTGATATTTCTATTATTGTTTTGGGTAGCCCATATATTTATGATATGAGAGAAATCTTTCATCGCCATTAGAATAAGTATCACTTGTTTAATAATTGGATTGAGTACATTGTTAGAGTGCATAGTAAGAAGACGACTTTTGTCTCCTATACATGCTGGAAAAATGAATAGAATTGTGAATTCTAGTTAGAAATTTTCTTTGTTAATGTTCAAGTGTCAAGATGTTGTGAATGAGGCCTTTCAAGGTGATGCATCAAATGAAATTTCTGATTTCATTGAGGTTGCTAATGGATATGATAAGATGTTTTAGGATTCTAACATTTTTCCTTTCAAAATAGGTTAAGAAGATGTGGTAAAATTTCAAAAGCATGCATCATTGTTGAGCACTGATGTGAACAACATGTTGGTGCAAGAGAGTGCAAAGGTAAAAGAGCAAGCATCAAAACAATTTTAGTAAGAGGGAATTGGGTTTAAAGTTTCTTCTTGTGGGTTTCAAAAAGTGTTTCCTTTAAAATAGGATGTTGCATGGCGATGGTGATCACATTTGGTCAAGAGTCAAGCCAATCACAAGGCAAGGCAAGCTAAATATCATGTTGTCGACAATGTTCGAGGTTAGCAGAATTTGAAGTTGTTTAAGTTTCCTTTGATTGATGACTGAGGAGGGAAAATGTTTGTTTCTTCAAGGACAGATTGTTTTTCTACAAATTCTAGGAAATTGCAGCAATATGGTCTATACAATAGCAAGTCAAGGTCTCCAAATTCAAGAAAAAATATTACTTTTCAAGAAAATCTCAAATTGTTGAATTTAGGAAAATTCTAGTGGATTGAGACTATAAGGGTGAGAGGGTTTTACCCTCATCCAAATTTTTAGTAATGAAAGAGATTTTGGTGTCCAAACACTTCCATCAGGGAGGAGTGATCAAGTTCTCAAAATTATGTTCAAACATGAAAGTTGTTGGAATGGTGTGGAACCTAAACAAACGAGTAGATCCCTTCGTTGTGAATCCAACACAACTTGTTTCATGGAAACCTGACACTGTATGCTCCTGGAAACATTTTCTATTCATTTTCCGAAAGAGGAATTTTTTTTTAGAAAAGACAGATGATTAGGAAAAAATTTGGGCTAGTGACAAGCTACCACGTGGCCTTTTCTGGTTGGGAAAAAGGTATTTTTTTGGGCCTACTAATACCTAATAAGTGGTAGGCCCTGATTGGTTCTGTTTTGGTGAATTTCTATTGGTTGGAAAGATGGCCAACCACATACTGCCTTGTGGCACAAATAGATGACGCCACGTGGCAACACGGGGCCACCAAAATATGGTTAACTTTGAACTGCACCCCTGTAGGAGTTGACACCATGACATCCCTCAATAGTGGCACATTTTAACCAATGGGCTACCGAAGTCCTTGTTTAGTATTACACTTGAAGCAAACAACGGAATTTGGCAGAAAGCTTGGGGATACAAATAGGGGCTTAGCACCCACCACCCCCAACAACCCCCCGCCACATGCTAATGCATACGATTAAGGCTTCGTAATCGTATGAAGGCATAGGCCACCACCCACACTGTAATCGTGACTGCTACCATGTGAACTGCCATGTGATAGCCATCCTTCCCGCCAACATTCACCAATATAAAATGTTATTTAAAATTTTTTAATTGAATGCTAGTGATTATGGTTAATAATTTGGGTTTTAGGCATTAATATACATTTTAACGATCTGAGAATTTCATCTGGAATTCCAGGAATCTGTTTCTCGGTTAGCATATTGTGTGGCGAATTTGTAGGACGGTTTCGGATTTTAGGGAATTTGTGGTGCAATTAGTAGGAAAGCTAGGGAGCCTCATAAATTCTTCAGTTTATTACCAATTTTGGAGTAGAAAGAGGATAGACAAGCATTTTTTTATAGCTCTGGAGCTAATGGAACACGTTTTAAATCAATTTCAGCAATGTAAACACCATTTTGAGCATAATGAAAGAGGGTCAAGCCATTGGACGCTGGACCAAAGAGACATAGCCTAGGAGGGGTGAACTCCTTCATAACTTGTTGTGTTTTGGCTATTTTTATGGTGCATTTGTCTGTTTTTTGTTATTTCAGATTTTAATTTCATGCTCATGTTTTTATAATTTTAACATAAAATCCCGCAAAACATCAGTTTTTAACACTTGCAATTTACAAACCCTCAAGCACACTTTCTTAAGATCTCATATAGATCACCCACTGAGATGGAAGCACTAAATCCATGTATGTAGGATCCAACCCACATTTAATAAGGTAATTTATTCTCTTTATAATTGGAAAGAAATCTACCTAATTTCAAATTTTTCTTCACCTCTACATCCTTTCCTCTACTCGGCCCATGCAAAACTTTGTCTTATCTTCTCACTCTATAGCATATACTCTACTCTCTACCCTCTTCTATTCCACTTTCTCTCTCATCCTCTCACAACAACACTGGAAAAGTTTGGGCCTCTTTCCTCTGCACGGGAACTCTCAGCGTCCTATCTACAACACATACACGCTTGGTCTCTTCTTAGTAGGACACAAACATAAATCTCCACACCATTCTCTCAAAAATGTTACTTCCCCCCAACTTACTCAATGCCAATCCTAGGTTTTGTTCCTCTATTGCAGAATGATATATGTTACCTTTGGTTTCCTCCAAACTTTCTCCAAGTGTACTCAGGAATGGTCTTCATACTTTTTTTACATCTGGTTACTTGTCGCTGCAGCCATATTAAACATTGAACATGAGATCCTGAGCATTTTATCCACTATGACACTCAACAATTGCAGCTATAGCACAATCAATTGGGAGAATGGGCACTTGTGTGATTCTCCATATTGATAATTAAATCCCTATCAATCTGCACACCCATGGAGGCTCTCCATGGTTATTAATTTCTCATAGAGCTTGAAATTTAGTCCAATAGGGCTTCTCTAAGCTTGTTCTGATCTCCATTAATTATCTCCTCAAATCATGGTCCTCATTACCTTGATCTAGTGACATTTGCAGTTGATATTGACTTCATTAGCCTAGCCTGTGCATTCATGTTCCTCACTAACGACTCATCCACAAATTGTGGTGTAATACCAAAGATGTAACATAGGCCAAATCTAGTGCATAGAGCCAAAGAGCTATAGACCCATCCATCTAAGTGCCCAAGCACTTTTCCCCATGCTTCTTTTTCATTGTCTTTGGCCCGAAGTCCTTCAAAACATTTCTTGCAATGATTTTATTTATTAATATCCTGAAGGCACTTGGTCATAAAAGCACACAAAAATACCACAAAACCAAGTCCTGGGTCGACTTTTAATAAAACCGTCAAATATAGGAAAAATATTTTGTCACCTGACTCCGTTAATTGCCAGAATATCCATGTGATTTATCTGTTTCACTCCATGCCTTTTGTTCAAGTTATATGCCCATATATTTCTATCTCAGTGATTCAATCATTCCTCTAACTAAACCTTCTGGGCTACTCTTAGCATACCTTCCTGTATTGTGGGGTCCATTACTGCACCTATGGACGGATATCAACATACTCGTGATGAGTTGACCTTGACACTGCCGCATCTTCCCAATGCCCAATCACCATGTCTCTTCCTTATTTCCTTACATAGAACATGAACCTGGAACCCTACATGCATGTAGCTTTCTTACGAAATGAAATTTCATATACCTTATGAGCTTCCATTCTTGCCCACTTTCCACCTGTCATCCTCTGAAGAAAACTACCTGTTTACCTCTTGTATTCCACTCTAGTCTCCTACCTATTGACCCCACTACAATGCTAGAATATCAATTCAAATTGATTTTGGGCTTTCCACCTTCCAGTAAATTTTTTTTATGGGTTTTGTTAGTTTTCTACCCATCACTTTATTTTCCCTGCTAGCTTGACTCCTTGCCATACTTTTATCACTCTGTAATTTTGAGGCTGAAAACAAAACCTTGGAGGTAACATCAAAAATTATTCTTAATCTATGATCTAGCCCTACTAGACTCAGAGAGGGATATCTCTATAAGTTTTATCTTTATTTGAAAGAATATATTAGGCTAGCTATGATAGCACATTGTTTGGTTTTTTTAATTTTTTGGTTGGAAGATCAAGGGAAATGGGCCACTGGGCAATGGAGTCAAAGAGGCCTAATTCAATCAAGGCAGGTTTTACATGAAATCTTACAGGGTAGGATAGGCACCTTTGTTGGCTTCTTGAGATTGTTGAGTGATGCGGGAGAAAAGTTGAGGAAAGAGGATTGTGGCAGAGCAATTAAGGATTATGAAACTAACCCTCTAGTAGAAAGCATAGAAATTATCCACAGCCAGAAACAATGTTCTTTTAAAAAAATTATTATCTTAATTTTCTATTGAATAATTCAAGATTTAAGGATAAGAAATTAATTGAAGGAGGCACTGTGAGATGTTTTACAACATTGGTCCCATCTTACGAATAGATTCCCCCCTGAATATTTTGAATACATGAAGTATTTATGCTAATTCTAAAAATAATGTCGTATCAAATAGAAAATCCGTTATTAATTACATAAATAATAGTTTTTGACCAATGTGACCCAAAAAGTGGAGTCGTTGAGAAGATCTGGACATCTGGGAGTTTTTCTAGGAAACAATTACTCGATGATCTAATTCGATTGCACTTTGGGAGGCTCGATTTTATCCTTTTTTTCTGTCACAAAATCAAGAAATAAATTGACTCATCATTCTCTGTTGTCAACAAATCTCATTAAAATATACCTTCGACTACCACTTGTGCTCTAATTTCCATGTGTACCCTGTAAATTAATTTTCTGTCTACTATTTCAATGGCTAGAAATATGAAATTTATTTTCATAAAAATATGGAAAGGATGAAATTTATTCAGTGTTGAATCTGTCGAAATATTTTAACCACTTATTTGGTTCTTCGAAATCTGATTTTTTAACTTTCATCATCCTTTATTTTGTCACAATTATTTGAGGAAAAATATATGAAAATTAAATCATTAAATTAATTTCATGACTAAATTTCTCAATATATTCATTTGAATGTTTTAATACAAATATATTTTTCACATCCAAGTATCGCTTTCCTCTCCTCATGGATTTTGAAAAATCATATGTTGTTTGCAAAAGACCATGTCGTTTTTATCCTTTTACCTCTGTCAATGTAATTCCAAATTTAGATGTACCTATGGATTTAGAAAACCCATATGTTGTTTGCAAAACCATTTCTTGTTTCTCCTTTTAACCCCAAATTTACATGTACTTGTAAATTACTCTTACCTCTGTATCTTTTACCTTAGCCTTTTATCATAAAATGAATTCACGTGAATATCATTTTTGTTGTCTTGTACATTAATTTCATAACTATATGATTGCATTTAATTTCATAAATATACGATTGCACAACCTCCCTTTTTCATTTTCCTATATGGTAAATTTGTTTTTCCTATATATATATAAAGTCATTTTACACATTCTCCTCCCGTCCACATAAAATTTATTCCATATATTATAAAATTCCACTCCAGTGACCTTTATAAATGTGAAAAGATTTAACGGTGACCTTCATAAAAGTCAAACGATAAATTTAATGGCTTTTGGAGGTGGGGGCAAGGTAGTATGAGGTTTAGGATTGGGGGTGAAAAATTTATGCGAGGCTAAGAGACCCCCGCTTTGGTTAAATGTCTGAAGGACACCCCCTTTGGTTCGCTTTGGTAAAATGTCTGAGGTGATGGGGATTCAAAATAACTCAATAACAATTTGATTTATTTTGCACATATCTCTAGGGTTATGACATAAGGGGCATGTTAATGGATGAATGCAGGGTGAGCCATGAAATTAAAATTATTCTAATGTTTTAGAGTTTATATTTATTATTTATTTTTGAATTAATTTTAATAATTAAAAATAAATAATTTCATAATTAGGCTATTTTCTTTGTTTTATTGTTTACAGGAGAAAAATTCATCCTTCTCTATCTTTTGATCCAGTCATTAGACTTGGGCACAAGATATATAATTGGAAAGTTCCTTCCGAGGAGTTTCTGATGGAAACACCTACAGACTGATCTGGCCCAAACATGTCATGCAAAAATCTCCCTAATATCCTATAAATTATATGACGATAACAGCGGCTCTAGTTGTGGATGGCAGCTCCTTTAGGAGGCGTCAAGAACCACATATTTTTGAATTTGTAGATCAGTGCCTGATCCATTGGGTTGTTCCCAAAACTTTACCCTGCAACCTTTAATATCCCTTACTTTGAAACCAAAACCATACTGCAATCTAAGTTGAAAACTAAATTTCCACATGCTGAAAACTAAACTGAATCAATGAAAATGAAAAAATGAAAATTCTATTGCACACTGAAATTCTGAATCATACTGAATTGAAACTGAAAAATGCTCAAAGTGCTGAGCTTATTTACACACTTCTACCTACCCTACATAGTTGAAAATTATGCTAACTCAAACGATACAAAAATTCCAATGAAGCTAGTCAAGTAGCTGCAGAAAAAAATGGACAACTTGACTGCTTGTGAGCAAAATTAGAAGTATAACCTGATTATGTGTCCACATAATCAAAGTTGTAATATGTTATGGAAACTGCTGATGTATTTGGTCCTTATAGAGAAGAAATGTTTGAAACTCGAGATAAAATGAACCTCCATGTAATATACTATAGGATCAATAAAAGCATAATGTATGATATTTGCTTCTAGGCTTTAAATGACTAGTTACCCAGTTCATCCTCAAAATTAAACCCTGCATCTACATATTCAGTCTTGTACTCGAAAACATAATCATCCTCAAACTGCAAATCAACAGGTTATACAATTTCCTCTTTCTTTGGAGAAGGAAGATTCTCCAAGAATTCTTTAGGATCCCAGAAATTATATGACTAAGTTTGAGAATCCAAAAGTTCAATTAAATTTTAGTATTTTTCAACAACTAACTCAATAAAACATGTTTTAGCTTCAAAAAAAAAAAATGTTTGATTTCAAAATAAGAAATACAACCCTTAGAAAATCTCCATCAAGCTGAAATTCTATTAAATGATTCTTGAATGCATTTAAATCTTCACGAGATAAAAGGTTTGCCAGAAATCTTGTCATCTTGTTCTGCAGAAAATATGGTCAGCATGTTGTGGAGTCACCATGAATGCTTTAAAAGTTTGGTTCTTTGAATTATGGAGTCTCAAGGTGAGTAATTCATCCTTGATGTGTCTGGTCATTATGCACCATAAGTAATTAGATCTGAACATTGATGTGCTTTTCAGAGGAACATAATTCTCCCCAGTATGGTCAGCAATATGTTATCTCTCTGTAATTCTGTGGATGAAGACAAAACCCCAGAGATAACATCAAAACTGATTTTTAATCTAAGATCTAACCCTTCTAGACTCAGAGAGGGATCTCTCTATAAGTTTTAGCTTTGTTTTAAAGAATATAGTATGCTAGCTATGATAGCACATTGTTTGGTTTTTTGAATTGTTTGGTTGGAACATAAAGGGAAATGGGCCATTGGGAAATGGAGTCAAAGAGGCCTAATTCAATCAAGGAAGGTTCTACATGAAAGCTTACAGGGCAAGATAGGCACCTTTTTTGGCTTCTTGAGATTGTTGAGTGATGTGGGAGAAAAGGTGAGGAAATAGGATTGTAGCAGAGCAATTAAGAATTATGAAACTAACCCTCGAGTATAAAACATAGAAATTATAAAAAGCCACAAATAGAGTGTTCTTTTAAACAAATTCTTCTCTTAATTTTCTATTGAATAATTCAGGATTTATGGATAGCGAATGAATAACAGTGAAAACATAGATACAAAGTCAGATGAACTTTAACAACATAAGTGACACAAGAATATTGTAATGCTACAATGGTATAATTGAAATTAATCGAAGGAGGCTTTGTGAGTTTCTTTACAACATTGGCCCCATCTTACCAACATATTCCCCACTGAATACTTCGAATACATGAAGTATTTATTATATTCCTAGAAAGAATGTTGTATCAAACAGGAAATGTATTATTAATTACAAAAATAAAAAAATTTGACTAACGTGACAAAAAAAGTGGAGTCATTGAGAACATCTGGACATCTGGCACTTTTTCTAGGAAACAATTATTGAATGATATGATCATATTGCACTTTGGGAGGCTCTATTTTATCCTTGTTTTTCTACCACAAAAGAAGGAAACAAATTGACTCATCATTCTCTGTTGTCAACAAATATAATTAAAATATACCTTTGACTGCCACTTGTGCTCTAGTTGCCATGTGTACCCTATAAATGAATTTTATGTCTTCTATTTCAGTGGCTAAAAATCTGATTATTTTTTTCATAAAAATTTGGAAAGGATAAAATTTCTTGACTGTTGAATCTGTCGAAATATTCTAACTGCTAATTTGGTTCTTTGAAATCTGGTTTGATGACTTCCATCATCCTTTATTTTTTCACAACTATTTTAGGAAAAATATATTGAAATTATATCATTAAATGAACTTCATGATTAAATTTCTCAAAATATTCATTTGAATGTTTTAATAAAAATATATTTTTCACATCCAATTTTTACTTTCCTCTCCTCATGGATTCTGAAAAACCATATATTGTTTGTAAAAAACCATGCCTGTATAGAGGTAATTCCAAATTTACATGTACCTATGGATTTAGAAAAACCATATTTTTTTTGCAAAATCGTGTCCTGTTTCTCCTTTTATCCCCAAATTTACATGTACATGTAAATTATTTTTACCTCTGTCTCTTTTACCTAGCCTTTTATCAAAAAATGAATTCATGTGAATATCATTTTTTTTTGTCCTGTACACTAATTTCATAACTATATGATTGCACAACCTCCCTTTTTCATTTTCTTGCATGGTAAATTTGTTTATCCTGTATCTGTAAAATCATTTTACACATTCGCCTCCCATCCACATAACATTTATTCCATATGTTATAAAATTCCATTCCCGCAACCTTTATAAAATTCAAATGATAAAGTTAGTGGTTTTTAGAGGGGGGGTAAGGTAGTATGATGTTTAGGCTTGGGGCATGCTAAATTTATGTGAGGCTCATAGCTGTAAAATGTGGTAAAAAGTGAAAATCACTTTTCGGATCCCACTTGTTTTCGGAGGGCAGGTAAGGTAGTATGAGGTTTAGGCTTGGGGGCTGAGAATTTATGCAAGGTTGATAGCTGTAAAATGTGGTAAAAAGTGAAAACCACTTTTCAGAGACTCCCCTTTGGTTAAATGTCTAAGGGGATGGGGGATCATTAATAACTCAATAGCCATTTGTTTAGTTTGCTCACATCTCGAGGGTTATGACATAAGGGGCATATTAATGCATGAATGCGGGGTGGGCCATGAAATTAAAATAATTCTAATGTTTTATAGTTTATATTAATTATTTATTTTTTAATTGATTTTAATAATTCAAAATAAATATTTTCATAATAAGGCAATTTTCTCTGTTTTATTGTTTACAGGAGAAAAATTCATCTTTCTCTATCTTGTGATCTAGGAATTGGACTTGGGTGCAAGATATATCATTAGAAAGATGATTCCAAGGAATTTCTAATGAAAACATCTACAGACTTATTTGACCCAAACATGTCATGCAAAAATCTCCCAAACTTGGCATCTTCTTGGAAATAATTTGTAGGATGAAATATTATCTATAGTTTCATATGATTGATAGAAAATATTCAATCACCTTGTGATCCTATAAATTATAGGACCCTAATAAAGGCTCCAGCTAGGGATTGCAGCTCCTTTAGGAGGTTTCAAGAACCATATATATTTTAATTTGAATATTAGGTCCTTATCCATTGGGATGTTCGCAAAACTTTACCCTGCAACCTTTAAACTAACTTACTCTAAAACCAGAACCATACTGCAATCCAAACTGAAAACTAAATTTGCACATGATGAAAACTGCACTAAATCAATGAAATAAAAAAACATAAATTTCTTCTGCACATTGAAAATCTGAGTCATACTGAACTAAAACTGAAAAAATTCTCAAAGAGCTGATCTTATTTACACACTACTACCTACCCTACAGTGTTGAAAATCATGTTGACTAAAATGATACAAAAATCCCAATGAAGCCAGTCAAGTAGCTACAAAAACAAGTGGGCAACTTGACTGATTCTCAGAAAAATCAGAAGTATAACTTTATTATGTGTCCAGATAATCAAATTTGTAATATGTAATGGCAACTGCAGAGGTATTTGGTCCTTATAGAGAAAACATGTTTGAAAACTCAAGATAAAAAGAACCTCCATGTAATCTGCTATAGGATCAATAAAAGCATAATGTATGATACTTTCTTCTAGGCCTTCAATGACTAGTTGCTTACTTGCATCCTCAAAATTAAACCATGCATCTACATCTTTAGTCTTGTACTGAAAAACATAATCATCCTCAAACTACAAATCAAAAGGTAGTACAATTTCCTGTTGCTTTGGAGAAGGAAAATTTTCCAAGAATTCTTTAGGATCTCAGAAATTATATGAATAAATTTGAGAATCCAAAATTTCAATTCCATTTTCGTATTTTTCAATAACTAACTCAAGAAAATATGTTTTGGCTTTAGGAAAAAATTTGTTTGATTTCAAAATAAGAAAGACAACCCTTAGAAAATCTCGTTCAAGCTGAAATCATTAGAGAAATTTGGAGGTCTAAAATGGGCCTCCTAAGAAAAATGTACAACCAAAATAAACTTTATAAGAACCAATAGGATTCAAGATGATGATGTCAACCATGGGGGATGATTCACCATTTTTTAAGTAAAAGGGTAAACAGATTAAAAAATAATAAAACTACTTTTCAACTCGTATTTTCAACCTATCTCCCAAAAATTTTACTCAAATTTTGAGCGTGAGTACTCCTTGGATGCAAAATTTAATTCCTCATCCAAGGAGTACCCATGTTGCATATTTTTTATGGATCCTCCTACCGAAATTGAGAAATACATGAAAAAACGTGATTGCAATCACGCTTTTTATGTATTTCTCATTTTTCGTGTAGGAGAATCCATCGAAAGTGTGCAACATGGGTACTCCTTGGATGAGGAATTAAAGTTTGCATACAATGAGTACTCCCGCTCAAAATTTTGAGTAAAAACTATGGGAGATAAGTTGAAAATACAAGTTGAAAAAGTAGTTTTTTGTTTTTTCCCTCTAAAATTTGATTATGTAATCAAATATTATTTCATTATTTCCACTATTATTTTTATAATTTCCTTAGGAGGCCCATTTTAGACCTCAAAATTCCCCTAATGTATGATAAATGATTCCTTCATGCATTTAAATCTTCACGATATTAAAGGTTTGCCACAAACCTTGTCGTCTTGTTCAACAGAACATCTCATCAGCATGTTGTGGAGTCATCATGAATGCTCTCAAAGTTGGGTTCTTTGAATTATGGAGTCGCTGGGTGAGTAATTCAACCTTGATGTGTCTGATCACTATCCACCATAAGTAATCAGATCTGAAATTTGATGTAATTATCCGAGGAAGATAAATTCTCCCGAGTATGGTCACTAATATGTTATCACTCTATAATTTCGAGGCTGAAGACAGAACCCCGGAGATAACATCAAAACCGCTTTTGAATCTAAGATCTAGCCCTCCTAGACTCAGAGAGGGACCTCTCTATAAGTTTTAGATTTGTTTTAAAGAATATGTTAGGATAGCTATGATAGTGCATGGTTTGGTTTTTTAAATTGTTTGGTTGGAACATCAAGGGAAAAGGGCCATTAGGAAATGGAGTGAAAGAGGCCTAATTCAATCAAGGAAGGTTCTACACGAAAGCGTATAGGGAAAGATAGGCACCCTTGTTGGCTTCTTCAGATTGTTGAGTGATGTGGGAGAAAGGTGAGGAAAGAGGATTGTAGCAAAGAAATTAAAAATTCGGAAACTAACCCTCTGGTAGAAAACATAGAAATTATCCAAAGCTAGAAACATAGTGCTCTTTCAAAAAAAATATTCTCTTAACTTTCTATTTAATAATTCAGGATTTATGGATAACAAATGAATAATAATGAAAACATAGATACAAAGTCATATGAACTTCACTAACATAAGTGACACGAGAATCCTAAATGTTGCAATGGTATAACTGAAATTAATCAAAGGAGGCTCTATGAGATGCTTCACAACATTGGTCCCATCTTTCCAACAGATTCCCCCCTGAATACTTCGAATACATGAAGTATTTATGCTAATCCTACAAATAATGTCGTATCAAACAGGAAATCTATTATTAATCACAAAAATAACAGTTTTTGACTAATGTGAACAAAAACGTGGAGTCGTTGAGAACATCTGGACATATGTCACTTTTTCTAGGAAACAATTACTAAATGATTTGATCCATTTTCACTTTGGGAGACTCGATTTTATCCTTGTTTTTCTGCCAAAAAATCAATAAATAAATTGACTCATCATTCTCTGTTGTTAAGAAATCTCATTAAAATATACCTTCAACTGCCACTTGTGCTCTAATTGCCATGTGTACCCTGTAAATGAATTTTCTGTCTGCTATTTTAGTGGCCAAAAATCTAAAAATTATTTTCATAAAAATATGGAAAGGATAAAATTTCTTCATTGTTTAATCTGTCGAAATATTCTAACTGCTAATTTGGTTCTTCAAAATCTAATTTTCTGACTTTCATCATCCTTTATTTTTTCACAACTATTTGAAGAAAAATATATTGAAATTAAATCATTAAATGAATTTCATGATTAAACTTCTCAATATATTCATTTGAATTTTTTAATAAAAATATATTTTTCACATCCAAGTGTTTCTTTTCTCTCCTCATGGCTTTGGAAAAAACATATTTTGTTTGCAAAAGACCATGCCATGTTTATCCTTTTACCTCTGTAAATGTAATTCCAAATTTACATGTACCTGTAAATTATCTTTACCTTTGTCTCTTTTACATGAGCCTTTTATCATAAAATGAATTCACATGAATATCATTTTTGTTGTTCTATACATGAATTTCATAACTATATGATTACATGTTGGAACTAGGTTCCCTACGCTGCATTTTGATATAATTTTGTAATAGTCAGTCTTGGATAGGGGTTTTGGGGTGGGTAAAAGACCCTAATGTTTTGTAATGGGTTAAAGGGTCGCTCTAGGGTCTGCAAACCACGGTTTGTGGACCATCGGATAAAAAAGGCTATGATGGTATAAATAGATAGATAGTTGGGTCTAGTAGGTAAGTAAGAAGTAAGATTGATGCTACATGCGCATTGTTAAGATCTGTCTAGGTTGTTTTGGGTAAGGAATCCTGCAGGTTGTGTGCGCGGATATCCTTAGTCCTGCTTTGTGTGGACCCTGCTAGGCTATGTGCGCAGGCTATGTTTTGGGTTGTAATTGGGTTTTTGGATACTAATGAATGCGAAATATATTTGAAGAATCTTTATGATATCTGGACTAATCATGTTCATTATTGAAGTGAACCTGTGCTATTTATTTAAGCTGCAAATGTGTCTGTAATATGGAATTAGCTGCGATTATGATGTTCTGTAATGGTAATTTCTGATGCGCACATGGATGCGAAGGTATTGATCAGATCTGTTAATGCTAGTAGCTCTATTATAATTACTCGCTAATTGTATTGTTTGAATCCTACAAAGAGACTTGATTTGTGCAAACATGGTAGTGCAACACCGATCTGCCTTCATTACCTACTCTCTCCCAAGGTGCAGAAACCTGGTTCCAGTACCCTCCCATACTACTTTGGGTGAGAACTTGACCTATGAAAGTAGGTCGTTGCCGTAAGGGATAGTAGTATAGGGGTTTGTTGGCAAACCTTAACCTCAGAACCTGGGTCAGAACCCCTGAAGCCAACAAATGGTTTCTTTGGCAGGACCAAGAGAATTTTGAGAGAGAGATTAGGTAATGCCACGACGTTGTTGGAGACCTGAGAAATTGAAGCTCGAAGACTGGTTCGAGAGACAGATTTAGGAATTTTCTGTAAAAGAGAATTGCAGCAAGAATTTGACAATTGAGAAGTGGAAGGATAAGTACATCTTCACCGAAGTCTATGAAATTTTCTTTGTAAATTTTGCGCATGATCTTCAGCAGTGATTAGCAAGGCTCGTAGAATTTCTCATGTGTTGGGAGGACGATCAGGTTACATAGTGGACATCGGAATTCATTCAATAGTTGGAGAAGACTAATAACACAATCACCCATACGGTAGATCATTGGGTGGACAACGTGCTAGGAGGATTTATAATGGAATTCACTCTTGAACAGTTCGTACCCTATTCTGAGGAAGAGAAGAGGTTCTTTAAGGGTTTCTGAGGTAAGTTATTGCGAACATTTCCATTTCTAATTAAAATATTACTGTACGAAAAAGGCATTTTGTGCAGTCACACCGAATGAATGACCTCTGATCAGAGCAAAAGTAAAACACAAAGTGGTAAGTACTACCGAACCAATCGATAAGGGGATAGATCAATCTACAGTCCATTAAGAGAGTCGGTTGAGCACGCAAGAAATAATCCTCTAGCTACAACACCTTCGAGTCAACATAAGGATAGGAACTCCCCTATGCCTCCACCACCACCAGAATAATATATGGCCAAAAACATGAAGCTACCCACCTTCAAGGGTGTAGGAGACGAAGATATGGACCGATTTTGGTTTGTACCAGAATCAGTATGGACTACGCAGAATGTGGCTAGAAAAGCTGTAAAGAGATCACAGTTATCCTTCACTTTTGAAGGAAGGTCCCTGGCCTAGTATATGGCTTACGTATGCCAGAATGTGGACCCGTCTATTCAAGATATTATTAAGGCTTTAAAACAACAGTTCCAGAAGCCTAAGTCCTACTCGCAACTATTAACTGACTTGAAATATTTTAGACAAGGACCCACTGAGTCTTTATGGGAGGATTACCAGTGGTTAAAGAAGGTTATCAAAGATGGGAAATTTCAATATGATAATAGGCGACACAAGGAATGGTTCATCACCATGATGCTACCTCACTTGTGCGAACCTATGGGTCAGCAAGTGATTGAGACACAAGAGAAAGCCTTGGATATTTCTATGAAGCTGGAAGCTGCGCCAAGAGATGATGCCAAGTTTGGGGTACAGCAGATCCTAGGATAGCTGGAGGAAATGCACCTCGAAATCTAGAATCTGCGGAAATAACAAGGAAAAGAATCTTGCCCAAACATATGGTGCATAAGATGCAGGGTGTCTGGCCACACCAAGGATTAGTGCCCTCTGTTGGCGAACTACATGTAGGCTGGGGGACCCAGCCCATTATGCCCTAAAGAGGCTGTGGGGTCAAGTGGTCTGATGTTATGGTGAGCTAAATGTGGCGTTGTTGGACTAGACGATACCAACCACTGTCCCTGTCTTGGTGCTTATGTTCCAGAATTAAAGCACCAATGGTGCCACTTCTGCTCATCTATGGGACATGATGAACATAACTATCAGACATATGACTTAATGGTAGACTGAGGAAACTTATACAGGGTGCAACCTAACCCTTCTTCACCACTATCCCCTTCAGGAAGAGGAGGCTCCCCACCAAGAGGCAGGGGAGGGGGAAGGGGTGGAGGCACAAGTCATGGAAGAGGTAAATTAATCTGTTACAACTGTGGAGAAATAGGGCACTTCGCAAGGGACTGTCCAAACCATGCGTGAAAATATTTCCGATATTTTCAACAATTGGACCATGTGATCAAAGATTGTCTAGTCCTGATAGCAAAAATGCAAGAAAAATAGTAGACGCCAATGCAAAATGTGCAGAGGGTTAAGGCGAAATCATGTGATGAAGGACCAAGTGTTAATGTCATAACGCGTAGTGGCATGGCTACTGGAGGAGGTGAGGAGAAATTTGTGGCTAAGCCCCTTATCCAGAAACCTACTATCAAATAGGAAATCTTGGACTTATAGAAGGAGAAAGAAAAATTCATCGTAGCTCGCAAAGACTTTACCGGGGATGAGACATCTACGTCCAAGGCTCCAACAAACTTAAGAATGAACGACAAAGTTAAACCATTTCTACAGGCATGTATGAAGCTGCTACGCAACTAAAAGGTAGTAGAAAATCTTCAAGCACTGATAGATAGTTGCGCAGAAAGAACTGACCCTCCCACAGAAGTTAAGGATGTTCACAAACTATACAAGCATAAGAATCGCACTGGTCGGGAAATATGGCTAATGACGCAGATTGGCGAGTATGAGATGGATCAGGTCATCCTGGATCTGGGATCAGATGTGAACGTCCTACCCAAGAAAACATTGCAGTGGGTGGGAGAACCTAAGTTGGAATGGTCTACTATACACCTGCGCATGGTTAACCAACATAAAATCATACCATTGGGGAGGTTGTCAAATATTATGGTGGATATCAAAGGAGTTAAGGCACATGCATATTTTGAAGCCATTCAGATTGTGGAATATGTAGACCCTTATCGTGCACTCCTAGGACTGGATTGGGCGATAGAAATCGTAGTAGTTATCAAATTAAAGAAAAGGAGAATGGTCTTTGAGAATGAGGGTACGAGAGTGATAGTCCCACTATACCCTGCGGAAGGAGAGTAGTATACAAAATCGGTGTATGAAGAAGATGACATGGATCACATTTATAAACTAACTGCCTAGGATGGGGATTGGATTAATCCTACAGCTGATGGTGTGATTTGCTGGGAGAAAGACAGTGAATGCCTCTCTGACTCCGATGGGGAGATAGAAAATTGGCAGAATCGGTTACATGACATATCTGCACTGCAATGTCTTAGAGTCACGAAGAGCTTTCAGTTTATCTCCTCAGAGGTAAGAGAACTGCCCTAATTTTTTAGGTCCCTATATCACTAGTATAGTCCCTTATTATTTTATTTTTTTTCTTAGTAAAACTAATTCTATTAAGAGAGCATATGGTACAATAAGAAGTTACAAACAAGAGAAGCAAGAAAACAGGAAGCCGGAAAAGATAAACTATCCACCTCGGCCCCTGAGTGAAACCATGAAGAGAGCAATGCAATAAGCAAAAGAAACAAGAAAAGACAAGGTAACAAGGGCCAAACAGGGATTCTACCCAGCATGGGTTGAATCATCCATTCGGCATTTTCTCCCTTTCTTTTTACTAACTTTGACCCAGCCAAGATGATGTGGCTGAGCTGGAATGATTTGAAAACTGTTCTGGGATGTTGGAGAGGTCTCTTTGTCTGAGTCCGAGGGAGAAGACTCATGAGTTCTTTTCTGTGAGTTCGGTGAAACATTAGATTCCTCGAGGCATTTCGTAGGCAGATCCTGTGACTGCTTTGATTCCTGCTCTTCTGCTTCCCCCTCCTCTTCATCCGAGCTGAAGGAATCGACATCATCCATGGGGGGGGGATCACAAGGTTTCCAACTTTTTGATTTATTCTTATGATTGACTTTCTTCTTTTGGGGAGGAATCGAGGGGAAAGAGCTCTAAAGGTGCCCTGTTTGATGGCAATGCCAGCAACGGAAGGCTGTGTTCTCGTAGTCCAGGGTCTGAGTCCAAATGAAGTCCCCAATCTTGAGGTTAATCTGATCGGGCAAACCTTTCCTCATATCTATTTCTGCATAGATTCTTCCGAAGGTGTATATTCCCTTTTCCCCCCTCGAGGTGTCTATGGCAAGAAGACGGCCTAGAGTATTTCCAATCCCTTGGAAGACAGCGACGTGCCATAGATGCGCTGGGAGGTTAGGAAGTCTGACCCAAATGGGAAGCTTGGTGATGACTGCAGTGGAAGGATCAAAATTTGGGAACCAAGGGGTGAGGAATAAACCTGCTGTGCCCTAGAACTTAGGGCCTTCTGTAAAGGCTTTTTGGTAGTCTTCGCTGAATGCAAACACTACAATGAAGAAGCCCTTTAAGTAGAATAAAACCTTGTAGTTGTTGGTCCAGTTGGAGTGGATCCACTGGTAGAGATCTTCAGTGCATGGCCATAGTCCATTAAACCTACAAATGATGGCAAACTCTACATACTTTTGGATTTTCTCATCCAGCGTTGGATGCACAATTTCAATGGAGGGGATTTCTTCCAGTTTGTCCACCAAAAAAGGCATGGGAGCCTTGGCTGGTGGAGTTGGTGTCTTGTGTGTCTGAGCATGGATAACGTCTTTATAGGAAAAAGCAGGAGCTGTAGATGACTGTCCAGCTGCTCCCCCTCTCAAACGAAGGGTGAAAACAATAGATGCATTTCTGTTAATACTGTAAAAAGAGAGGGGGTAAGGTTCCTCAAGTTGTTTACCTTCATAGATAAGTCTTTGTAATGCACATGGAATTCCTGGCCTAAGTTCAAGTGCTTGCTTGAGATAATGCACTAGATCCGAGGAGCTCACCCATTGCAACAGAGTTTTTCCAGAAAGGAGCAGAAGCTGGATCTGAAAAAAAACAGAGTGATCAACAGACTTCAGCTTGCCTCTGCAAATTTGAGAGGAGAGCGAACAGGTACTCTGTAGATTCAACGTTTCTAGGTCTTTCTGTAGAGGGTAGGAAGAAGTTGAGGAAAGAGGCGAGCAGCCAAGGAATGAGAGCTTCCTTGCATTCCTTTCAAGCAGATCCGGGCAACCCAGAAGCCACTGGAAAGAATCTGAAACAGAGTCTTTGAGTTTCGAGTGAACGTCTTCAGCACCGCATTCAGTATCTGTAGGAAGATTTGGGCTCAACGACGTGTATATTTCACAGAGGAGCGCATATTCTATAGCTACTGCGAAGGCAGCAGTTCGCTTAGCATCTACAAAGTTTTCCGCGGCAATGTAATGTGCAGTGAGATCCTCCTCTGTGTGTGCGGCTGCTGCAGAGAATTTGGAGGCATTTTTCAAATTCGATATCAATATCCTGTGGCTGAGGTTCGAAACTGGTGCTGCAGCTGAAGTTTTATCGGCCTCCAAAGCAAGCCCGGGAGGTGCAGACGCTGGAGGGGTAGCTTCAGCGATGGTGGCGGTAGCAACCATTCAACACCAAGCCCTAACACGAGTCATTTTTTCAAACTCCAAAACGTAGTGGGCTTGGCCTGGTTTAGACTAACTACTCGCACGGCGAGCTACGACCTTGCTCGGGATCGAACACAAGACCAGTCCGTCATTACAAGGCCGACTTTACCACTACGCCGCCTCCACGACCTTAGTCCCTTATTATTGTTAGTGTACCCCCTTATTGTTATTATTGAACCCTTGTAACCCCCATTTTGTTATTATTGTGCCCTTAAATTATTATTGTTAGGTCGGCTAGGATTACATTGTGGCCCACTAGGATTACATTATGGCCCCATGGACTCCTATATATAGAAAGGAGGTTTTTGTAAATTGTATCATCCAAGATTTGTTCATTTATGTAATGTATTGGAGGTTTCACCCTAAAAGTGGCTTATTTCTAAGGCGTTGATATCTCTATTCTTCTATTTTTGGAGCTGGTTACACAACATTTGGTATCGGAGCTTTGGATTCTAGGGTTTCGCTGCTCCAAACAGGTCATGTCAGAGTTTGCGCTAACTTTTTCTAGAAGTTTCGGGAAGCTACAACTTTTAGGGTCACGACCAAAATCCTGAGGAAGATTTTCTAAAAATTTCAGATCCTGGTTCGCAACATTTTCGGAGATATGATCTGTGGAAGTTAGGTATTTTTTCAGGCTCCTAAACAGGTCATCGGGGAATTTGTGCTATAACATTTTTTCTACGAAGGTTCAGAATCTGAAATTCATATGGTGCAAAGCTGAAATCCCAAGGAAATTTGTCAAAAAATTTCAGAGCTTGGTTCACAATATTTTTTGAGATATGATCTGTGGAAGGTAGTGCTTTTTCAGGCTCCTGAATTGCATCTCAAAGAGGTGATCGTGGGAAAAGTTCAATAACTCTCTCTCTGGGAATCAGATTGAAGTGTCGTAAAATGTGGTCGTAAGTACACAGACTGTAGTTTCTTGGATATCAATTTCAGAGACAAAGGACGAAACAGTGACACGTGGCAAATCATACAAGTTTTCTCTACTGAACCAGTCCATAAATTAGGTCATTGTGGGAGATTGGACACAACTTTGTCTTGGAGAATCCAAATCAGGTCAGACCTGTGGCATTCAAAAAATAATTCAAAGGGCTACTTCAGCACTGAATTTCAGATATTTAAGATCTGCAATAACAAAGATAATATAATTTCAATATCGAGCTCCTCAAAGAAAGTAAAAGGTGTGTATTTTTTTTCCAAATTGCATAAGTCTTGTTTGGAGAATCAAGTTGAATTGATTGAAAGGGACTATTGTAGAATAGATATCAATATTGGAGTTTAAAATGGCCCCTAAAAAGAATTCAACACCCATTAAGCCTTTAGAAGGCTCTACTATGACTCATGAAGACGAAGAATGGCAACATGACATATCAAAATTACAAGAGCAAGTGCAACAAATTTCGCTCTCGCAAAGAACAACAAAAAATGAAATGGAAGTTTTGAAGAAGGGCGTGGAACTAAGATGGATGGTTTGAAGAAAGGCGTGGAAGCTAAGATGAGTGGTTTGGAAGCTAAGATGGATGGTGTTAGCACTCAAATCTACCTCAGGCTGAAATGAAGTAAAACTCAAGGCTACATCAAACCACGCTCAGCCTCGTAGCTAGCCCTACGAGGATAGGAGAGGGCTCTCTCCGTAAATCTCGAGAAAATAAGCAATGCAGGATCACGGGTAACAATAGAACTGATTTTAGGCTAGTAAAGAGATGAGAATGTTTGATTTTTGGTTTTGCCCAGGTTTTGTGGAGTAATGGGAAAACAAAAGTTTAGGTCCCAGAGATAGATCGGACAACTTTCTGGAAGTTCAAGAAGTAGGGGCGAGGTAGGTGATGATCTTGATGCTTTAAATTGGATTTATGGACAGATTAGACCGACGAGGAGTGAGGGGGCAAGAAGAACTTGGATCTCCAAGCAGTAGACATCTGGGAACTAGCTGGATTAAAGACTAACCAAAACAATGATTCAACCTTAATCACTCAAATCAATTTGATTCAGGAAGCCTGTGAAAGGATGGCAGCATTAAACATGGCTTGATAAACAAAGGAGAAACATCATCAAGAACAGAACACCACAAGGATCCCAACAAGTGCCGCAAAACCCCTGATCTTTCCTTAGCCAAAATATGAAAGTATGTACAATAGTATCAAAAGTATCCCAAGAGTCCAACCTCTCCAACCTCTTTAACTGGAATTTCCTTCTTTTCAGCCTTATCTTTCACTATGTTTGACTGATTTACCTTCTCAGCTGATGATACTTTACTTGCTGCGGGGTCAATTGTCTCTTTTCCTCTTTTATGTGGTATCGGTGAATCTGTCTTCGGTGCTGAAGCTTCTTTTCTTTTCTGAATGGGATTTATAGGCACATCTCGATTTCTCAATGAATACTGCTTCTGCTGGGCAGTCAATGCATTCAAATATCCTCTTTGGTATTCATCTGACTCTTCCTCTAAATCAGCATCATTTGTTAGGATAAAATCCTCATCTTTCTGAACAACTGAACTTTCACCATACTCCTCATCCTCAGTAATATAAATAGGCAAATCATCAGGAGTGAAGAAATGATTTTGCTCACCTGACACATCATCATCATCATCGGAATCATGACTCACAAAATTCTGCAAAAGAGGGGTCTTGATCTGCTGTTGGGCTGCTGGCTCTTGAGCTCTTTGTTCACGCTGCTTAATTCTGAATTGTGGCTGCTGCTGGCCACGGAAATTTGGATTTCAAAACTGTGTTTCTTCTTTGTCGAGATTTATTCTTCTTAAAGCCTTTTCCAACTCACGAGCTAAGTGCTGTTCTGATATAGATGTGGAAGGCTCTTCCTTTATTGTCACTCTTTTCTCTGCTTTCAACCGTGCTCTTTTATCATTCAAATTTGCCTCAACACTAACAACGACCTTCTGCATATCTTCTAAAGTAGGTGGGTCTCTATCACGAAGGGAATAAGCCATCTCCGGATCAAAGCCATCCGGGAATTTAAGGAGAGCAGACTTTTTGGATGGTCTCAAATCATCTGAAATAGCATTATACACTGTATTGAATCTAATGATATAATCCTGAACAGACTCACCAGGATTACGTTTGAGGTTTGTATATTCTGAAGTAATCTGCAGCGGATCCTTTTTCATCTCCCATCGGTCTAAAAACTGCCTCTGAAGTTCTGCCAATGTATCGATGCTTCTTTGTGGCAAGGCCCTGAACCATTTCCGTACCTCTCCTCCAAAGGTTTGCACAAAAAGCCTCATAGTCACATTTTCTTCATCAATCTCGAAACGATCAAAGAAATCTGCCATATTGTCTACATGCTGTTGTGCAGGAAGACTCTGTGGAGTGCCATCAAATGTCGGGATCTTTCTCTGATAGTCTGCGGGCATATCATTCAACTGCTGGGGTAACACAAGAGGTGCAAAACGAGCAGCCATAGCTCTTGGTGGATTGAAGACAATCTGTTGTCGAGGAGATACAGGAGGAGTAGGAGCAGTAGGTCTACGAGATATATTCAATGGAAACGGAGAAATTACTATTGATTGCTGATCAGAAAACTCAGGCTGAACCGGAATGGTAGGGATAAAGGGAGGCTCAGTAGGGATCCGTGAACTTGATGCAATTTCAGATGGGTCAAGAACTTGTGAAGCAGATTCAGTAAATTCAAAAGTGTTAGTATCCTCAATAGAACTTTGCAGCTATCTATCCAAGTATTGTGAAACAAATCTATATTGCAAATATTCAGTAAACAATGGATCTGGGACTAATCTTGACAATTCAGTTTCGGAAAAATTCACAAACAAGGATGTTTCAAACCGTGCATCAAAGGGGATTTCATCAACATATATGATTTTGACAGGACAGGATGCAGATCGGGTAAGCACTCTGGAACTCTCAAAACTCAATTAGCTTTCTCTTTCAGAACTCTCTTGGCTCCCTTGTTTTCTAAGGGTCCTTGGAATCAGATTCGGATTTTCGAATATTGTTGGTGGATCAGGGTCAGGATTCGCCCTAGTATTCCTTCTTGAAGCCAGTGTATTGATTTTCTCGGAAAAAAAAAAAAAAAAATTCAAGGAACACAATCAATTATTTTCAGCCTTTCGACTTCTAGACTCAATCATCCAAAAGGTCTAGAACGAATAAGTATACTGGGGTGATTTACAAATCAAGTACTGAACACACAAGCTTACCGGAGATCGACTGAAGTAGCGTTTATCTACTTCCGCTTATGCATAACAAAAGCGTTTCGAAAGCTACCTGGCGTGACTTCAGACTCCGTCTAAGACTCGTGGAACAAACACATCAACAAGCAAACCATTGAGATGATTTCCCCAGTATGGTCGCCACTATGTTAGCACTCAAATCTACCTCAGGCTGAAATGAAGTAAAACTCAAGGCTACATCAAACCACGCTCAGCCTCGTAGCTAGCCCTACGAGGACAGGAGAGGGCTCTCTCCGTCAATATCGAGAAAATAAGCAATAGGATGCGAGATGACTTACAATAAGAACCGATTTTAGGCTAGTAAAGAGATAAGAATGTTTGTTTTTTGGTTTTGGGTTTTTCACTGGAGTAATGGGAAAACAAGTTTTGAATTCGGGGATAGGTGGAACAACTGCAGAAGTTCAAGATGGTGGTAGGTGGTCGTGATCTTGATGCTTTAAATTGGATTTATGGATAGATTAAACCAAATAGAGAAGTGAAGAAGACAAAAGAAGACTTGGACTCTCTCAGCTTGTTTGAAAAACATATAGAACTAACTGAATTCAAAGGCTAAGCACTGTAAACAATGGATTCAACCTTAATCACTCATTCAATTTAGTTCAGAAGCATAATGAAAGGATGGCAACATTAAACATGAAGAAACTTACAGTAAACAAAGGAGAAACATCATCAAAAACAGAACACCACAAGGATCCCAACAAGTGCCGCAAAACCCCTGATCTTTCCTTAGCCAAAATATGAAAAGTATGTACAATAGTATCAAAAGTATCCCAAGAGTCCAACCTGTAGAATGCCTCAGAAATTACAATATATAGATCACTCTAACCCCTTTACCCACCTCTAGGGGTCGAATTCCCTCTTCAGGGATCAGTTTCAACCAATTCTAATCATGGAACTACAATCTAGGCAGCTAACAACTTGCCTCTAAAAGAGTGGAAACTGATCCATTACATGATATTTTACTCATTTGAGAGTGAATCTTCTAGAAGAGATAAAAACAAGCCAAAGTTACATGCCAAACATGAATTTACATCATAAAAACCCAAGAATTCTATCCATAAGCAAAACTGGTCCATAATAGGCGAAATACTGAGCTGGCAGCTGAAAATTCAGAAAAATCTCTAGGTGGGTCGCTCCTGAACTGCGTGGGTCTCTCATGTTCCAGGCTGATGTTTAGGTAGCTCCCGGCATCCAAATTGAGCTCATGATAGCTCGTTGGAAAGCCCTGGATGTCGACTTTCCAACACAAGTGTAATTTCTGAATTTGGAGTTGATTTGACCCTCCAAAACCTCATTCTCCCAAAGGTACTTCCTGCTGGTGCAAAAGGTGGCAGCAAGGTGATTTTCATGGTGTTTTTGAGCTGTTTGACCATCCAGATTTTGTTGAAATGCTAAGTTGACTTCAGAGGATGCATAATTAACCATGAAAAATCCAAAAATGTAAAAATCTCCTCCAGCAAATGTCTAAAAAAAAAGCGAGCGCATGAGCGCGCGACCCACGTAGCTGCAAAACCTGTTTTTTAGACCAAAAATTTGAAAATGACAAAATTTTCTCCGAATTTTCCCAAATTCGGAGCGGAGGTCCTCCATCATGTTTCCTGCCCAGTCAATGAAGCCTCGGCCAAAATCCAAAGTGGATTAGGCCTTTTCCGCCGTCGAAGTGCTTTGCGCAACCTCCTCTTCATGATCTTCATCCTCGCTTTGCAAACATGCATGCGAGCCCAGTAATGGCCTTTCATGTGGCGAAGCATGTCTTTGTCTCGATTGGCCTTCACCAACAGCTTCTCCAGATGTATATTCACCCGCGTGAGTACAGTATCTCTGTCAGCTGGTGTCATGTCACCGGGTCTCTTTCGATTCCATTGTCTGTCCTCACGGATTTGGCGCACCTCATAAAATGTGAGCTCATCCTCGAGCTGTTTGTTGCGCTGCTCCAAATAGTTAATCACCCATTGAGCCTTCTGCAATTGGTCTTTCAGCTGGTCATTCTCGGCCCTTTGCTCCTGGATGACTTCCCTCAGCTTCGAGCTAGGAGAGCCCGTATCAACATCAATGACTATCATATCGGTGTCCCGACCTCCTGATGGGCCCTCATCATGCATGGGCCTCTTGCCCCTGTCTTGGACCTGTACCTGTACTGAAGAAGAAGGCGAGACCCCTCCCACATCATGTGGAGATAATACTCGCTGTGTCGCTGCAAATAAGGCCCTGTGGCCTCGCTGATATGTCTGAACCAAAGGAGTGATGATATGCTCAACCTCAAACATGTCCGGCTGGTGTGAGGGCTCTCCTGCATCATGAACTGCCTCGGGAGGCTGCTGTGGCACTCTGAAAAATTATCTAGAAATGAAATCCTCCCAAGTGATGCCCTGCTCCGCCAACTGATGTAACACTAAGATTTTGATCAAAGTGAAATGGTATATACTCCTGTACTGCTGCACTGGGCTCGTCTTCTTCTGCACAAATGTCACCATCCTCTCTATGTTGCGGTGTATGAAATACGGAATATTCATTATACGCACCCTTGTGAAGTGCATCAGCAAACGAACATGGTATGAGAAAAGACGAGCATACCTGCCCTCACAACTAAAATATTGAATAATGAGCCTCATGAGCGGTGCATATTCATCTCTCAAGAATCTGAATGGAAAAACTCTACTCAAGTAAGCCTTATATCCAGTTTTAATGTATGGCTCATAGTGAAATTTCTCTAACTGCTGACCCTTGTTCCATTCCTCGCCCATGTTTGGTATACCAGTGGCTTGAGCAATAGTCAAAGGTGACACAATGAAATCAACCCCAGCAAGGCTTACCCGATCACCCCGTAAATGAAGAACAAACAGACGTGCTAATTCACGATGAGGCCGGGTTTGTACAACCATCTCACAAAATCTGAAACATGACAAGAATCGAAAACAATCCATAGCTAATGGACATGCCTGCAACCGAGCCAAAGAAGTAGGCTCCTCTCTGCGATGATCACCACTTCTATTTTCTCTGCGGGAACCCCATGGCACATTACCTTAGGTCACCCAGAGTCACGAGCACACAGATCAATGATTTAGCCACACGATGAGCATCTTGAGGATGATCTGGTGAATTGATTTTGTGATTTTTGAGCTGCATTAAATTTTAAATGGTGGGTCTCCTGACAGTAATGTTCCTCCTTCATGAATATATATTGCACAATGCTATGCTTGATTCGGGTGCTTCGCACAATTTGATGCCAAAGGCAATCATGGAAAAGTTGGGATTAGACATTACAAGAGAGTATCATGATTTGTATTCATTCGATTCCAACCGGGTAAAGTGTATAGGACTCATCAAAGATTTGGTGGTAAGTTTAGATCAAATTCCAGCGAAGAATGTTTTGATGGATGTGGTGGTTGCCGATATTCCTCCACGGTTCGGGATGCTCCTTGCAAGATCTTGGGGGGCAAAGTTGAAAGGTACACTTCAGTTAGATTTCTCTTATGCTACAATTCCAGTCTTCGGTCAAATGAGAAAGTTATATCGTGAGCAGAAGATGAAATACATGATAACTAGAAAAGAGAAGCCAGTCAATCATCCTGTGAACTATGTACATACTGATTTAGAGTCGTTTGTGTTGCTTGCTGATAGTTTTAATGATGTAGAAAGTCAACTAGTTCAGGCAGAAGACATACCAGAGATCAATGAGAATTTTAGAGAAGTTTTGCAAAAAGAAAGAAGAGAAAAACAATCTATTTTGGAGCAATCAGCTGAAGACAATGGGCAGCAAACAGGAAAATCAGAGCCGACACAGTTTCAGCATTTAGAGGACGATGAAGATGGTCTTTGGACCATGGATTTTGATGGTGCAGTGGGCAGCGATGGTGCTGGGATTGGTGTGTGGATTCAAAGTCCATTTTCCGCTCCTGATAAAGTTCCGAGCAATGTGAGAGTGTGTTCTTACAAGCTTGCATTCGATTGTTCTAATAATGAAGCGGAATACGAGGCTCTTATTGCTGGTCTTAAGATTCTCAAGAAGCTGAATGCGAAAAGGATTGCGGTATATGGTGATTCAGAATTAGTGATAAAGCAAGTTAAAGGTGAGTTTCAGGCTAAGCGTCCTCGCATGAGGGCTTACCGAAATGCAGTTTTGGATATCCTGAAGTTATTTTCTGATTATACTTTGACATGTGTGCCCCGCATACAAAATGGTGTTGCTGATGGACTTGCTAAGGAAGCAAGCAATCTTAAGATTCCAATGAATTCCAGCAACAAGTTTGAGATACATGTGAAACACCGGCCCACCGTTCCAGACAATCAGCGATGTTGGCAAGTTTTTGAGGATGATGAGGAGATTAGTGAATTTCTGCAAAATAAAGGTAAGTTTAAAGATACCTCCATAGATACAGAATTTGATGATGGTATTGATGACATACAGATAAATCAAATGGATGTGCTGCAACTGAAGGATAACATCATTCCTAAGGGATTGATTCCTTTGGAAGAGTTGTTTGATCAAGATGATGTAGCCCGCAAGCCTACATTGAGGCCAACAGAGAAGGGTGTCGAAGAGGTAAATATTGGGACAGCTGAGAATCCCAAGATGGTAAAATTGTCAAAGTCATTGTCACCAAAGGTAAGAGCAAAATATGTGAAATTGTTATCTTCATTTTCTGATGTGTTTGCATGGGATTATTCAGATCTCAAAACATATGATACCAATATCATTCAGCATACTATTCCCATAAAACCAAATCAGAAGCCTTTTCGTCAAAAGTTGAGGAGGATCAATCCAAAGCTGCTACCATCAATCGAAAAAGAGGTAAATAGGTTGTATAAGTCAGGAATCATTGTACCTATTCGTTTTTCAGATTGGATATCAAACTTGGTGCCCGTGAGAAAGAAGACAGGTGAGATCTGTTTATGTATTGACTTCAGAAATCTGAATAAGGTATCATTAAAGGACAATTATCCGCTGCCAAAAATGGATCACATATTGCAGCGAGTAGTTGGAGCATCAAGGATGTCACTACTCAATGGATACTCAGGTTATAATCAGATTTTAGTGCAGGAAGATGATCGTGACAAGACTGCGTTCACCACTCCTTGGGGAACATTTCATTACGCAAAGATGCCGTTCGGTTTAAAGAATGCAGGCGCTACCTTTCAGCGTGCAATGGACATGGCTTTTTCCAATGAGAAAGATGTGTTTTTGGTTGTTTACCTTGATGATCTAACTCTGTTTTCCAATTCTGATGAGGAACATTTATATCATCTAAAAATTGTTTTCCAGAAGTGCAGAAAATACGGCATTTCGCTGAATCCAAAGAAGAGCCTTTTCACCATGGATGAAGGAAAGCTCCTTGGCCACATCATATCGAAAGATGGCATTCGAGTTGATCCTGCACGTGTTGAAGCCATACAGCAGATTGAACAGCCCCGGAACAAGAAAGAGATATAGTCATTTAATGGTAAAATGAATTTTCTGCGTCGTTTCATTCCCAATCTTGCAGAACACCTTAGAGAAATCACGAACATGCTGAAAAAGGACAGTCAGGTAAGATGGATAGAAGAGGCAGTAAAGTCATTCAATTTGGTAAAGATAGCTCTTTCCTCAACCCCTATTTTAATCAGCCCCGATTACACACAAGACTTCATTTTATTTTCTTTCGCTTCTGAGCACACATTGGCAGCTGTTTTGATGCAAAAAAGGGATGGAGTTGAGAAGCCCATCGCTTTTTTCAGTCGGATCATAAGAGATGGAGCATTGAAGTATAATATCATTGAGAAACAAGCACTTGCGCTTGTAAAGGCTTTGAAGGATTTCCGTGTGTACATATTGCATTCCCACATTACAACATATGTTCCTAACGCAGCAGTTAAAGATGTTTTGGTACAGGCAGATCCAGAAGGAAGAAGAGGTAAGTGGATCGCTGCGTTGCTAGAGTACGATGTGGAGACTAAACCGACCAAACTGATCAAAGGACAAGGACTCGCCAAGCTCATGGCTGAAACAAATCTGCATGCTCTAGACATAAATTTGATTGCTGCCATGTCTGATGAAGATGGGGAAAGTACGTCAGTTCAGGTATCCGATATTTTTGTTTCTTCTCCTTGGTATGCTGACATTTTATATGTGCTTCAGAATTTGTCTACACCGCCCGGTATGCCTAGAAATAAGAGTAGAACATTGAAGTTAAGAGCTGCTAAATTCTGCATTTTGAATTCTGCATTGTATTGGAAAGACCCTGGAGGTATGTTGTTGAATTGTTTGGTAGAAGAGGAAGCTCAAAGAGTTTTGGAGGATTTTCACAAAGGTGACTGTGGAGGTCATTTGTTTTGGAAGACCACAACGAATAAAATTCTAAGGGCGGGGTATTATTGGCCTTCTTTGTTTTCTGATGTGTTCAAGGCTGTTAAAAATTGTCACGAGTGTCAAATTTTCGAAGGGAAGCAGAAACTACGGCCTTTGCCTCTAAAACCAATCGAAGTTAGTGCACCATTCCAGCAGTGGGGATTGGATTTTATCGGGGAAATTCACCCAGCATCTTCCGGACAGCATAGATGGATCTTGACAGCTACAGACTACTTCACAAAGTGGATTGAGGCGATTCCCACTCGACAGGCTACTGATGCGGTAATTATCTCTTTCCTTGAAAACAATATTCTGTCACGCTTTGGGTGTCCTAGTAAAATAATCACAGACAATGCAGCAGCTTTTAAGTCTAAGAGGATGGTTGATTTTTGTTTTAAGTACAATATTACCTTGGGACATTCAACCGCCTACCATCCGCAAGGGAATGGCTTGGCGGAATCTTCAAATAAATCCTTGGTAAATATCATTAAGAAATTGCTGGAAATCAACAAGAAGGCTTGGCACAAAAAGTTGGTGAATGCATTATGGGCTGATAGGGTAAGTCAGAAAAAGTCTATTGGCATGTCTCCTTTCGAGTTGGTGTATGGGACGGATACAGTTTTTCCTACTTCACTTGCTGTCCCGGTGGTCAAATTGCTTCAGGAGGCTAGAAGTGAAGAGGATCCTATGCAGCGGAGGATTAATGAGATGATTCATTTGCAGCAGACACGAGAGGAGGTATTTCAAAATACTTTCAAGTTGCAGGAGCGCATAAAGAAGATCTACGACAGAAAGGCAAAAGCAGATAAGTTTCAGTTGGATGAAGTAGTTTTGAAATGGGATGCTCGGAATGAAGATAAGGGAAAGCACGGCAAATTTGAGAATTTGTGGAAGGGACCTTTCAAGATTGCAGCGTATCGGGGTCAGAATGCATTTCTTCTGAAAGAAATTAATGGAGATGATTGTACTGGTGGACCGATCAATGGTCGGTTGCTGAAGCGCTATTATTTCTGAGTACTTGCTGCTGATCTCATTGTCATTGTATATATCATTTTACTTTTGTTTCGTTGCAAGTGTGCACTGATCTCTCATTTTCATTCTGGGGCCCGAAGCGAAGGCTATAATTCTGGAGATAGAGGTTGGTTGGTTTGAAATTGTCAAGTTAAGTTTTATCAGTCTTCTAGTTTGAGTCATGTCAGTTTGAGTCTTGTCAGTTTTGGTCAAATTGCAGTCTGTCGTTAGTCAAATCTGCAGTCAATAAAATTGTCCAAAGTTTGTTTTATCAGTTGAAATAATGATTCCATCGCCCAATGGATGAGAGGCACTGTCCGACTCCCCCAGAGATCTGCTGTTCTTGGCATCTCCATGGAGCCACCATCCCCATTGGAGCCAATGTTAGAGTCGGCCCTTGCAGCCCTCCGTCAGTGATCATTTCGTCTTTTGCATATTCATTATTAGGTGTCTCGCTTGTTCCACTTCATTGCATTTCACTAGGAGCATGCCATGCACTGACGAAGGGGTCTGTCGTCTTATGTTTCCTCATATTTACACCTGCAGTGCTATTTTAAAAATTTTCTCAAAAAAATCATTCATAGTCATTGTCATTACATATATGGTCATTAAAAATGTCAATAAGTGTCCTAGGTCTTGGTGTCTAGGGTTTTTGAGTCATTTATATACTAGTCATAAAGCCTGCAAAGTGAGGAAAGTTCTGCATTTGTGATTTTTATTTTATTATCATCAGCATTTTAAAAAAAAAATATTTCTAGTCCAAAACTCTGTTTTGGAACTAGAAATTTGTCATTATCATTTTGTAATAAATTGTAATTGTTCCGCCATGAAGACATTGTCAAAAGCAGACCCCTGGTCTCTTCTTAGCCAAGATAGCCATATCCCTGCAAGAAGACAGCAAAATCATTAGTATCGACCTCAAAAAGCCAAAAGAAGATTGTATTTGAAAAGCCAAAAGTGAAATTACAAAAAAATTTGTAATATGGGTTTGAAATTAGATTTGAAATAAAATCTGATTGTGAAGATATTTGTAACATGTATAAAAGCCAAACAAGTTTCATTTGAACCAAACCACAGCACCCAAATCGTGATTTGAAGATGGGAGGGCCGATTTCAAAGTTTTAAGTTGCGTGGGCAGTGTAGTTGGGCCGAGCGACCCACGCAGAGGCCGAGCGACCCACCTGGGCAGAGCGACCCACGCAGGTCAGTTCAGCAGTGTAAGTTTGCAAGGGGCGCGACCCACCTGGGCCGAGCGACCCACGCAGAGGCTGTGCGACCCACGCAGACACAGGGTTTCGAAATTCATTCTAAGCGCCCAGCCTTGCTTGGAATCGATGCAACTGGCTTTCAAACAGGTTTCTATCATTGCTTGATGTTTTTTAAATGCACCAGTGGCATCGTTGATGTTTCAAATGTTCAAAAGGAGGATTTAAAACCCCACAGACATAGCATTCTTGTTTTCAGGGTTTTAAAATGAAAATGAATGCTTGAATGAGTTTGTTTGCTATCTCATGGCAGTGATACATCCATTTTTGCATATAATATCAAAACCATATTGCTCTTATGCCCATTTTTCCATTTTTACCATTGCTATTATTATACCATGTTAAAATCCTTTGTTCCATGGTGACTGTGGTTGTAATGAGTCTCACTGCCCAATGTAAAATATTCTCATGACTTTGTTTCAAACTGCCCATTGAGACCTTTGTGGTTATTACTCATAGACAAACACATTTTGTTGATGCCATGCTCTCCTTTGATAAAATTTGTTCAAAATTTTGAAAGTTGCCCGCTCCTTTTGATCAAAATTTCACTTGCATTGAAAAGCAGAGATTCTGCCTTTTTCCAATCCATCTAAAACAGAGATTTTATCCATGATTGATTCCTTGATGGTGCTTTGACGGTGGGAATATTGGTTGGGTGTTGAAACATACATCTTAACTTTGTTTGCACTGCTTTCATATCAGTATACACATTGCCAAAAGCTTGGTCAGAGCCATGTCGAGCGAGTGGTCATTAAAGTCAGGCGGTGATCGACCAGCTGAAGGTATTAATACCGCAGAGTTATGAGAGAAAAAATAAGCGAGTGATCATCGCAGAGAGGCCCTCTTCTTTGGCTGGGTTTCGCGGAGAATATCCCATTAAGTATAGTGGATTGTTTTGATTCTGTCATGTTTGATTTTGTGAGATGGTTGCACAACCAGCCTCTCGTGAAAATTCGCCGCGTCTGTTGTTCTTCATTCTGGGGTGATCAGGGTAAAAAGCCTTAACAGGGTTGATTTGTTATGTCAAGAAACCATTACGACTCTTAACTCCAGCAAGTAGTAGCATCCCGACATGACGAGAATGGAACAAGAATGTGATGAAGACACTATGAGCCATACATTAAAACTGGATATAAAGCTTACTTGAGTAGAGTTTTTCCATTCAGATTCTTGAGAGATGAGTATGCACCGCTCATGAGGCTCATTATTCAGTATTTTAGTTGTGAGGGCAAGTATGCTCGTCTTTTCTCATACCATGTTCGTTTGCTGATGCACTTCACAAGGGTGCGTATGATGAATATTCTGTATTTCATACACCGCAACATAGAGAGGATGGTGACATTTGTGTAGAAGAAGACGAGCCCAGTGCAGCAGTACAGGAGTATATACCATTTCACTTTGATCAAAATCTTGGTGTTACATCAGTTGGCGGAGCAGGGCATCACTTGGGAGGATTTCATTTCTAGAGACTTTTTCAGAGTGCCACAGCAGCCTCCCGAGGCAGTTCGTGATGCAGGAGAGCCCTCACACCAGCCGGACATGCTTGAGGTTGAGCATATCATCACTCCTTTGGTTCAGACATATCAGCGAGGCCACAGGGCCTTATTTGCAGCGACACGACGAGTATTATCTCCACGTGAGGTGGAAGGGGTATCGCCTTCTTCTTCAGTACAGGTACAGGTCCAAGACAGGGGCAAGAGGCCCATGCATGATGAGGGCCCATCAGGAGGTCGGGACACCGATATGACAGTCATTGATGTTGATACGGGCTCTCCTAGCTCGAAGCTGAGGGAGGTCATCCAGGAGCAAAGGGCCGAGAATGACCAGCTGAAAGACCAATTGCAGAAGGCTCAATGGGTGATTAACTATTTGGAGCATCGCAACAAACAGCTCGAGGATGAGCTCACATTTTATGAGGTGCGCCAAATCCGTGAGGACAGACAGTGGAATCGAAAAAGACCCGGTGACATGACACCAGCTGACAGAGATACTGTACTCACGCGGGTGAATATACATCTAGAGAAGTTGTTGGCGAAGGCCAATCGAGACAAAGACATGCTACGCCACATGAAAGGCCATTACTGGGCTCGCATGCATGTTTGCAAAGCGAGGATGAAGATCATGAAGAGGAGGTTGCGCAAAGCACTTCGACGGCGGAAAAGGCCTAATCCACTTTGGATTTTGGCCGAGGCTTCATTGACTGGGCAGGAAACATGATGGAGGACCTCCGCTCCGAATTTGGGCAAATTCGGAGAAAATTTTGTCATTTTCAAATTTTTGGTCTAAAAAACAGGTTTTGCAGCTACGTGGGTCGCGCGCTCATGCGCTCGCTTTTTTTTGAGACACTTTCTGGAGGATATTTTTACATTTTTGGATTTTTCATGGTTAATTATGCATCCTCTGAAGTCAACTTAGCATTTCAACAAAATCTGGATGGTCAAACAGGTCAAAAACACCATGAAAATCACCTTGCTGCCACCTTTTGCACCAGCAGGAAGTACCTTTGGGAGAATGAGGTTTTGGAGGGTCAAATCAACTCCAAATTCAGAAATTCCACTTGGGTTGGAAAGTGGACATCCAGGGCTTTCCAACGAGCTATCATGATCTCAATTTGGATTCCGGGAGCTACCTCAAAATCAGCCTGGAACATGAGCGACCCACGCAGTTCAGGAGCGACCCACCTAGAGATGTTTCTGAATTTTCAGCTGCCAGCTCAGTATTTCGCCTATTATGGACCAGTTTTGCTTATGGATAGAATTCTTGGGTTTTTATGATGTAAATTCATGTTTTATATGTAACTTTGGCTTGTTTTTATCTCTTCTAGAAGATTCACTCTCAAATGAGTAAAAAAATCATGTAATGGATCAGTTTCCACTCTTTTAGAGGCAAGTTGTTAGCTGCCTAGATTGTAGTTCCATGATTAGAATTGGTTGAAACTGATCCCTGAAGAGGGAATTCGACCCCTAGAGGTGGGGAAAGGTGTTAGAGTGATCTATATATTGTAACTTCTCAATCATTTTCAGAGGTTGGAGAGGTTGGACTCTTGGGATACTTTTGATACTATTGTACATACTTTCATATTTTGGCTAAGGAAAGATCAGGGGTTTTGCGACACTTGTTGGGATCCTTGTGGTGTTCTGTTCTTGATGATGTTTCTCCTTTGTTTACTGTAAGTTTCTTCATGTTTAATGTTGCCATCCTTTCATTATGCTTCTGAACTAAATTGAATGAGTGAAATAAGGTTGAATCCATTGTTTACAGTGCTTAGCCTTTGAATTCGGTTAGTTCTATATGTTTTCAGCTGTTTGGAGAGGATCCAAGTTCTTCTTTGCCCTCTTCAGCTCCTCGTCGGTCTAATCTATCCATATATCCAATTTATAGCATCAAGATCATCACCTACCTCGCCCCAGCTTGAACTCTGCAAAGGTCTGACCTTATCCCCGGACCCAAAATTTGTTTTCCCATTACTCCAGCGAAAACCCAAAAAACCAAAAATCAAACATTCCTATCTCTTTACTAGCCTAAAATCATTTCTTATTGTAAGTCATCTCGCATCCTATTGCTTATTTTCTCGAGATTGACGGAGAGAGCCCTCTCCTGTCCTCGTAGGGCTAGCTACGAGGCTGAGCGTGGTTTGATGTAGCCTTGAGTTTTACTTCATTTCAGCCTGAGGTAGATTTGAGTGCTAACAGATGGCATGGAAGTGGGCATGGAAGCTAAGATAGATGACATGGAAGCTAAGGTCGATGAAAAAATGAAAGACAACATGGAAAACATGAAGAAAGATCTAAAAGTAGACATCGAAGGTTTGGGAAAGTTGATACAAGAAATGTTTCCTAATGGTGAAAAGATATTAGAGGAAACTCATGATGAGAAAAAAATAAATGTTAATCGTGATTTCATAAACTCTACTGTTGGAGGGAAGAACCACCATATTCCAAAAATGGATATGAGGAAGTTTGATGGAAAGGATCCTGTAACATGGATACTACGGATGGAGCAATATTTTGATCTCCATAATGTGAAAAACACACAAAAGGTACGCATTGCAACTTTACATTTAGAACAAAATACATTTGTATGGTATCGATGGCTTTGCTCCCGTAAAAAAATTGTCACTTGGTCAATTTTTACGGAGAAAATGATAGCACATTATGAGGATACAAAGAGCAACACCTTCTTTAGCCAATTGATAAATCTCAAACAAAAGGGTTTAGTGGGGCAGCACATTGAGGACTTCCAAAAATTGAATATAAAGGTAACTGATATTCCAGAGGAACACAGGATTGATCTCTTCATAGGCACTCTAAAGGATAACATCCAACATGAAGTTCGTGTTTTGGAACCTGATTCATTGGAGAAGGCATTCAGGTTGGCAAAAAAAGTTGAATGTAAAATTATGGCGACAAGGAAGCCTACCACTCAATTCTATAAAGAAGGAAGTGTTGCTACGCCTAGATTTCCACAACCCACAAGGTTGACACCACAACAATTGGAAGAAAAAAGAGCAAAAGGGCTTTGCTACAGTTGTGATAGCAAATACACTAAAGGTCATAAGTGTGCTGAGAAGAAATTATTTTACATATATTGTGAAGAGAAAGAAGAAAATGAACAAGAAGAGGATATACACCAGGAACCAACCCTAGAAGAGGAAGAAATGAATCCGACCATATCGTGTAATGCACTGGCGGGAATTACCACTCCTCAAACTCTCAAGATACAAGGACAAATCAAGAAGAAAAAGGTAATAGTGTTGATTGATTCAGGTAGCACCCATAATTTTATTCATTGTAAGGTAGCCAAGGAATTAAATTGTTTCCTATACCCAACACCAGAATGTCAAGTGATGGTTGCAAATGGAGGAGCTATAAATTGCTCTGGAAAATGCCATAATATCAAGCTAACCATGGGGGAATATGTATTGAATAGTCCAATGCTTTCCATTCCTATGGGAGATGCTGATGTTGTACTAGGAGTACAATGGTTACAATCTTTGGGGACGGTAGCTTTTAATTTTCAAGAACTTTTCTTGAAATTTTTTTCAGAAGGAAAGGAAGTCGAATTACGGGGTATTGAAGGGAAGCCAGGAAGGATAATAAGCTCTAATGTCATGACAAAGCTTCTAAAGAAAGAACAATGAGGCATAATTGCACAATTATGCTCACTAGAAGTTCCGACATCAAAATCATCTATTTCTACAGACCTCCAACAAGTCTTGGACAATCATTCCATGGAAGATATGATGGAAAACATGAAGAATGATCTAAAAAAAGACATGGAAGGATTGACAAATTTGATACAAGAAATGTTTCCTAATGGTGAAAAGATAGTAGAGGAAACTCATGATGAGAACAAAATAAATGTTGATCGTGATTTCATAAACTCTAATGTTGGCGGGAAGAACCACCATATTCCAAAAATGGATATGAGGAAGTTTGATGGAAAGGATCCTATAACATGGATACTACAGATGGAGCAATATTTTGATCTCCATAATGTGCAAAACACACAAAGGGTACACATTGCAACTTTACATTTAGAACAAAATACATTTGTATGGTATCGATGGCTTTTCTCCCGTAAAAAAATTGTCACTTGGTCAATTTTTATGGAGGAAATGATAGCACATTATGAGGATACAAAGAGCAACACCTTCTTTAGACAATTGATAAATCTCAAACAAAAGGGTTTAGTGGGGCAGCACATTGAGGACTTCCAAAAATTGAATATAAGGGTAACTGATATTCCAGAGGAACATAGGATTGATCTCTTCATAGGCACTTTAAAGGATAACATCGAACATGAAGTTCGCGTTTTGGAACCTGATTCATTGGAGAAGGCATTCAGGTTGGCAAGAAAAGTTGAATGTAAAATTATGGCGACAAGGAAGCCTACCACTCAATTCTATAAAGAAGGAAATGTTGCTACGCCTAGATTTACACAACCTACAAGGTTGACACCACAACAATTGGAAGAAAAAAGAGCAAAAGGGCTTTGCTACAGTTGTGATAGCAAATACACTAAAGGTCATAAGTGTGTTGAGAAGAAATTATTTTACATAGATTGTGAAGAGGAAGAAGAAAATGAACAAGAGGATATACACCAGGAACCAACCCAAGAAGAGGAAGAAATGAGTCTAACCATATCGTGTAATGCATTGGCAGGAATTACCACTCCTCAAACTCTCAAGATAGAAGGACATATCAAGAAGAAAAAGATAATAGTGTTGATTGATTCAGGTAGTACCCATAATTTTATTCATTGTAAGGTAGCCAAAGAATTGAATTGTTTCCTATACCCAGCACCAGAATGTCAAGTGATGGTTGCAAATGGAGGAACTATAAATTGCTTTGAAAAATGCCATAATATCAAGCTAACCATGGGGGAATATGTATTGAATAGTCCAATGCTTTCAATTCCTATGGGAGGTGCTGATGTTGTACTAGGAGTACAATGGTTACAATCTTTGGGGACGGTAGCTTTTAATTTTCAAGAACTTTTCTTGAAATTTTTTTCAGAAGGAAAGGAAGTCGAATTACGGGGTATTGAAGGGAAGCCAGGAAGGATAATAAGCTCTAATTTCATGACAAAGATTCTAAAGAAAGAACAACGAGGCGTAATTGCACAATTATGCTCACTAGAAGTTCCGACATCAAAATCATCTATTTCTGCAGATCTCCAACAAGCCTTGGACAATCATTCCAAGGTGTTTGAAACTCCCAAAGGACTCCCACCTATTCGTGATCATGATCATGCTATTCATTTGATTCCAGGAAGTGTTCCTCCAAACATCAGGCCTTATAGATATCCTTGCTTCCAAAAGAGCGAAATTGAACGTATGATTGCAGAAATGTTAGAGGCGGGTATAATTCAACCTAGTCAAAGTTCTTTCTCTGCTCCTGTAGTATTGGTACACAAGAAGGATGGATCATGGCGCATGTGTCCGGATTATAGGGAGCTCAATAAGCTCACCATTAAAGATAAATTTCCCATTCTGTGATTGATGAATTATTGGATGAATTACATGGAGCAATTTATTTTACCAAGTTGGATCTTCGTTCAGGATATCATCAAATTAGAATGAAGACTGAAGATATTCTGAAAATAGCATTTTGAACTCATGAGGGTCATTATGAATTTTTGGTCATGCCTTTTGGCCTTACCAATGCACCTTCTACATTTCAAGGGTTCATGAATTCCATTTTCAAGCCCTTCCTTAGAAAATTTGTGCTAGTATTTTTTGATGATATACTAATCTACAGCAGGTCTTGGAAGGATCATGTTGAACATGTTGACAGGGTGCTCAAACTATTGCAGGAGAAACAATTATATGCAAAAAAATCCAAATTTTTCTTTGGAGTATAAGAGGTGGAATATCTGGGTCATACTGTATCTCACGAGGGTGTTAAAGTAGATCCTAACAAAATTAAATACATTAAGGAATGGAAAGTCCCCACAACCATAAAGAAGTTGTGAAAATTTCTCGGGTTAACAGGGTATTATCGCAAGTTTGTTAAGAATTATGGGAGAATAGTAGCACCTCTAACAACATTATTGAAGAAAGATGCATTTTCATGGACTCCTGAAGCAACTAAGGCCTTTGAACGTCTTAAAGAGGCAATGTGCCTAGCACCGGTCTTAGCTACGCTAGACTTCACGAAAACCTTTATTGTGGAATGTGATGCCTCAGGAAATGGAATTGGTGCAGTTTTAGTGCAGGAAGGAAGACCCATTGCTTTTGAAAGTCGTCCAATCAAAGGAAATTATTTACAGAAACCTATTTATGAGAAGGAAATGTTAGCAATACTGCATGCGCTAAAGAAATGGCGAACTTACCTAATGGGAAGACACTTCAAGGTAAAAACTGATCATGATAGTCTTAAACACTTTTTGGAACAAAGACTATCTTCAGAAGAGCAGCAAAAATGGGTCACAAAGATGTTGGGTTATGACTTTGAAATAATATACAAAAAAGGAAAGCTTAATGTTATTGCAGATGCACTCTCAAGAAAGAATGAAGAGGTGGAAGCATTTCTTTGTGCCATTTCTATTATCCAACCAGATTGGATAACTGAAGCAAGAGATGAATGGAAGAAGGACAAAGATGTATGGACACTCATTCAAAAGTTGCAGCAAGATCCTAGTACATCTAATAAATTTAGTTGGAAAAATGATTCCTTATGGTACAAAGATCGCTTATATCTTTGCAAGAATTCCCAACTAAAACAAAATATTCTTCTGGAATTGCACACTTCTCCTTTAGGAGGTCACTCACGAAATTTAAAAACTTACCACAGGGTGAAGAAAGAATTTTTTTGGGATGGCCTTAAATCTGATATTCAAAAGTTTGTGGCGGAATGTTTGGTTTGCCAGCAGAATAAAGTGGAAACAATCAAGACCCTGGGACTTCTACAACCTTTATCCATTCCAAGTCAACATTGGGAGGAGATTTCAATGGATTTTATCACAGGTTTACCTAAGTCCGAAGGAAAGAGTGTCATCATGGTGGTAGTTGATAGACTTATGAAGTATGCACACTTTTGTGCATTATCTCATCCATTTAAAGCAAGTACAGTTGCTACTACATTTATGGACAGAATTCAAAAGCTACATGGAAGCCCAAGGGGTATTGTGAGCGACAGAGATCCCATTTTTACTGGAAATTTTTGGACGGAGTTATTTTCTTGTTTGGGTACTCAATTAGCTCATAGCTCATCTTATCATCCTCAATCTGATGGTCAAACTGAGATCGTAAATGAATGTTTGGAAGGATATCTTCGTTGTTTTGTATCTGATAAACAAACACGATGGGTCAAGTGGTTACCTCTTGCTGAATGGTGGTATAACACTTCCTTCCATACTGCAGCAAAAATGACCCCATTTATGGCACTTTATGGATATCATCCACCATCCATCACATCATCTTTACGAGAAAATTTGAAGGTTCAAGCAGTGGAAGATCACATCGAGCATCAGCAAGAAGTTCTCCAACTCTTAAAGGATAACCTGAATTTGGCACAAAATCGAATGAAACAACAAGCAGATCAACATCGCGGCGAGAGAAGTTTTGATGTAGGAGATTGGGTATTTTTACGGCTACAACCATATAAACAAATGTCCCTCAAGCAAGCTAAGAAGGATAATAAATTATCACCAAAGTACTATGGTCCTTACAAGGTGTTGCAAAAGATTGGTACTATGGCATACAAATTGGAGCTTCCTGCTTCTTCACGAGTGCATCCGATTTTCCATGTTTCATGCTTAAAGAAGGTTATAGGTGAAAATATTCCAGTTCAAACAATATTTCCAGAACTTGATGAGGAAGGAAAAATCATATTGGAACCTGAAGTGGTCACAGAAACAAGAACTCGACAACTACAGAATCGATCAATTTCAGAGTATCTCATCAAGTGGAAGAACTTACCCACTGAAGATTCTACATGGGAGGATGAGAATTTTATACAGAAGCACCCGGAGCTACTCAAGTGTTGAGGACAACATTTTTTTGAAGGAGAGGGGCATGTTAGGTCCTATATCACTAGTATAGCCCCTTATTATTGTTAGTGTAAACCCCTTATTGTTATTATTGTACCCTTGTAACCCCCATTTTGTTATTATTGTGCCCTTAAATTATTATTGTTAGGTCGGCTAGGATTACATTGTGGCCCACTTGGATTACATTATGGCCACATGGACTCCTATATATAGAAAGGAGGTTTTGTAAATTGTATCATCCAAGAATTGTTCATTTATGTAATGTATTGGAGGTTTCCCCCTCAAAGTGGCTCATTTTTAAGGCGTTGATATCTCTTTTCTTCTCTTTTTGGAGCTGGTTACACAAGGAGAGTAGTATACAGAACCAGTGTATGAAGAAGATGACATGGATCACATTTATAAACTAACCGCATAGGATGGGGATTGGATTAATTCTACAGCAGATGGTGTGATTTGCTGGGAGAAAGACAGTGAATGCCTCTCTGACTCCGATGGGGAGATAGAAAATTGGCAGAATCAGTTACATGATGTATCTTCACTGCAATGTCTTAGAGTCACGAAGAGCTTTCGGTGTATCTCCTCAGAGGTAAGAGAACTTCCCTACTTTGATGGTTTCGATAGTATTAGGGAGTTTTTGCGAACATTTGAAGCTGAAGTCCCAAGGGAGCGAAGAATGTGGCCACTTAACCTAGCCATGCACGCAACCCCTACAAGGTGGTGGGAAACTCATAAGGGGGCATTCCAGGCTTGGGAGGAATGCCACAAAATGATGATTCTATGGTTCGAACCTTCAGTTCACCCACACATGGAGGCTTTTCTTTGCCAAGGGGATTCGCGCAGGCATGTGGCCGCATGGATGGAGGCATGGTGTGAAAGGACCATGGACGAATGGGTCCACTTGTTTATCCATACCTTGGGATCAATTCCCATTGCATGGTATCTGGATGCAAAGCTACACTAGCGTATCCGCCAATGGTAGACCATGCAGGATGATTTTGTGGGGATGCTTGGGTTGATAGGTGGAAATGACGCATTGGATGAAGCTTTGTAGGATATAGATACCCTAGTCTTTGATGAATCATGCCCTCATGCAGCGTATGGGGCACCAACTTGGGATACGCAGATGCACGATATTTTCAACTGCAAAAATATATCAATGGAGGAATGTGATGAAGACCCACGAAATATTGTTATCTTAGAGTCGGAGGGAGAGCACGCAGTTGCTGGACCCCTGCTGCAGAACGTCAATGTGAGTAAGCCTCTTAAGCTATGGGAAGTCAACATTGGAACTGAAGAGAAACCTAAGCTAGCTAAAATTGAGGGTTATTGGGGTGATGATACTGTAAGGAAGGTTGCAGAGCTTCTCACGACATACAAAGACCTCTTTCCTACGAAATTCTCAGAACTCAAGGTTATTACAGGGGACCTAGGGGTTATGCGCATTACGCTAAAACCAGATGGACGCCCTGTTAAGCAGCGACCTTATCGATTCAACCCCAAGTATAAGTATAAAGTCAAGGAAGAAATTGACAAAATTATAGCTGCAAGTATCATTGAACCGGTCGAACAGTTAGATTGGGAAGCCCTATGGTGGTTCGGGAGAAAAATACTAAAGGAGAAATATAGATCTGTGTCGACTAGCACAAATTGAATGATGCCTGCATACCTGATCCCTTCCTTATGCCATTTTATGACGAAATTCTTATTAGTGTGGGAGGGCAAGAAGCGTACTTATTCACTGATGGGTTCTCGGGCTACCAACAAATTAGGATCGCAGCTGAAGATCGCAGCAAATCTATGTTCGCCACTGAATGGGGATCTTTCTATTACACTGTCATGCCATTTGGGATCAAGAATGCCCCTGCCATTTTTTCGCGGGTGGTGGTCGCAGTATTCACGGAGTTCATCCACGGGTTCTTCAAGGTATATTTTGACGATTCAACAATATTTGGGTTGGTAAAGAAGCATGTATAGAACCTCTGGATGATGTTGGAATCCTGTAGGAAGCACCAAATTTCCCTGAATATTAAGAAGTGCATATTTTTGCGTACCCTTCGGGATCTTGCTAGGCCATATATTCTGTCGGCAAGGGCTAATGGTTGACCCCACCAAGGCAGTGGTTATCATCAACTTGGCAGTCCCTACAACTGAGAAACAACTACACTCTATCCTCGGACATACATGCGACTACAGGAAGTTCATTCAAGGGTACGCACTAATCACAACACCCATGGAGAAGTTGCTAAAGAAGGATGTTTCATTTTTTTGGGATGATGAGTGTCAGAAGAGTTTTGAGTTACTCAAGGAGAATATGGTCTTTGCACCTATCCTCATATTTTCTGACTGGGTGAGGGTTTTCCATGTTCTTTTAGATGCTTCAGGGATCACCCTGGGAGCTGTCCTTATGCAACCTGGGGAAGGGGACATCAACCATCCAGTTGAATTTTCTAGTAGAAAAATTTCTAGTGTGGAGCGCAACTACTTCACCATGGAGTGTGAGGGGTTGGCCATGGTATACACCCTGCAGAAATACCGACATTATCTGTTAGGAAGGAACTTCAGGGTGTTCACAGATCACTCAGCTTTGAATTACCTAGTGAATAAGCCTGTGTTGGGGAGAATATTTTCCAGTGGCTGCTACTATTTCAAGAATATGAATTTGAGATCATCATGAAGCCAGGGAAACTAAATGCTGGGACATACCACTTGTCCCAAATCGAGAATTGGGAAGAACATACTAACCTAGAAGAAAGACTGCTTGATGCGTAGCTGTTTTCTATTAAGGCGGTTGATGTGCACTTCACCGAAATCATTCACTTCTTAAATACGGGGATGGCACCTACAAAATATTCAGTACAACAGAAGAAAGATGTGGTAACCCACGCAACGGACTTTACCATCATAGTAGGCCACTTGTATAACTTGGGAGTTGATGAGGTGTTGCAAAAATACGTTTTGGAGCATGAAATACTAGCCATCTTAGCATAAGCCCACAGGGGCATGGAAAGAGGTCATTAGGAAGGGAAAGAAATGACACAAAATATCTTGAGAGCTGGACTATGGTGGGCTACACTGCATAGTAACTCTCATGACTATTGCAAAGCCTGCGACACATGCCAAAGGACAGGAAGACCATCGCGTAGAGACGGAATTCCCTTGCAACCACAGATGGCCCTACAAGAATTTGACAAATGGGATATATACTTTGTTGGGCCCATCAACCTGCAAGGGAAGAAGACAGGCACCCGCTACATCATCACTACAACTGACTATGTAACCAGATGGGTTGAAGCGCAAGATGTAAGGGATTTCACTGCAGATACCACTGCGCACTTTATTTTTGAACATATCCTAACTAGGATTGGTTGTCCCAAGATTTTAATGGGAAATAGAGGTACAGATTTTGTTAATGATACAATCCAGGCCTTGACTGAAGAATTTTGGATCCACCACTCCAAAATTACACCATATCACCCACAGGCGAACGAAACTGTGGAAGCTTTTAATAAAATTCTAGAACAAGTGTTGACCAAGATCTGAAATGTTGAGCATAGTGATTGGGATGTGCGTATCCCGTTGGTCCTTTGGGCCTATCAAACCACCAGCAAGAAATTGACTGGGAAAACACCATTCCAGATTTTTTATGAAAAGGAGGCTATTATGCCCATGGAATATATTGTTCCTAGCTTGTGCATCGTAGTCTTTAGCAAAATGGCAGAGCCTAATATCATGGAGGAGTGTTTAGCGCAACTCGTTGCCTTGGAGGAATACCAATTAATTGCTAACTTCAATTAGCAAGTTCAGTATCTAAGGGAAAAAGCATGGCATGATCGACATATTTGGCAAAAGATCTTTCCGGAGGGAGAATTGGTCCTGCTATACGATAGCTAGTTTGCGAAGCACCCGAGGAAGTTCCTTCAGCATTAGCTAGGTCCCTATATGGTAAAGGAAATCACTAATGGAGGAATTGTCTAGCTAGCCACAGTGCGTGGTGACAATGTCCCAGGGTATGTTAACGGAAGCCGACTCAGACCATACAAGACCAAATGACTATATGTTCAATGTAGCCGTATTAGGTGGCATATGCACAGGCCGGAATAAAAAAGCAGGCAAGCTTGTTATATGCGATGGGGTCACTTGTAGGTTTGGAAGCCCGAGGAGGTGCGTTGGGAGCGTAGGGGTCGATCATAGGTTTGGAAGCCTAGGGAGGTGTGTTGGGTGCGCAGTGGTAATACACAGCTATGAAAACTAGCCGTTGGAACAGTAAAAATGGGTAAAAAGAAAATTTTACTGTTGAAAGGAGCGGGAAGTCGGAAACTAATGAGGCGATTTCCAAAGATTTTTTACCGTTTGCATGATGGTAAGTTTGTGATAAGCCTCATCCAACCGTTGGTTGATATCCAAGGCTATAAAAGTAGAATGGTAAATCAAAAGTGGGTTCCGTGCGTTTTGAACAGTTTGTGCTTTGCGAAATTAGGTGACTATTGTGCTCAGTTAATGTCTAGGCGAGCTACCCCTTCTGATAGTAGCAATGCCAAATTTATCTTCTGAGCGAGAATGGTTGCAACTAATCTGGTTGAATCGTCACAGACCATGGTCTCCAGTGATGAAGTTGAAGAGGTTGTGTCCACGCCAACCAAGGTGAATTAGGTGGAGAAAAAGAAGGGTAAAGGAAAATTCTAGGAGCAGGGGAACGTGAAGGCTACAAAATGGAATAGAGGGAAGCCATGCACCTCCCCTAGAAATGTGAAGTCCCCTCGAATGGTGCCCAAGGCATGTTCACCTAACCCATCAAAGAGACCTTTGTCTGCTCAGGAAGAGGCCCAGATCGCTGAACCAATCACTTGGTTGCCACCTTATGATTGGCCTCGTTGGCCCTCGATGCACACTCCTAAGAACCTAGAAGGAATGCGCGCATACCTGCAAATGCCACTAATTTCGGGTGAGGTCCCCATAATTGTAGAAACCTTTGGCAATCAACACTTGCTAAAATTCGATGATCAAGACTTGGCCAACCTGGAAGCCTTCCCAGAATTGGCACCTGAATTGTACCTAGAAATAATACTGGAAGATGACGTGTTGCAGGTCATCCCAATGTCATGGGCTAGTGGGCTAGAAAAATCAGGTTTACTAAACTTGCCGCGAATGCCTCATTTTGGCCAGTACAACATAACTGACCGAGTTGTGAGACAGCTGCTAGCCTTGGTCCACAATGATAGCTTATGGATCCGGTATCACATTACCATTGATGCCGCCCTCATTCACTGTGTTATTGGTCTACCCATTGAAGGGATGAACCCCATGGAGTGCATGGGTAAGAAGTATGAACAACAGATCACTGATAAGGTGCGCGATGACTACAATGTGGAGCGGAACACTAGGGGGTTCCTAATTAGCACCATCAGTGACCCTGAAGCACGTATGGGTACCCTCTTGCTGGCATGTAAAATGATATGCAAGTGCCAGGTTGCGACCGTCCCTACTTATGTCATTTAGTTGGCTGGCTGATGGGAAAAGGGGGTCTATTTCAACTATTCCTAGTTCCTGTGTAACAAACTTTTGGAGAATGTGAACGAGGCCCAGTATCATGGATGGGCATTCTGCTACTCCTAGCTGCTGATCCTCACCGCATTTATCGCATGGGAAGCCCCCGAATACTGGGCCCTCCTTCAGCCCGAACTAGATATGTGAGAGGGGGAACACTACATGAATTTGTGGGATTCAAAGGATGAGAAACACATTGAAGATAATAAAGTCTTCTAGGTTCTATTTCAGAGCGGACTCACACTAGAAATCCACTCATGGCTGCGCATGTCACCAGTGATCTATGACAAGTACAAGAGCATCACAGCGTTTCGGGTCACAATCCACAATGTGCAGATCTGGGGCCGTAAGGATCTAGTGTGGGTATCACTGCCATGCATGGTTGTTGACTAAGAAATCGACCGCCTCATTTTTTCTTGGCCACCACACTAGAAACAGGGCTTCAAATCAGGTACAGCTGACACTGCAAGTACGAGCACCAAGAATACCACCCCGCCTGATGCCACCAAAGAGACAACAGGGCATGGCAGGGATCCTGAGAAGGGTGCAGAGCTAGAGTCGCAGCAAGATCTGGACACAAGGGGTATGGATGCGCAGGGTGCTGACTCCCCACATGGTACGAAGTGAACTGTCAACCCTCTTAAAGATGAACGAAAGAAATGACGAGCCACAAGCCCTAGCAGTGAGATAGAAGTTGCTTTGATGGAGGAAGAACTAGAGTAGATGGTAGACACAGTCACCCTAATCTCAAAAGATAAATGGCTAGATTTCGAAGAGCAGTAGAAGGCCACGGTTGCTACACTCCACTCTAAGCTTCGAGATCTACAGCTCAAAACTGACACCCTACACACAAGCATGATTCAGGCAAGGCCACCCCCAGCAACCAAAAGTGAATTTTTCATCATAACTGAGAGTTTCCTCTACCCACTATCGAGCACAACATTCATCTTCAGCCCGCCTCCCTTAGGTGCACAAGTATAGGCCTACGCAAAGGTACAATTTGACCTAGCCCGGCTCCCGCATGAACCACTACAAGTCCTCCACAACTCGCTCTTCGAGGAGATCCAGCATCGAGATTGTCGGATGCATTAGCAGCTCAGTACGGCTAAGCAGACGATCGTGGAAAAAACCACTGAGGTGTCCTAGGCACAGGATGCATGCACCCTTGTCGCTACACAACAAACCGAGTTGGAACGCCTAAGCAGTAGGCTATGCACATATGTAAATGAGGTTATCCTAGCTTCTACTACTCCCCAGGCCAAGATTGAAGTTCTCATTTCCATCATAAAGGTGTCTAGGGTCAAGATTCAGACTGTCAAGATAGAGATGGAGTAGTAGATTGCTTCCTTCCGGGCCAAATTGCAGCCAGAGACTCTACCTGAGGTCCGAGCTCAGTGAGCCACGCTGGTCACAAAGGCCACCAATTCCATTATAGCTTAGATCACTTAGGGTGTAGAATCGTTGGAGATATCTATGCAGCTATGGTCTAAGGTGCAACGCGACACTCTCCTGTGTGAAATCACCCAAGAGCTGCGCTAGAAGGAAGAAGAGTTCGAGCAGATGGAAGCTACAATGCCCACGCTGGCACCCGCTCAACACCTGGCATGACTGCATAACATCCATGCACTTAGAGATGATCTCGAAGAGCTCTTCCACAAAAGAAAGCTTCTAATTGACCACCTTAATCCATGGGCCGATGAAGCCCTCAAGCTCTCTCTGGAAGTGGATGTCGTAGTTAAGAAACTAAACCAGACCTTGGAAAATGTCACTGCTGCTACAAAAGGCTTAACTTCACAGAATTTGGTGGATATTGCACAGAACACTACTGCGCAGAGCGAAGTAGTACCACCCCCTCTGGGTCATGCGATCAAGCAGCTTTAGGAAAATATGAAAACCCCACGGCTGCTGTGACTCGGGACGAGTCAGAAAATTGTGTTGGGGGCCTATTGGAACATGTTTCCCTACACTGCGTTTTGATATAATTTTGTAATAGTCGATCTTGCATAGGATTTTGGGCTGGGTCAAAGCCCCTAATGTTTTGTAATGGCTTAAAGGGTAGCTATAGGGTCCGTAAACCATGGTTTGCAGACCATCGGATAAAAAAGGCTATGATGGTATAAATAGATAGATAGTTGGGTCTAGTAGGTAAGTAACAAGTAATATTGATGATATGTGCAAATTGTTAAGATCTGTCTGGGTTGTTTTGGGTAAGGACTCCTGTAGGCTGTGTGTGTGGAGATCCTCAGTCTTGCTGTGTGCAGACCCTGCTAGGCTATGTGCGCGGGCTATGTTTTTGGTTGTAATTGGGTTTTTGGATACTAATGAATGTGGAATATATTTGAAGCATATTTATGATATCTGGCTAATTGTGTTCATTACCGAAGTGCATCTGTGTTATTTATTTAAGCTGTGAATATCTCTGTAATATGGAATTAACTACGATTATGATGTTCTATAATGGTAATTACTGATGCGCACGTGGATGCGAAGGTATTGATTAGATCTATTAATGCTAGTAGCTTTGTTGTAATTACTTGCTGATTGTATTACTTGAAGCCTGTGAATAGACTTGATTTGTGCAAATCTACTAGTGAAACACTGATCTGCCTTAATTACCTACTATCTCCCAAGGTGCGGAAACCTAGTTCCAACACCCTCCCATACTACTTCGGGTGTGACCTTGGCCTGTGAAAGTACTTCATTGCCATAAGGGCCAGTAGTATAGGGGTTTATTGGCAAACCTTAACCTCAGAACCTAGGTCAGGACCCCTCAAGCCAACATTACACAACCTCCCTTTTTCATTTTCCTGCATGGTAAATTTATTTTTCTTGTATCTATAAAATCAATTTACACATTCTTCTCCCATCCACCTAACATTTATTCCATATCTTATAAAATTCCATTTCCGCAACCTTTATAAAATTCAAACGATAGCATTAATGGTTTTCGGAGGGAGGGGTAAGGTAGTATGAGGTTTAGGCTTGGGGGGTGAGAAATTTATGCGAGGCTGACAGTTGTAAAATGTGGTAAAAAATGAAAACCAATTTTTGGACCCCTCCCCCCCTTTGGTTAAATGTTTGAGGGGATGGAGGATCCGAAATAACCCAATAGCCATTTAATTTATTTTGCACACATATCGAGGGTTATGACATAAGGGGCATGTTAATGCATGAATGTGGGGTGGGCCATGAAATTAAAAGTATTATAATGTTTTAGAGTTTATATTTATTATTTATTTTTGAATTAATTTTAATAATTCAAAATAAATAATCTCATAATTAGGCAATTTTCTCTGTTTTATTATTTACAAGAGCAAAATTGATCCTTCTCTATCTTGTGATCCAGGAATTGGACTTGGGTGAAAAATATATCATTGGAAAGTTGCTTTTGAGGAATTTATGATGGAAACACTTGCAGAGTGATATGAGCCAAACAGGTCATTCAAAAATCTCCCTAAAATTTCAGACTTGGCCTCTTCTTGGAAAAAATTTGCAGGATTAAATATTATCTATAATTTCATATGACTGATAGAAAATATTCAATCACCTTGTGATCCTATAAGTTATAGGACCCTAATGGAGGCTCCAGGCGGGGATGGAAGCTCCTTTAGGAGGTTTCAAGAGCCACATATCTTTGAATTTGTAGATAAGTTCCTATCCATTGGGATGTTCCCAAAACATTACCCAACAACCTTTAAAATACCTTAGTCTGAAACCATAACCATACTGAAATCCAGGCTGAAAACTAAATTTGCACATGCTGAAAACTGAACTCAATCAATGAAACTAAAAAACTGAAAATTCTGCTGCACACTGAAATCCTGAATCATACTGAACTAAAAATTAAAAATTCTCAAAGTGCTGAGCTTGTTTACACGCTGCTACCTAACCTACACTGCTAAAAATCATGCTCACTCAAACGATACAAAAATTCCAATGAAGCCAACCAAATAGCTACAGAAACAAATGGACAACTTGACTTCTTGTCAGCAAAATCAAAAGTATAACTTGATTATGTGTCCACGTAATCAAAGCTGTAATATGTAATGGAAACAACTGATGTATTTGGTACTTATAGATAAAAACATGTTTAAAAAATTGAGATAAAAAGAACCTCCATGTAATCTGCTATAGGGTCAATAAACACATAATGTATGATATTTACTTCTAGGCCTTCAGTGACTAATTGCTAAGTTGCACCCTCAAAATTAAACCCTGCATCTACATATTTAGTCTTGTACTTGAAAACATAATCATCCTGAAACTCGAAATCAATAGGTGGTACAATTTCCTCTTGCTTTGGAGAAGGAATATTTTCCAAGAATTCTTTAGGATCTCAGAAATTATATGACTAAATTTGAGAATCCAAAATTTCAATTCCACTTTCGTATTTTTCAATAACTAACACAAGAATAAATGTTTTAGCTTTTGGAATTTTTTTTTTTAATTTGAAAATAAGAAAGATAACCCTTAGAAAATCTCAATCAAGATGAAATTATGATAAATGATTCCTGAATTCATTTAAATCTTCATGAGATAGAAGGTTTGCCACAAACCTTGTCATCTTGTTCAATAGAAAATATGGTCAGCATGTTGTGGAGTCTCCATGAATGCTCTAAAAGTTGGGTTCTTTGAATTATGGAGTCACCAGATGAGTAATTCAACCTTGATGTGTCTTATCACTATCCACCATAAGTAATGAGATCTTAATCTTGATCTTCTTTTCTGAGGAAGATAAATTCTCCCCAGTATCGTCGCCAATATGTTATCACTCCGTAATTCTGAGGATGAAGACTGAACCCAGGAGATAACATCAAAACCAATTTTGAATCTAAGATCTAACCCTCCTTGAGTCAGAGAGGGATCTCTCTATAAGTTTTACCTTTGTTTTAAAGAATATATTAGGCTAGCTATGATAACACATGGTTTGGTTTTTTAAATTGTTTAGTTGGAACATCAAGGGAAATGGGTCATTGGGAAATGGAGTCAAAGATGCCTAACTCAATCAAGGCAGGTTCTACATGAAAGCTTACAGGGCAGGATAGACACCTTTGTTGGCTTCTTTAGATTTTTGAGGATGTGGGAGAAAAGGTGAGGAAAGAGGATTGTAGTAGAGCAATTAACAATTCTGAAACTAACCCCCAAGTATAAAACATAGAAATTATCCAAATCCACAAACAGAGTGTTATTTTAAACAAATTCTGCTCTTACTTTTCTATTGAATAATTCAGGATTTATGGATGAAAAATGAATAACATTGAAAATAGAGATAGAAAGTTAGATGAATTTCACCAACATAAGTGACACGAAAATCATGTACTGCTGCAACGGTATAATTGAAATTAATCAAAGGAGAATATGTGAGTTGCTTTACAACATTGGCCCCATCTTACCAACATATTCCCCCCTGAATACTTCGAGTACATGAAGTATTTATGCCAATCCTACAAATAATTTTGTATCAAATAGTAAATCTGTTATTAAATACAAAAATAACAATTTTGAACTAATGTGACAAAAAAAGTGGAGTCGTTGAGAACATGTGGACATCTGGCACTTTTTCTAGGAAACAATTACTAAATGATTTGATCTGATTGCAATTTGGGAGGCTCTATTTTATCCTTGTTTTTCTGCCACAAAATCAGGAAATAAATTGACTCATCAATCTTTTTTGTCAACAAATCTCATTAAAATATATCTTCGACTACCACTTGTGCTCTAATTTCAAGATATTCTAACAATTGAATTGGTTCTTCGAAATCTGATTTGATGGCTTTCATCATTCATTATTTTATCACAACTATTTGAGGAAAAATATATTAAATCTGATTTGATGGCTTTCATCATTCATTATTTTATCACAACTATTTGAGGAAAAATATATTGAAATTAAATCATTAAATGAATTTCACGATTAAATTTCTCAATATATTCATTTGAATGTTTTAATAAAAATATATTTTTCACATCCCAGTGTTTCTTTCTTGTCGTCATGGATTTTGAAAAACCATATGTTGTTTGCAGAAAACCAAGCCTTATTTATCCTTTTATCTCTGTAAATGTAATTCCAAATTTACATGTACCTATGGATATAGAAAAACCATATGTACATGTAAATTATTTTTACCTCTGTCTCTTTTACCTAAGCCTTTTATCATAAAATGAATTCACCTGAATATAATTTTTGTTGTTTTTTGTACATTAATTTCACAACTATATGATTGCACAGCCTCCCTTCTTCATTTTCGAGCATGGTAAATTTGTTTTGCCCGTAAAATCATTTTACACATTCACCTCCCATCCACATAACATTTATTCAATATCTTATAAAATTCCATTCCCACAACGTTTATAAAATTCAAACGATAAAGTTAATGGTTTTTAGAGGGGGGTAAGGTAGTACGAGGTTTAGGCTTGGGGGTGCGAAATTTATGTGAGGCTGTAAAAAGTGAAAACCACTTTTCGGACCGCCCATGTCCCCCCATGTTGTTAAATGTATGAAGGTAGGGGGAACTCAATAGCCATTTTAGTTATTTTTCACACATCTCAAGCCTTATGATATAAGGGTATGTTAATGCATGAATGCGGGGTGGGTCATGAAATTAAAAGTATTCTAACGTTTTAGAGTTTATATTTATTATTTTTTTTTGAATTAATTTTAATAATTTCATAATTAGGCAATTTTTTATGTTTTATTATTTAGAGGAGAAAAATTCATCCTTCTCTATCTTGTGATCTAGGAATTGGACTTGGGCGCAAGATATGTTGTTGGAAAGATTCTTCTAAGGAATTTCTTATGGAAACACCTGTAGACTCATTTGACCCAAACATTTCATGCAAAAATCTCCCTGATCTTTCAGACTTGGCCTCTTCTTGGAAATAATTTTCAGGATGAAATATTATCTATAATTTCATATGACTGATAGAAAATATTCAATCACTTTGTGATCCTATAAATTATAGGACCCTAATAGAGGCTCCAGCTGGGGATGGCGGCTCCTTTGGGAGGTTTCAAGAACCACATATATTTGAATTTGAATATTAGGTCCTTATCCATTAGGATGTTCCCAAAAATTTACCTTGCAACCTTTAAACTTCCTTACTCTTAAACCAGAACCATACTACAATCCAGGCTGAAAACTATGTTTGCACATGCCAAAAACTGAACCGAATCAATGAAACTGAAAAATTGAAAATTCCACTTGACATTGAAAATCTGAATAATATTTAACTGGAACTGAAAAATGTTCAAATTTATAAGCTTATTTACACACTGATACCTACCCTACACTGCTAAAAATCATGCTAACTCAAATGATACAAAAATGGAAATGCAGCTAGTCAAATAACTGCATAAACAAGTGGACAACTTGACTGCTTGTCAGCAAAATTAGAAGTATAACTTGATTATGTGTCCACATAATCAAAGCTGTAATATGTAATGGAAACTTCTGATGTATTGGGTCCTTATAGAGAAAACATGTTTGAAAACTCGAGATAAAAAGAAGCTCCATGTAATTGTTATAGGATCAATAAAAGCATAATGTACAAGACTTGCTTCTAGGCCTTCAATGAAAAGTTTCTCAGTTGTGTCCTCAAAATTAAACCTTGCATCCACATCTTCAGTCTTTTACTTGAAAAAATAATCATCCTTAAACTACAAATCAACAGGTAGTAAAATTTCCTCTTGCTTTGGAGAAGGAATATTTTCCAATAATTCTTTAGGATCTCGAAAATTATATGACTAAATTTGTGAATCCAAAAGTTCAATGCCACTTTCGTATTTTTCAACAACTAACTCAAGAAAACATGTTTTAGCTTCAGGAAAATTTTTGTTTGATTTCAAAATAAGAAATACAACCCTTAGAAAATCTCCATCAAGATGAAATTCTGATAATTGATTCCTAAATGCATTTAAATCTTCACGAGATAAAAGGTTTGCCACAAACCTTGTCATATTTCTCAACAGAAAATCTGGTGAGTATGTTGTGGAGTCGCCATGAATGCTCTAAAATTTGGGTTCTTTGAATTATGGAGTCGCGAGGTGAGTAAGTCAGCCATGATGTGTCTGATCCTTGTCCATCATAAGTAATCAGATCTGAACTTTGATGTAATTTTCTGAGGAAGATAAATTCTCCCCAGTATGGTCGCTAATATGTTATCGCTCCGTAATTCTGATTCTGAAGATAGAACCCCAAAGATAACATTAAAACCTCTTTTGAATCTAATATCTATCCCTCCTAAACTCAGAGAGGGATCTCTCTATAAGTTTTAGCTCTATTTTAAAGAATATATTAGGATAGCTATGATAGCACATGGTTTGGTTTTTTGAATTGTTTGGTTGGAACATCAAGGGAAATGGGTCATTGGGCAATGGAGTCAAAGAGGCCTAATTCAATCAAGGTAGGTTCTACATGAAATCTTACAGGGCAGGATAGGCACCTTCATTGGATTCTTAAAATTGTTGAGTGATGTGGGTGAAAAGGTGAGGAAAGAGGATTGTAGCAGAGAAATTAAGAATTCTGAAACTAACCCTCTAGTAGAAAACATAGAAATTACCCAAGCAAGAAACAGAGTGTTCTTTTAAACAAATTATGCTCTTAATTTTCTATTGAATAATTCAGGATTTATGGATAGAAAATTAATAATAGTGAAAACACAGATACAAAGTCAGATGAACTTCACCAACATAAGTGACACAAGAATCATGTAATGCTGCAATGGGATAACTAAAATTAATCAAAGGAGTATCTGTGAGCTACTTTACAACATTGGTCCCATCTTACCAATAGATTTTTCCCTGAATACTTCGAATACATGAAGTATTTATGCTAATCCTACAAAGAATGCCATATCAAACATGAAATCTGTCATTAATAACAAAAATAATATTTTTTGACTAAGGTGACCAAAAAAGTGGAGTTTTTGAGAACATCTGTACATCTATAACGTTTTCTAGGAAACAATTACTAAATGATATGATCTTATTTCACTTTGGGAGGCTCGATTTTATCCTTGTTTTTCTGCCACAAAATCAATAAATAAATTGACTCATCATTCTCTGCAATCAATAAATCTCATTAAAATATACCTTCGACTCCCAATTGTGCTCTAATTTCCATGTGTACCCTGCAAACAATTTTTCTGATTACTATTTCAATGGGAAGAAATCTGAAATTTCTTTTTATAAAAATTTGGAAAGGACAAAATTTCTTCACTATTGAATCTGTCGAAATATTCTAACTACTGATTTGGTTCTTCAAAATCTGATTTTCTGACTTTCATCTGTTGATCAGCGGTTGTCATTGATGTCAATCCAAGCAGCACCAGGGGATAACCCAATATTGCATAAGATTTTTTACCTACCAAATTAATATATTCTGGGTCAATAATGATTTTGATGGTTTCTACTTGTCGAGATGTTTTCATTGATATATGGCACGCCATGTAATTCATCACGGTTTGAGAGATATTCATGTTTGAAGTTTGTACCCCCAGTTAGTGGGCTAAAACCCCATGGGGTTAGGGCATGGGTCACTGAAAATTCATAATTAATATTTTTTAAGCTCCCAAAATCCCTCCCACGTTCACTTGTTGAAGTCCCTCTCAACTTAAGCATTTATATAAATTGTGATCCTCATTTCCTCCTTATGTAAGGGATTCGTCCATCTGAAACAGGTCATCGTGGAATTTTCACTCTAAATTTTTTTCTATGAAGGTTCAAAAGCTAACATTTTTATGAGGCAAAGTGGAAATCCTGAGGAAGCCACAGTAAAAATTTCAAATCAAGGTGCGCAACATTTTTGGAGATATCATCTGTGGAAGTCAGGGTTTTTGCAGACTCCTAAAATTCATCTCAAAGAATTGACCTTGGTAAATTCGTCATAACTCTCTCTCTAAGTATCGGATTGGAATTCCATAAAAGGTGGTGAATAGTGCACAGTTTTTACTTTTCACTCTATCAATTTCAGAGACAAATGAAGAATCAGTGACATGTGGCCCACCGTACAAGTGCGCTTTGTCGAAACAGTCATTAATTAGGGCATTGTGAGAGATTGGGTATAACTCTCTCTTGTGGAATCAAAATTAGGTCAGACCTATGGCATTAGAAAGAAGACTCAGAGGAATACTACAAGACCAAAAATCATATAATGAGGATCTGAAATAATAGAGATACACCAGATTCAATATCGAGCTCCTAGAAGGCAAGAAAAAGCTAGATCATGTGTTGTCAAGGATTGCAAAGGACCAGAATTTCTACGGCAGAAAAGCAAAGCAAGGTGTAGCAGAGGGTAGCATGATAAGAGAAGTAACCAAGGTGCATAACAGCAGCAATAAATTCATCATATCAAGTCTTCAAGTGGGCAGCACTACATACAATCATTGTAAAGGTATCATTGTACTTAGTCATTGTAAATACATTATTGTACAAATTGAACTAGTGTCTATCTACCAAGGGTTGAAAAGGCAGTGTTGGAAGGTCTAGGATCATCATTAGGTGGTTGTGTCAAAGTTGGGGTTATGGTCTAGTATATCTTCTTCTTCTACATCATTCTATATCATTGTCAAGTGGACCATTTTCCCTGTACGGGAGTCCATTCTTCTTTTATTCTTCTATAGGGTGGTGCTAAGGTGAGTTTTAGCTCATTGGGACTTGAGGAATCCGTTCAGTTGACTACTAAAGAATCTGGGGCATTGGAGCGTCCATCCAGTGGGAGCTGGAGAAGAATGCTTTTCTAAATTCTAGGAAGTCGGAGATTTATTTTCAATTGGAGTTGAATATTAAAGAATTATTAGAAAAGCATTACGTGGTTTTCGTCCCAGAGTGGGTTTCCACCTTAAAACCTATGTGCATTTGTGTTCCTCTTGTTTGTTGCTATCATTGTACAAACACTGATAATAATTGAAGATTAACTAATGCTCTAATCGTTAGGAATACAGATTCACCCTCCCACCCCCCCCCCCCCAGTATTTCGAACAATTGGTATCAGAGCTTGGTTCCTTCAATAGCAGTTTAAAAGCTGGAAGGAGGTCATGGAGCATACCAAGAATGGTGTACCTCTATTCAATGAAAATAATTATGCACTTTGGAAAGGAAGAATGGAGGTCTATCTCTTGGCGCAACGTTACGAAGTATGGGACACTGTTCAAAATGGATTCACATCAACCGCGGATGAACAAGGTAAGAAGAATTTAGTAAATGATGCAAAATCAAAGAATATTATTATCATTGGAATTATTGAATCTGCTTATCATAAGGTGTTGGGTTGTAAATGGCCAAAAATGTATGGGACAAGCTTGAGAATATATATGCAGGTGACTCAAATATCAAAGAAGCAAAGCTTCAAATCTATAGACAAAAATTTGAGCAACTCAGAATGAAAGAATATTGCAACATTGTTGCATACTTTCAATACGTTGATCAAATAACCAATACTCTGGAAGGATTGGGAGAGCCAGTTGACGAGAAGACCATTATACAGAAGATTCTTAGAACATTACTAGGGATATTCAACCCAAAGGTACAGTTCTTAGAATACAGTGCAAATCTGGACAAACTTAGCAAAGAGGAATTACATGGAGTTCTCATAGCATATGAAATGAGATTTGATGAAGAAGAGGGTACTTCGCATCTAGAAACTGCATTTGTTCCATGTAAGAAAACCAATAAGGATAAACAACCTTCAATTGAAAATACATGCACCGGCAAGTGTGAAGAAAAGGGAGATGATGAAGAAGGTCTTTCAGATGAAGAATATGCTTACTTCACGAGAAAACTACAAATTGGTAAGGGACAATTCAAAGGTAAACTTCCATTGCTATGTTTTAGCTGTAATGAGGTTGGGAATTTTATAGCAAAATGTCCAAACAAAAGTAATGGAAACTCAAAAAGAAAGAAAGGCTTAGTGAAATTCAATAAGCAAGGATCCAAAAGGAACTTTATCTCTAAAGAAGATAGCTCATAATCAGATGAAGACAATGATAATGAAGAAGAAGCCAATGAGAGAGTATTGTTTACGGCCAAGCACAATAAACCCAAGAAAAATAAGCAAGAGGTATCAAACAACGAAGAATAAGGATGGACCATAGGCGAATTTTATGAGGAAGAAATAAAGCTTATAAAAGATCTCAAGGTGGAGAAGATCCATTCCAAAACTCTTGAGGAACAAGTTCAAGGTCTCAAAATTGAAGTTGAAGAACAAAAATTCATTGAAGATTCACTTCAAAAGAAGTTGGAAGAAAGCAACCAAGAAAGGGAAGAATCAGAAGCCGAAGTAGTCTCGCTGCGTGAGGAAGTGAAGAAAGGAAAAACTATCCAAAACTATGCCAACAACTCAAGGGCATTGGAAGAACTCATCAACAATCAACGATCTGACAATGACAAAACTGGAATCGGTTACAAAGAAGAAGAAGCAGGACCTTCTACAACAAAAGACAATGAACCTATGAGATCTGACATGCATGTAGACTTCATAGGACAAGATTCGCAAGAATAGCCTTGGAAGACAATTCCTCGACGAAAATTTCCATCCAGGTACCAACATATTTTTTATGGCTATTGTTATTCATGTGGAAAATTTGGCCATAAAGCTATAGAATGTTGCACGTACCCTAGGAACGAATACAATTCCAAGAGATCTGTCAAATATGAACCTTCCAGGGCTCAGTGAAACATCAATATATTTGAACATTTAAGAAATAATATTGAATGTTACAAATGTCGAAACTTTGGACACATAGCCAAAGACTGCAGACTTGAAAATCCTCCAGAAGAATTTTCGAAGCCACAGAATGAACGAACATGGAAGAAGAAGAAGAATGATAATTGTGCTTTCGCTCTCAAGGCTCAAAAGAACAAAGATGTGTGGTATGTTGATAGCGGTTGCTCAATGCATATGACTAGAGATAGAAATAAATTTGTATCTCTGAAAGAGAAGAAGGATGGAACCGTGTCCTTTGGAAATGATGCATCTTCAAATTTTATACGATCAAGTACTGTCACTGTCAAAATCAAAGGTTCTCTAGCCAATAATGTTCTAGTGGTTGAAAACATGAATCAAAATCTGCTCAATGTTGGAAAAATGTGTGATCAAGGACACGCAATACTATTCAACTCCACGAAATGTGAAATCAAGAAAGGCGTGTATGGTGAAATTGTGGCTATAGCAAGTTGAGCTCCAAATGACATAAATGTTCTGGATGAAGCAACTAATTCATGTCTAATAGCTAAAGAGGATAATACAATAATTGGTAGCAATGATGATCGACTAAGTAAGAAGTTTGCTACAAAGGTGCAAAGTGATTTCGAGATGTCTTTAATTGGTGAGCTGACATACTTATTAGGGCTTCAAATATCTGAGCAAGAGAAAGAAATATTTATATGTCAAGCCAAGTACATCAAGGAAATGCTCAAGAAATTTAAAATGGAAGATTGCAAACCCATCCTTACACCAATGGTAACAGGTTGCAAATTGAGCACAGACAACTCATCTAAGGATGTGGATCAAAGGTTGTACAAATCTATGATTAGTAGTCTTCTATATGTAATAGCCTCCCAACCAAATGTTATGCAAGCAGTTGGACAAGTAGCAAGTTTCCAAGCAAAACCAAAAGACTCACTTATTAAATATTCACTAGCATTGGAATATCTTCGCCAAAATCTTGGGATTCTCCCAAGTTCTCATTAGATTTTCCATTTTTCAGAATATAAAGGGGGAGTGGAAGTGTGTACAGGTCCACAGGATGGTTGTGTTTCAGGGGGAGTTACCCTTTTCCATTGATGTCAAAGGGGGAGAGAATGTTGTAGGAAGAGGTGTCATGATCACAGGGGGAGTACTTGTGTTGCCATCAATGCCAAAGGGTGATATTGTTATCAACGGTTGTCATTGATGTCAACCCAAGTAGCACTAGGGGCTAACCCAATATTGCATGGGAATTTTGACCTACCAAATTAATATATTCTGGGTCAATAATTCTTTTGATGGTTTCTACTTGTCTAGATTTTTTCGTTGATATATGGCATGCCATGTAATTCTTCACGATTTGAGAGATATTCATGTTTGAAGTTTGTACCCCCAGTAGTGGGCTAAAACCCCATGGGGTTGGGGCATGGGTCATTGAAAAGTCATAATTAATATTTTTTAAGCTCCTAAAATCCCTCCCACATTCACTTGTTGAAGCCCCTCTCAACTTAATCATTTATATAAATTTTGATCCTCATTTCCTCCTTATGCAAGGGATTCGACCATCTGAAACATGTCATCGTGGAATTTTCGCTCTAACTTTTTTTGTATGAAGTTTCAAAAGCTGAAATTTTTATGAGGCGAAGCTGAAATCTTGAGGAAGCTACAGTAAAAATTTCAGATCAAGGTGTACAATATTTCTGGAGATATGATATGTGGAAGTCATGGTTTTTGCATGGTCCTGAAATTCATCTCAAAGAAGTGACCTTGGTAAATTCGTAATAAATCTCTCTCTAAGTATTGGATTGGAATTCCATAAAAATTGGTAGATATTTCACAGTATTTGATTTTCTCCCTATCAATTTTAGAGACAAATGAAGAATCAGTGACACGTGGCATGCCGTACAAGTACCCTCTACTGAAATAGTCCTTAATTAGGGCATTGTGAGAGATTGGGTATAGATGTCTCTTGAAGAATCAAAATTGGGTCAGACCTATGGCACTGGAAAGAAGACTCAGAGGACTACTATAATACCAAAAATCAGATATTGAGGATCTGAAATAATAGAGATACGCCAGATTCAATATCAAGCTTCTAGAAGGCAAGAAAAAGCTAGATCATATGTTGTCAAGGATTGCAAAGGACCAGACTTTTTATGGAAAAAAATCAAAGCAAGGTGTAGCAAAGGGTAGCATGACAAGAGAAGCAACCAAGGTGCATAACAGCAGCAAAAAGTTCATCATATGAAGTCTTCAAGTGGGCAGCACTGCATACAATCATTGTAAAGATATCATTGTACTTAGTCATTGTAAATATATTATTGTACGAATTGTACTAGTGTCTATCTGCCAAGGGTTGAAAAGGCAGTGTTGGGAGGTCTAGGATCATCATTAGGTGGTTGTGTCAAAGTTGGGGTTATGGTCTAGTATATCTTCTTCTTCTACATCATTCTATATCATTGTAAAGTGGACCATTTTCCCTGGTACGGGAGTCCATTCTTCTTTTATTCTTCTATAGGGTGGTAGAGTGGTGCTGGGGTGAGTTGTAGCTCATTGATTATGGAAACATCCGTTAAGTTGATTATGAAATGCGGTGCTGTTGAAACGTCCATCGATTCAGCTGAGAAAAATGCTTTCTAGATTCTGGAGATTTAGACTTTATTTTCAATTTAGGTTAGGTATTAATTATTAAGAAAAAACATTAGGTGGTTTGACGAGTGAGTTTTCCTGTAAGCGTAGTACATTGTATTTCCTCTTTGTTTCTTGTCATTGTGGCAAACGATAATAATTGAACTGTTAATGATCTGGTGTAGGAATCTTGAATTCCCTTTATACAAATTATTTCAACAATAAATATTATTTTATTTTGTCACAACTGTTTGAGGAAAAATCTATTGAAATTAAATATTAAATGAATTTCATGATTGAATTTATCAATATATTCATTTGAATGTTTTAATAAAAAAATATTTTTCACATCCAAGTGTCACTTTTCTCTCCTCATGGATTTTGAAAAACCATATGTTGTTTGCAAAAAACCATGCCTTTTTTATCCTTTTACCTCTGTAAATGTAAATCCAAATTTACATGTACCTATAGATTTAAAAAATTCATATGTTGTTTGAAAAACCATGTCTTGTTTCTCCTTTTACACCCAAATTTACATGTACCTGTAAATTATTTTTACCTTTGTCTCTTTTACCTAAGCCTTCTATCATAAAATGAATTCATGTGAATATCATTTTTGTTGTCTTGTACATGAATTTCATAACTATATGATTGTAGAGCCTCCCTTTTTGATTTTCCTGCATGGTAAATTTGTGTTTTTCTTTGTATCTGTAAAGTCATTTTACACATCCCCTCCCGTCCACATAACATTTATTTCATAGTGGTAAGGTAGTATGAGGTTTAGGCTTGGGGTGTGAAATTTATTGGAGGCTGACAGGTGTAAAATGTGGTAAAAAGTGCAAAACAATTTTGAGACCCTGTTTGGTTAAATGTTTGAGGGGATGGGGATCCAAAATAACTCAATAGCCATTTGGTTTATTTTGCACACATCTAGAGGGTTATGACATAAGGGGCATGTTAATTTATGAATGCTCGGTGGGCCATGAAATTAAAATTATTCTAATGTTTTAGAGTTTATATTTATTATTTATTTTTGAATTAATTTTAATAATTCAAAATAAATAATTTTATAATTAGGAAATTTTCTCTGTTTTATTGTTTAGTGGAGAAAATTTCATCTTTTTCTATCTTGTGATTCAAAAATTGGACTTGGGCCCAAGATATATTGTTGGAAAGTTGCTTCTGAGGACTTTATGATAGAAACACCTGCAAACTGATCTGACCCAAACATGTCATGCAAAAATCTCCCCAATCTTTCACACTAGGCCTCTTCTTGGAAATAACTTGCAGGATGAAATATTATCTATAATTTTATATGACTGATAGAAAATATTCAATCACGTCGTGATCCTATAAATTATAGGACCCTAACAGAGGCTCCAACTAGGAATAGCAGGTCCTTTAGGAGGTGTCAAGAACCACATATATTTGAACTTTCAGATTAGTGCCTTATCCATTGGGATGTTCCCAAAAATTTACCCTGCAACCTTTAAACTGCCTTACTCTGAAACTAGAACCATATTGCAATGCAGGATGAAAACTAATTTTGCACATGTTGAAAACTGAACTGAACCAATGAAACTGAAAAACTGAAAATTATGCTACACACTGAAAATCTAAATCATATTGAATTGAAACTAAAAAATGATCAAGGTTTTGAACTTATTTACACATTGCTACCTACCCTACACTGCTGAAAATCATGCTGACTCAAACGATAGAAAAATGATAATGAAACCAGACAAGTAGCTGCAAAAACAAATGGACAACTTGACTGCTTGTCAGCAAAATTAGAATTGTAACATGATTATGTGTCCACATAATCAAAGATGTAATATGTAATGGAGAATGCTGATGTATTTGGTACTTATCGAGAAAACATGTTTGAAAACTTGAGATAGAAATAACCTCCATGTAATCTTATATAGGATCAATAAAAGCACAATATATGATATTTTCTTCGAGGCCTTCAATGACTAGTTTCTCAATTTCATCCTCAAAATTAAGCCCTGCATGTACATCTTCATTATTTTACTCGAAAAAATAATCATCCTCAAACTGCAAATCAACAGGTAGAACAATTTCCTCTTGCTTTGGAGAAGGAATATTTTCCAATAATTATTTAGGATCTCGGAAATTATATGATTAAATTTGGGAATCCAAAATTTCAATGTCATTTTTGTATTTTTCAACAACTAACTCAAGAAAACATGTTTTAGATTTAGGAAAAAAATTGCTTGATTTCAAAATAAGAAAAACAACCCTTAGAAAATATCCATCAAGCTGAAATTCTGATAACTGATTCCTGAATGCATTTAAATATTCATGAGATAAAATGTTTTCCACAAACCTTGTCATCTTGTTCAGCAGAATATCTAGTTAGCATGTTGTGGAGTTGCCATGAATGCTATAAAAGTTTGGTTTTTTGAATTATGGATCCGCCAGATGAGCAGTTCAGCATTGATGTGTCTCATCACTGTCCACCATAATTAATCACATCTAAAATTTGATGCACTTTTTTGGGAAGATAAATTCTCCCCAATATGGTAGCCAATATGTTATTGCTTCGTAATTCCGAGGCTGAAGACAAAACCACGGAGTTAACATAAAACCTACTTTTGAATCTAAGATATAGCCCTTTTAGACTGAGATATGGACCTCTCTATAAGTTTTAGCTTTGTTTTAAAGAATATATTAGGCTAGATATGATAGCACATGGTTTGGTTTTTTGAATTGTTTGGTTGGAACATCAAGGGAAATGGGCCATTGGGAAATGGAGTCAAAGAGGCCTAATTCAATCAAGGCAGGTTCTACATGAAAGCTTATAGGGAAGGATAGGCACCTTTTTTGGCTTCTTAAGATTGTTGATTGATGTGGGATAAAAGGTGAGGAAAGAGGATTGGAGTAGAGAAATTAAGAATTTCGAAACTAACCCTCTAGTAGAAAACATAGTAATCATCCAAAGTGAGAAACAAATTTCTTTTAAACAAATTCTGCTCTTACTTTTCTATTGAAGAATTCAGGATTTATGGATAACAAATGAATAACAATGAAAACGAAGATACAAAGTCATATGAACTTCACCAACATAAGTGACACGAGAATCCTGTAATCATGCTCCAATGATATAACGGAAATTAATCAAAGGAGGCTCTATGAGCTATTTTACAACATTGGTCCCATATTACCAACATATTCCCCCTAAATACTTCAAATACATGACATATTTATGCTAATCCTACAAAGAATATCGTATCAAACATGAAATATGTTATAATTACAAAAATAACAATTTTTGACTAATGAGAAAAAAAGGGTGGAGTTGTTGAGAACATTTGGACATCTCGCACTTTTTCCAGAAAACAATTACTAAATGATCTGATCTGATTGCACTTTGGGAGGCTCAATTGTATCCTTTTTTTTCTGCCACAAAATCAAGAATTAAATTGACTCATCATGCTTTGTTGTCAACAAATCTCATTAAAATATACATATGACTTCCACTTGTGCTCTAATTGCCATGTGTACCCTGCAAATGAATTCTCTATCTATTATTTCAGTGGCTAGAAATCTGAAATTTCTTTTCATAAAAATCTGGAAAGGATAAAATTTCTTCACTGTTGAATCTATCGAAATCTTCTAATTGCTGATTTGGTTCTTCGAAATCTGATTTGTTGACTTTCATTCCTTTATTTTGTCACAACTATTTGAGGAAAAATATATTGAAATTAAATCATTACATGAATTTCATGATTAAATTTCTCAATGTATTCCTTTGAATGTTCTAGCTGCTGATGTGCATTCTTCTTTGTAGTTTTCTTCTTCTTCTAGGGTTAATATTTTCATAATGGGGTGCTTGAATTCTTTCTTGTAGTTCCTACTGCTCTAGGAATCAGGCATATATGATATGCTCTCCTTGAACATATATTGTATCTTCTCTAAATTCACATCCAATTATCATCACCTTATGGCTTCTAGTTGAGTCTTCTTTATGGCAATACATATTTTGTACCTGTCAAAAGAAATTGATACCAAATAAAATTACTCCTGGTATCGTTGTTGCATACAAATACCAACCATTAGTGATGAATTTGGGATTATCCTTCCATTGTTTCTTTTTTTTCTAATTTTTTGGTCATTTCTCTTGAGCATCTTAATGGTCAGCACTGCTCTCCCTAAACTCATACCTCTCGAAAAAGGGACCGTTGCCTACATAACCCCAATTTCACCAAAAAGTTGATACAAATAGGTCAAAGTGCTAGGAAAACTCTAATAACTCCTTGTCAAAAATAAATTACCATTTGCAAAAAAGGTGGTTCCATACAAACCCAAACCACCAATTGACATAGAGATACTAATCGAAAGCTAAGAGAAATTCAAATATTGTACCAATTTTGTTTCATCGACACAAGGCTACTAGGAATAATCAAACTCACAATATTAAATGAAATAAGGGTATTTCACCCAAGATGCAAAACTTTCATTTCCTGAACAATTTTTTCTTTAGTTGTTGCATGCTATTTCTTAATAAAGAAACTCTCCTTAAGCCAATGCTCTCTCCCTTTTATGATCTCTTTGCATCTTCCCTCTTGCATACGCCTGGGGACTGATCCTATGGACTTGACTTAACAATGAGCCTCTTCTCATTACATACTTCAGATGCAATCATCTTCTTTACACAACATAAAATGTTGTTGCGTACTCCCCTTGAAACCATGTTGGCTACTCTATCCTTTCTCTTGAAATTATGATACATAAAATAACAAATTCATTATTGTAATCAATAAGGGGAACTTAGTCATACCTCCAAATTTCAAATTCATATCTCTTACTATCCTTTCCTAGCTACCTGCATCATACTTATTCAGCTTCTCTTGAGGCCATTTTATAATTTTAATGAAGATAAATAGAGGATCCACTCCCCCTAAGTATAATTTCCTCCTTCATCCAAAACTTCCTTAGCCAAATCCTAACAACAACAGTTTTCTCTAACTATTCATTTTCTCGTGTTTGGATTCTCACTTGAATGCACATGGCCAGAGAGCAGTCAACCCTTCTTTCCTCTTTCTTACTCTATATCTTATTTTTGTACTTTCTCTTTACCTACAATGGAGAGACAACAAGGCTTCCACTTCCTTGGGTTTGATGATTCTTATGCTTAGTGAAACCAATACTTGTAGAGGGGACTACCACACGGGTAAGTGGATCATCCTTTTGATTTATTTCTCCTATATTCATCTTTCTCTTTGATAGAGAGCGTCGAAGACATCCTCAACTCATGATTTGAATTTATGTAGGAACAAAACAAAACAAAAATATAAACATGGACAAAGAGATGCAACAGAAATATAACTTCATTTCATTAATATCAAAGACTAAAACATGCTTACATACATAATGGAAATAAACTAGCTCGAGCGATGGTAGCTTATCTATGAGAAGAGATGTGGTGGCTAAATGCCTCTGAACTGTGTTACAATGAGGCTCGAAGGCCTATTTATTATTGAGAAACAATAAAAAAACCCAAAACATCCAAAAAAATAACCCTAGGACGTGAAATGCCAAAATTATGGGCCCTGTTTGGGTAAATTGGTACATCAACTTCCCGAGGACGTAACTTTGGCATACGATCTCCATTTGACGTGAAAAATTCCTTGTTAGAAATATATATACGAGCAATACAACTTTTGAGTGGCCAACATAAATGTAAAACCCATGTTGGCCCTATTTTTCCCAAAAAATGTCATTTAGGGCCTCAAAACGGTTCTGAAAGTTTAGGACCTAAAAAACTGCCAAAAATAGTAAATTCTGATACCATTAAGGAAAATGAAAAAATGAAAGAAATAGTCATGGGGGTCCAAGTGGAATAGGTGGGTAGCCACCAATTTCTACCAAGATCAACTCCCTTTGCTCATATATTTATTGTCATCTTTTGTGCCCAAGTTGCTTCAGTTGATTGCATCACCTGGGGTGCATGCCTTGAATTCTCATGTATGCATCTTGATTCCTTGTGCCTAAAGTTGCCACAATTGTAGAATTCAATATGGCTAAAAAAAGGGTTAAAGGAATTTCTAGATCTTCCAACATTCTTGTCAAGGCCACTATTAGTACCAACTTACCTACTCTAGCCATTGTGAATTCTTGGGTTGTTGTTACCCAACACATATTGTTTTCTTGCAAGCCATATACAGTCCATGACTTTATTCCCATAATTTTTACAAGAAAAACATAGTCATAAAATGGATTTTGAGGATTGAATATACCTTTACTTTGATGGCTTTGTCCTTGAGGGGGAAAGGAACTCTTTTGGCTCTTCATGTGCCTTCCATGGCTATCTATATTGTTTCCTTTCATTCTTTCTTGTAGCTGCCCAACTATCTTCTGCTATTCTCCTTGCCATTGCTGCTTAAAATTCTATTGTTGTCTTTTCTTCTCTTGTTTTTGTTTCTTTCCTTGCTTTCTTTTTTAGTCAAACAACTTATTTTCGCTTATTGTTGATGGAATATTTAACTTCTTTTTTTTGGCTTGTTGACCCTTCAAACTTTTCTTTCTTGGATCTTGAATCTTCTTTGAACCATAAACCAATCTTGATGAGAGGGTATCTTTTCTTAGCAAGGATCTCATCCAAGGGCTTATTGTTTTCCTCAAGCTTATGATATTAAGACAACTCTTTACTTGCCCTTTCTATGTCATGTCTCAATTAGTCTAATTCATTTTGTAGTCTCCCATAGTGAGCTTCTATCATTTATTTGTCTGGTCAAAATCCCATTCATCCTGCTAGCCTCTTCTTGTTGAGAATTTAAATCTACAATTGTGTTTCTCAACTTCTCATTCTCAAGCTCATATTCATGAAACATCTCCTTTTTCTTGAGATTTACTTCTGATAGCTCCATGATCTATTTTAAGAAAATATCAACTTCTTTTTAAAATAGATCATTTCTTCAAGATCCTTCTCTTGGATATCAGAGATGTTATCTTAACTACCACAAAGATCTAAATTTCTCTTCATGTCCATGGAATATTACACATTTTTGATGAGTATTCCATCTTCATAAGTACCAGAGATACTCATATTCTCTTTACAGTATATACGTTCTTCTTCTTTAAAGAATCACTCATTTGATATTTCTACTAAAGTAGATCTATCTACATCACTACTAGATATATTTATATCTTTAAAACCTTCATATCAACATCTAGAAGATAAATGACCTAAAATTTTACATTTATAAAAATAAATATCTTACCTTCTTAGCAAGATGACATCTCATCCAGGTATTTTTCTTCAAAACCCTTAGAGTGAAGATCAACAATTTTCTCATTGTAAGAAAGATCTTCAATCTTTTAGGCATATTTCTTTTGAAATTCCTTCTTATTCTTATTCTTCTTCCTCTTCCTTTTCTTCTTATCACCAGAAACTACATGTTTTTGTTCACTACTTGAGCAACAAGTTTCTTTTACCTTCTCTTGAGCCACATTTCTATCTTTCTATACAAACATTGTAGAGTGTCCAAAATTTCTTTTTTTATCTCACAATGCCTTACTTTATTAACATCTATCCTTGCTATACCTTTCATGATAATCTCCTTGGATTTTGCATTAAACTCATTCTTATCTTCATATTATACAGACAACCAAATAACTTCATTCATTACCATTAAGCAGGCTCCCATTCCAATCGTCCAGAGATCATAGTTTGATCCATTCAAATATGGAACTCCCTTTGGTGTTAGCCAAACTTGTTTAGCCATTGTTTCCCTTTGATCAACCTTTGAGTGGTTAAGTTGTTCCTAAAAGAACCAGACTTTGATACCAATTATTGGAAGCAATGTTAATATTGAGAGGGGGGGTGAATCAATATTAAGGCTAATTTAAAATTTTATGCCAATTTTACTTTTCATTCAAATTTGGTAACCATCCATATAACCATCAACAGCATATCATGTTGCAGTAATATGAAGTCAACACATAAACACACACCATGGGTAGCATACACATCAAACACACAGGTTTAATGTGGAAATCTTTCTAGGGGGGGAAATACCAAATTTGTTTTTGTTATTGATCTAAATATAAGCACGTACTCTATTACATCAATTTTTTTATGATCCACTAGTCAGAGGAAGAACCAAATCCCCTTTTATTGTATTCTAGCACCCACTAGGAGGAAGCACCAAATCCCTCATTTTGTAGACACCTTATCGAACTACTAAAAGAACCATATAAAGTACAACATTCATGGATTTATTGCAAGAACTGACTTGCAGCTCCTTTGATTGATTCAAGCACCAAAATGCAGAAGGCACCAACCCCTAATCCTTCTTAAACACCCACTAAGATGGAAGCATTGAATCCATTTATGTCAGATCCAACCCACCCTCAATAAGGTAATCTCTGCTCTTTGTATCTATCAGCCACTGTACCTAATTTCAGATTTTCATTAACCTTTGCAGCCTTTCATATACTCATCCCACACAACACTCTATATTATCTTCTCACTCTCCAACATATGCTTTGCTTTTTTTTGGAATCTAAGCTTCTGTGATCTTATCATTTTCTCGTGTTTGCTATTGACCCTCTTCTATTCCATAGGCTCTCTCGACCTCTCACAACAAGAATGGCACAGTTTGGGCCTCTTTCCTCTGCATAGGCACTCTCAACCTCTTATATACAACAGATGAAGAGGTGGCCTCTTCTCAACATCAAACACAAAGCTCTCCACACCATTCTCTCAACAATTATACTTCCCCTTACCTTTCTCAATTGAAATCATAGGTTTTATTCCTCTGTTGCACAATGGTTAATGGTATCTCTATTTTTCTCCATACTTCTTGAAAGCGTACTTTAGAATGGTATCCATACTACTGTAACATATGGTTAGTTACCATTACTACCATATTAAACATTGAGCATCAAACCTTGATCATTTTCTCCACTTTGATACTCAAAAAATGCAACTGTAGCATAATCAATTCAAAGAATGGGCACCTGTGTGATTCTCTATAATGAGAATTAAATTTCAGTTAATATGCACACTCAAGGAGGCTCTCCATGCTTATTAGTTTCTAACAGAGCTCGAAATGAACTCTATCATGGCTTCTCTAATGTTTGTCTGATCTCCATTAATTCTCTCTAAAAAAAATGGTCCTCGTTACCTTGATCCAATTATCTCTACAGTTTCTATTGACTTCATTATTCCAACTTGTGTGTTCATGGTCCTCCCTTCTGACTCATCCAAAAATTGTGTTGTATTTACAAATATGGCACATAGGCCAACTCTAGAAAATAGACCCAAAGAGCCGTTGACCCATCCATCTAAGTGTCCAAGCACTTTTTCGCATGCCCCTTTTTCAATATATTTGGCCCAAATTCCTTCAAACACTTTCTCACAATGAATTTTTTATTAATATCTTGAAGGCCCTTGGTCACAAAAACATGTGAAAAATACTGCAAAACCAAGTCCTAGGTGTTCTTTTCGACCTTTTATGGAACAGTCAATTATCAGAAAATTATTTTTTCACACGACTCTGTTAATTCTAAAAATATCTCAATGCTTTATATGTTTCAATATGTGTCGTTCGTTCCAGTTCTATGCCCACATCTTTCTATCTCAGTGCTTCAAAAATTCTTCTAACTAAAACTTCTAGGCTACTCTTAGCGAGATTTCCTGTATTTTGGGGTATGTTGTTGTACCTATGGACCAATAGAAACACACCCAGGGTGAGTTTTCTTTGACATCACCACGTTTGTCTAACACCCAATCACCCTGTCACTTCCTTATTTCCCTACATAGAACATGAACACAGAACCCCACATTTTTGTAACTTCTTATGGAATGAAATCGCATACACCTTATAGGCTTTTAGCCTGGACCACTTTCCACTTGTCAACCTATGAATACCTCCACCTATTAGCCTCTTGTATGCCACTCTATTCTCCTACATGTTGACCCCACTGCAATGTCTGAATCTCCATTCAAATTTCTCCTAGGATTTCCACCTTTCGGGAAATCTCTGTTACACGTTATATTAGTTGAAGGCCCATCATTTGATGTCCCCTACTAGCACAAATCCTTTCCATCATGTAACTCTTTTAAATAAACCTCCAAGATTCTATGCCTTTGGGCCTTCTAGGGTTCTAAAGTTATGGGCTCTGTTCGTCCACCTTGCTTTATGTCGTCCTAGGTATATTTTAAATAAGCCTTTGAGTTTCTAGGCTTCCAGGCCTTCCGACCTTCTCGATATGTACTTCAACTCTATATTTTGGAGGACCTTACTTTGATAATTAATAAATTTTGATCCAGAGGGCCATTTGCAGACTTCCACATATTGTTGGAAATATTGTTCCAAGAAATTTCCAACCATGCCATTCCTAAGATAATTTGAGCAATTCTCTTGATGAAGAAATTCCTCGAAATCCTGGGAATCCCAACCATCATAGTCATCATATTATGCCTTCTTTAATAAGTTTTATACTATTATGATTATCTATAAAGTACTACAACAACCATGGGACTCCCCCTTAGCTTGAAACACAAAGCACGTCAATGCCGTCATCTGTTGTCACTAACCGCAATGCCCATCTGGTTGACATCAATGGAAAAACACTTGTTTCCACTAGAAAATTAACCATGCCAACTATCCAACACATCTCCTAGTATGAACATTTACATCAATGGCAACATACTCACTAGCACTATCCATCCAAGCAGTATCAGTTGTCCAACAAATTTTTATTATACAGGGTTTTTTTTTTCCTAAATTTCAATTAAATCTAACAAAAATTGTAAAAAATAAAATATTAGTAAAATCAACAGTAAAATTTAAAATATTTACTATGAAAGGTTATGGGTGAATCACCATACCTTTCAAATTCTGATTTTTTGAATATTTCTATTGTTCCAAAGTATTATGGTGCTCCAGAATTCTCCATGTATGTCTCTCTTGCAAATATCTCCCTTGAAATTTTCGGAAAAATATTGAAATAATGAATAAATTCTTACTATTTATAAGACTTTATGAAATTATATTAAGAAAAATAAGTTACCTCTTAATTGTCAATTTGAAAAAAATAAAATCGCGCCTTTTTTTTTTCAAATTTTTGGAACATCGGTATGTTTCATAGTAAAAAACACCAGTGTGTTTAAGAGTAACACACATCGAATAAGATAACTTATCTGTGCGTTACATTTTTTTAATGCATCAGTGCAATTATTATTTCAATGCACCGATGAAATTATTATCAAAACACATTGGTGCGATGAGTGTTGCAATAGAATCGATATGCTTTACAAGTTATCTAAATTTTGTTTTCAAATAAAATGGCATATTAATCTTAAACTATCCTTTATGATGCATCCACCTGAGTTATAATAATTCATAGTATACATTTTTCGCTTAAAGACACCTTATTCTTGAGAAATGGTTTCAAAACTATATCGAAATTAAGATTGTTGTTATATGGTTCTCAAAATTAATTTTAGGTATGCACACAAAAATTTATTCTTTATTTTTCTCAAATGCATGGAGAAAATATTAGAACATGAAATGGCCAATTCTTCAAATTCCATCTCATCCCATATTTCTCAAATTCGTTCGTGGAGTTCTCCCTTTCCATCTCCAGAAACTTCATATTGTATTTCTCTTTTGATTATCTAATTGAATTATTATTTATTTTAATTCATGCCAATTTGAATAAAAATGTATCCAAATTTGCAGAATATTGATTTAGAATCGATTTTAGATGTAGAAAATATTCCACCAGTTCAAAAATGTTGGAAGCTCTTATCAGGACCAACATATTGCAAGAATTTGGTAGATGAAAATGGATAGTCGCTTTACCTTGTCAATTGCAACATGTCATCTTCCAACCACAATCCCAGGTTAGTGATGGTAATAATTTTTTTTATAATTTAATTTTAACAATCCAATTGAATTGTGCTTACTAACATCACTGATGTAATAATGTTCAATATTTTTTGAAATTAGGATTCTAGTGATGATGAGAATCCCACCTACCATCTTCCGGTGCACCCCACTATAATGTGAAATCGATTATAAGGCTGCATTAAGAGAAAAAATTGGAGAGGAAGCATACCAAGAATGGTAGAATCAACCACCTATTCACTTCCTACTATATCCAGACTCACTAATTAGGAAGGACTAAAATAATAGTATTTATTCATCACAAGTTGGAAATGGAGGCAATCAAATAGAAGTTGGTATGGATGATTATTTATGTGATATGAATTCCATGGATACAATGTTGTTAGATGAATTATAGAATGAGGAGATAGGGGATGCTGCTCATATCACTAATACATTTTTCAAAATATTTAAATCTACTTCCACCACCCCTCTCCTTGGACTTGGAGGGCAATAAAAGTATAAGTAGTTGGGGAAAATAATCTTATTGTACAACTTGAAAGAAAATTTTGGCATGTAAAATGCATGTTTCTCAGAAATATTGAGGTAATTGACCATGATCAAGTCCCTTGTATTTTGAGTCGAAACCTTGTCACACAATCCACATTAAAAATGGTTTATTTTATGAAAATTAAATATTGACATTGTACATTTATATTTCCCACCAGCTATAGGTTATTCAAATATAAGTTTCTTCTGAGTGATAGTTTCTTTCTCGGTAGCTATGAATAGGAAAAGAATTTTTTGAAAATGTTGGGTGTTGAGTACATATCATGTCTTGCATGTTTGAATGGTTTTATTATATATAGAGGAGAATATCTAAAAGAAGAGATATGTCCAAAATGTGGGAATGACATGTACCATAAAAAATGGTAACCCACATGGTCTTCCTTATAATATATTGAGGCACATGCCTATAATCACAAGGATTCAAATGATATTTCATTATAAAGAACTAATTATGTTGCAAGGATGGCATGCATGAAAAAAAAGTGAGTCAAGAGTTGTTTTCCTAAGGGGTCCTGATCCAGGTTCAGAGTTTATAGATAAACCAACAAACCCTCCAAATACTAGCCCTTTCGGTAATGATTTTCTTGCGGAGACGAAAGTCTCATCTGAAGCAGTATGGGGGGTGCCGGAACCAAGTTTCCAAACCCTAAGAGAGAATTTAATGAAGTGGTCCTCAAAAAATTCTAGTTGAACTTATACAGATGTGTGCAATAGCTTATAACAGAAACACATAGATAATATCATAGAAATAGTTTTCGCTTCAACGTAGACAACATATCAGAACCTGATCTCGATCTAATTAATGTAATAAATAACATATGTCAATACTCATGCATAAACATATCAATTAGATCTAAAAATTCATCAATAAGTAAAGAGACAATGCGATCTCATCAAATCATAAACAGTAAGCATAAACAAAAATTATATGCATAACACAAAGAAATCGCCAAAACTGTTCCTTCTATTAATTCTTCAGGTATGTCAATATATCAAATTTCCTTCAAATACCCTTACAAACCCTTACAATCCCTTCCGCACACATAACCAGTGGATTCCACACACAGCCAGGACTAGGTCTCCGCGCACATAGCCAGTAGGAACCTTTTACCCAACCCAACACCCTTACAGACACAAAATTATGTCAATATCTCATAACATTCATCAACTTATATATGAATTATGACTTCTTAGCTTGGACATACTCTATCTATTTATAGTATGCCTTGCACGTAGATACTATTGTCTCAAATTTACATTTAAGCTTGATTACATCCAAAATTGGGCCAAAAGGCCCTTTGGCTACATCTACGTAGCATGCTCATACAAACATACAAAAAATATCATTGGAACATGTGCCTCAGGGGACCTCGCTCCAACAGGGCCCCAATACAAACATGTGACTCGTCTCGAGTCACTCAAGCCTTAGGGCACCTCGCTCCAACAGGCCCCCAATACAAACATGTGACTCGTCTCGAGTCACTCAGGCATTGTCAATGTTTCCTTGCTTTTCTCCTTAAGCATCTAGATAGAAGTCTAGAGAGGGAGCACTAACTCAAGGCTCTGCATTGTTGCACCCTATGCCTTTTGAACCATTTTATTTTTTGCAAGCCCTTCAACAGCCATATCCACAGTGAGCTGGGTCTACTGAATAATATTGAGGGTTTTTTCCACTGTATGAGAGAGTTGCAATTATTCCTCTACCCATGGTTGCATACGTTCTTTGAGCACCTTCTCATTGCGGCGCAAGTCTGAAAATTTCGTCTGGAGTCTATGACCTTCTTGCAGTCAAGAAAGTCTCTATGTGATCACCAATGTGGGTGTTATTGTGCATATTTCTTCAAACTACTGCTCCTTGGTGTTGAGTGTGTTGTGCAACTGCTGCATGATTGGATTGTTCTCGACAGAGGCCCAAATGTCCATGGCCTTATTGAAGGACTGGTCACACTGAGTGACTACAAAAATAATACTATCCTAGGCCTGCTTAACCTCTACTGCTCTCTTTGCGTGAACATTGGGTGGTGTGTCCAGCTAAAACTTGGTCTGGAGGTCTGCAATTTGTTGCTCATTCGGCTTGAATGGTGTGATATTTTGCATGCATAGCCTTGATCGTAGCAGCCAGTCCATCCAAGTTCTCTATGGGCACCACTATGGCTGCAATCATTGGAATATCGCAGCACACTTAGTTAATCTTGGCTTCCAATGCATCGTGTTGGGCCTCTGCTTATCTATATGCTGCCTCAGCTTGTCAATGCTACTCATGCACTTGTGCAGCCTACTTTTGTGCATCCTTGGTCTGCATCTACATGGTTTCTTCTCGGTACTGTAGCTCATCAGTAATAATGGAGTGTAGTAAGTGGCATTTTCCTACAGGCAACACGACAAGTTTAACATGAACATCACTTGTACCAATAAACTGAGTGCGTTAGCTTACGTCCATTTTGATTTCTGGTAGGGGGATATGAAAAAATCAGCCCTCCACAGATGATGGAAAGGCTACGTCCAAAGGTTGTGCACTGGTAACAGGCACACTGGTCCAGCTCGCTTGAATCATGCATGCCTAGATTTGGCTTGCTTGCACTTTTAATTCTTGTAATCCAATCTGTACAATCTCCAAGGATGATTTATATGTATCTCCATGTCCTTCCATCGATCTTCCTGCACCGAGGTGACTATATTTTTTATCTCATTGAGATCATCCTCTGTAAGTGTCAAGACCTCCTCTCATGTTTGCTTAAAACCCTTCTTCTTTTTTCATGACCCACTAGTGGCCTGCGTACTGGGCTTCGTGCCTTTTGAGGTTGCTACTACTTCAGTCTCCTTAGGCGTAGAACCATTTTTCTCTGGCACTGTGGTGGTATCAATGGTTTTTCATGTTGTCGCCACGGTGGGTTCCTTCTCAATAGGTTTATCTGTCACAGTCACTTTTTCTACAGGCTTTTCTGTAGCCCTCTCGGTCGATTTTCCTATTGGGGTGTGTGACCGAGTCGGTGGAGTCCACCAGGACGGTGGCCATTGTGTCGTTACTCTGATCAAGTCATCTTTAGTGACTAAGTAGGGAAATTCATACCATACACCCTCCACAACAGCCTTCACGTGGATGTGGATATTGTGAAATGTAGCCTTAACGTCAGCTACCATCTTGTATTGGTCGTAAAGAGTAGGGGATAGTCACGACTTCAACTATACTACTTGATATAATCTTGCGTCATACAGAACCCATAAAATCTTGTTCTCATTCACGCACACTAGGTTAGAGGAGTTCCAAAGGGTTGCATAGTGCACAGCTTTGTACATCATCTCTTTAAGGTTAGGGAACTGGGTTTCTTTGGGGGTTTTCCACCCAATCAATGCTATTAGCAGCAAGAGCCAAGCATATTGGAAGTGATTTCCCTTCTCCTTGACTTTGCGCAAGTTCTCAAGAAACTCCTTGTACATGTGAACCAATTGTATATAACACCTTTTTCACACTGTCTAGCTAGCACAATTACGTGTGAAGGCACTTCCTTTGGCCAACACTTGTACATGATATTTCACGCCAAGATGAGCATGCCAAAATGGACTACTGGGTCATTAATTTCATCCACAACAAATCCCTGGGACTTGCACGTGACATCATATTTCTTCTTTATCTAGTTAGATAGCACCTTATCCTACACTTTTCCTCCAAAATCTGCCATAGGATTGGCCCCCTTGTTCAGTAGACCTATGATTCTACAAATCAACTCTGCATAAATTGGGATGCACTCTCCCAACCAGAGTGAATCGTCATGAACCAATGCTAGTAATTGACTGAAACATATATCATTAATGGGGTTGTGCCCAAAATGCGGTATCTGCAAGAGATTGAGCAGGCCTGCCTTGTGCAGACCAAGAATTTCCATTTTTGGTTCGAGGTGCACCAAACCTCATGCATATGGCATTGGATCTAGGTAGAGATCTGGCGTAGGCTCTGGAAAATTTTCAACGTGTGTAATGTCCCAATCATCAAATCAAAACTGTGGGATTTCAGTGAACATATCCCCTTCCATTTGTACGTTCTCTAGGATTAGGGGCACTTGGATACCTATGCGCACCTTATCCAAGTCCTTCGGAACAATGATGGTAGGTTTGTGCAGTGTAATATAACTAGGTAGCCATAAGAAGGGGGCTACCTCTACCACGTCATTATCCCCTTCTTCAATAGACACTAGGAGTTCAGGCATAGGTTTCTTCATGTTCTCTCCGAAATATTGGCATGGTTTGGGGGTCTTTTATCTCAGGGACTTGTGCGTCCTAGATGTTTGGCCCTTCTTAGTTTTTGAAGGCGCATGTGTTTCTACCTCAAGAACCTTGTACACAGAAGGGTCATATCTGAGTCTAGTGGTTGTCATTATGCTTTGTATTACATACCCTAAACCATATTGGCATAATTATTCCTCAAACATAGGATCCAATCCTCACATAGACACAACAAAGGAAATAACAAACACATAGTTCAAAGCATAAAAATTTCTCAGAACACAAAGGGAACTATTGCAATCCCTTGGGACATATTCATACTTGTGGCACATCCTTAACAGCTCCTTGTGCATTAATGAGGCTCCATTACTGACAAAACGGTCCCAAATATGGAAAAATTCCCTCGTTAAATGCATCTTAGACACTCCTGAAAATGGTAATAATTTTGTCTTATCCAATTTTACTGTTCCAACGACTAGTTTTTGACACCTCTGTGCACCATTCAATCCCCTGGCGAAGATACTGAGTGCATTATGCACCTTACTGCACATATAATTCAAAGCCAAGTACCCCCCCCCCCAACATATACTTGTTGACAAGGAAATTCAAAGCATATCACGTAGTATTTTTCATATCCTTTAATAACTACAAAGTTCTTTGACATTAATCATCCCAATGGAATGTCGAACATCTTCTGAGTAATCTAGTCATGGGCATAGTTATTAATTTGTATTGGTGAATGTACTTTCTCTAGTATCCCACAAGGCTCAACATGGATCAAATTTGTCTAGGATTCGAAGGGATGGAGATTCCTGTGATCACGCACGGTTCAATAAATTCTACTAGTGATAATTTTCAGAAATGCATAGTCTCCCTTGTATTAATGATTTACAATATCAAAGCTCCACCAACTTTATCAAACCCACTATCACAGCTAAAGGTTAGAATACAATTTTCTACCGGCACAGACCATTCACTAGTGCCTCTCTGCAGCTCCGTTTCTAGGTACTAGTCATTTGGCACCTTTCCCGATGTATGAATAAACATATGAACCGATTCACACCTTGGTTCTACACCCCATACCTGATTCCACTTGGCCAGATGTCTACGTGAATCCTCTTTGCCAGAGAATAAGTCCTCTTCTTTAATTACTGGTCGTTCAAATCATAGCCACATCATCTGCGCACATTCCTCCCAATATCCCATATTCTCCTTATGTGTTTCCCACCATCTTATTGGAGTAGCATGCAAGCCAAAATCCAAAGCATGAAACCTTTATTTTTCTGGCACATACCTGTCTAGTTCTCCTAGGAACATGTTTACATCAGTCGAGCCATCATAATGTGGGAAATCACATACGTCAGATGTTATGGAACGTAGAGCATGGGTCACATTATTATAGTGCAAAACATACACCTGATGTAGTCGATTCTGCCAATTCTCTAGTTCTTCATCACAATTTGAAAAACAAGAACAATCCTTCTCCTATTTAATATTCCCATATGTTGTCGGATTAATCCAGTCTTCTTTGCGCAAAGTTAGCTTATAGATTTGATCAATCTTGTCCTTAGTGCACATTGGTTCAATATACCTTTGACCTTCTATAGGATCCAGAGGAATGATGACCCTAACTCCATTTCTCTTGAATTCCATTTTCCTTATCCATGTCAATGGCCCAATCCAATCCTAGCAGTGCAGGATATGGATCAGTATCATCTACAATATGAATGACCTTAAATTTTTCCAACAAATTAACTCCCTCTATATTGACCACAACTTTTGACAATCTCCCCAAGGGAATGATATTCTGCTGGTTAGCCATGCGCAATTGGATAGTGGACCATTACAACTTTAGTTCTCCCATGTGTTTCCAGGTTTGTTTAGGTATAACGTTAGGATTTGATCCCAAATATAGAATGACTTGGTCCATTTCATCGGCATCGATCTGCGTAGTCATGTGTATCTCTTTACTCATTATCTTCTTGTTCTTATATATTTTGTTGAATGCACGATGTTCTACTAGAGGTTGTTCCTTTTCTACGCAATTTTCTATCAATGCCTACAAATTTTCAATAGCCTTTTTGTTGTGCAACAACTTTATGCATGCTTGTAAGAATGGCTTAATCTCTTCTTCTCCTTCGGCTCCCTTAAGTGTTCTACCACTTGTTGAAGTATCTCCTACAGTGAATTCCTTCCTTGCTTCAATAAATTTTCTTTTGTGCGCTAAAGATTAAGGCCTTCTTCGGTTTCAGGCGCTTTCAGATCTAAACATCAAAGGTAGGTTGCTTCCCTTTATATTCATTGGTAGCTACACCACTCCTGGTAAATACATTCATAGAAGGATCTTCCTCTCGAGTCTTAGCGCAAACCAATTGTATATTCTGCGTTGGGGTCTTCTTTTCCTGAATTTTAGCAATCAAGACAGGACAATATTCTATAACATGATGAAATTGCCTACAGTACCTGCAGGACTATCTTGATGGATTTAGACAGTCATGTGCATAATGACCTGCATTGCCACAATTATAACAAATCACTTGTCATGTTCCTCTACTAGCTGATCCACCTCCTTATCCTCTTCCTCTTCCATGGAAGCCTCTGCGCTGAGAAGTAGAGGCTGGTGATGTAGGCTTAACCTGCATTCTATAGATCTCTACTTTATCCAACATCATATCATATGTACGAGAATTATTTTCATCATGCCCTAATGACGAACATAATTTACAAAACAACTGCTTTAAATTAGGCTGATACTTTCCAATCCTTGGGTAAGAATCTGTATCATGTAATCCAAAAATCTGACAGATAGTACACCACACAAGATTTTTTAATATTGCACTAAGACCTCTAGCATTCAGATAATTGTTAAACATAGGACACTAATATTTATGATGCCCCGAAGCTTTTCATTTGGTACACCATACCTCTGCATAGACTTCCTTGTCTTTGCCTTGGCGCAGACTTTGAATTTCCAGATTCATTTCTTCCAACTGACTCTGAACCTGTTTAGTTCCTAATGCAACAGGTGTTGGGGTAGCTTCTAGTTTCATTGTAACATCTACAGCCTTAGCTTATGTGGTAATATTTTGCGGACCTAGTGTCTAGCACAAATGCGGAATAAACATAGCAATGAAAACTTCCTTATGATGAGTATCGCCAATCACAAATCCACCATATATGATGGTGCGCTTCAGCCTTTGATCAACCTCCCACACATATTCATTAGGGTCCTTATGGATATCCTTCATCTCTATCACCAGCTACGCATATGACTTAGGTTTATTAAACTGATATTTTAGGGCTGCTTTAGATGCTTCAAGAGTAGAATTAGGGTTTTCTTGCACATACCTAATGTAACAATATAGTGCACGATCTTTAAATGTAGTAGCCAGTTATGCTTTTCTGATATCTATATTTTTCACTTGTTGAGCCTGCCATATGACCTTAGTCACAAACCAGAAGTGATTAGTGTCCTCATTTCCAATGCCTCTGAAATGAGGTAACTTCATGGATGCAACCATATTTACTTTAGGAGGGGGTGGAGGTGGAGGTGGAGATGTATTGCACGGTGGGGTAGGCGATCCATGATGTGATCTCAAAAGTAGAGTGGATGGAGTCAGAAATAGATTCAAGGGCTTCTGATGTGATGTGCTTTATTCTCCAGAGTCAGTTTATGGTTCAGTCTCACTATCATATATAGGCTTCAGAGGCTATAAAGGAATTTTTTAGATTCTTCTCGGGAAATTATTCCACTGTGCGTAACTGAACATCTTGGATGTATTCAAGCAGTATTTTCACACAAACAACCCCGTTCACACAATTTAATTTTCAGTAATAATTTCAGTGAGTGCAAAAACTTACCTCTAAGACCCTTGAAAAACCTTATTTCTACTTCATAATATGACACAAATTGGTCAACATAAAATTCACTCACAAACCCATCGAGAAGGTGATGGATCCAATGATTTACCACGTGAGTGATCGTATTATCAAATTTCTCTATTTGTTGGATTAATTCAAGAGTCCACTCAGTGACTACATCATCCTTTATGTAGTGATGGAATTAAACAAATCGTGACAACCAATCTTGTAGTTTGTGTGCAAAAGAATAAAAGAAAATTTCATACACTTTTGTATAAATATACTTTGTACCCATTGTTTGTCAGATAATTTAATGTCTTTATGCTCTTGCAGCACAAATTCAAGGATATTTCTATCCAACCAGTCTTGTAATTCATTGGGTGTTGGATGCCACAACATCAAATCGCCCTCAAAATGATGATCCCAGTCCCGAAAATGGAACAATTTGTTGGCTTCAGGGGTCCTAACCCAGGTTTGGAGTTTATGGATAAACCAAAAAACCCTCCAAATACTGGCCCTTTCGGCAATGATCTGCTTCTGTAGACCAAAGTCTCACCCGAAGCATTATGGGGGGGTGATGGAACCAGGTTTCCACATCCTGAGAGATAATTTAATGAAGTGGTCCTCAAAAAATGCTAATAAAACTTATACAGATGTGCGCAATAGCTTATAATGGAAACAAAAGGATAATATCATGGAAATAATGTTTGCTTCAACACAAACAACATATCAGACCCAGATCTTGATCTAATAAATGCAATACTTAAAATATCTCAATACACATGCCTAAACATATCAATTGGCTCTGCACATTCATGAATAAGTAAATAGAAAGTGTGGTCTCATAAAAGCATAAACAACAAGCATAAAAATCAATTATACACATAACATAGAGAATTCACCAAAACTGTTCCTTCTGTTAATTCTTAAGGTCTATCAATACATCAAATTTCATTCAAACACTCTTACAAATCCTTATAATCTCTTCCGTTCACACAACCAATGGATTCTGCACACAACTAGGACTAGGTCTCCTCACACACAGCCAACAGGAGCCTTTTACCCAACCCAAAACCCTTACAACACAAAATTCCATCAATACCTCATAACATTCATAAACTTATCTATGAATTTTGACTTCTTAGCTTAGACATACTCTATCCATTTATAGTACGCATAGCGCATGGATACTATGGTCTCAAACCATGGTTTGAGGCCCATGGTTTAAATTTAAGCTTGATTATATCCAAAATTGGGGCATAAATCCTTTTGACTACATCTGCGCAACGCACACATACAAACATACAAAATATCGTTGGAACTTGTGCCTCAAGGGACCTCGCTACAATAGAAGTTATGTGAATCCGAATAGATTAAATATCCATGAATCATATACAGTATACATGGCCCTAAATATTCAAGGATAAAGTATGACGTTTACGACTCAACATAGCCATGGATGGAATCAACCCATATTCCCTCCAAAACACAAAATATTTTGTGTGGCCTATAGTAGTGATCAATAACAATATTCCCCCATGGTTTTCCATGTAGAATGAACATCTTATGTTGGCTCTCATAGTCCCTTATAGAATATAAGTGAAGAATATGGATGTCTACTTACAACCATTGGTAGATGAATTGAAGGATTTATGGGAAGGGATACATGTATACGATTTATCAAGATCCATCGCAACAAATACAAGTTCTACGTTGTATGGTATATGTGCTTACACCACACATGATTATCCAGGCTTAAGAGTTTTCTCTAGTAAATTATATGTTTACTGATTTTATTATATATGTAACAATATTGTTTCACATATTAATTTAATTCGCTGTGGTTATTTTGATCTTCATGACCGTTAATGTTCCCTGTATACAATAATTTTGTAGGTCTTGTAACAAAATTATATCATGGATATAAATGTTGTGGGCCTTCTCTGAAGGCTAGGTGGTTCAACCACCTACCAAATCCAATGTATGACTCCTCTAGGTTATTCCTCCTAGAATAACACCCTCAAAGAAGAGCAACATCTGCTTTCAATAGTAAACCAGAGAGAACCCAAAGGTTTGTAATAATGACATTGACTGAATGGATTAGAGCATATGAGAGAGAGAAGGAGGATAATAATACATAAATTCTTGATTCAAATGTAGAGCCTATGTTTGATGATCCAAAATTCTTTGAAACCTATCTTGAGAAATTTCCCATTGGGATGAAAAGGAATTTTTTTTATGAGCTCCCATATTTTGAGTATCTAAATATTTCCCACTTACTGGATCCCATGAATATATTTAAAAATGTTTCATATACTTTATGGAGGCACATATGATTGAAATAACATTAGACATTGGTTGTTAAGATATATCTTATTTCCTTAAAAACTATAAAGAAACATTGGGCAAGACAAGAAAGTAGAGGAATGGTTGGTCCTCTTGGTATTTCAGAGAAGGTGATGTTATATGAATTTTAAAGAAAGATGATATTTATTTGTCAAACGAAGTTATAATGGGTGTGAGGAAGCCTTCTTTATATGGGTCTTCACTACAACCCTACTTCACTATGGAAGACCATTTCTCAGGGTTGAAATCATGTGACCATTTGAACCTTCTAAGAGTAAGTATGTCAAAAACATGTTTTTATTATTTGTTATTATTTTTATGCCATGGGATAAAATATAATTAATTTTTGTATGTGTTTTATTTGCAATTTCATTATCCTTTTCTTGTGTGTGGGTGTGTGAACCATTACTTAACATAATACCTATTACATGCCATATATAAATTATCTTCATATGTACACTAGATCACATCAAGGGAGATTCATATGGCTACCATTCCACAACGACATCCAAAGATAACTGAGATTGTTTGTATGTTTGAGGAGTTTTTGATGAGTTTCATGGACTTGTAGGTCCATATTTCAATTCACCTAGTAGATGAATTTCAATTAGTTGGGGTTTTTTCTTTTCGTTCGATGTTCTTCTTAGAGAGGTACATGAAGAAATTGAAAGGCTTTGTTCGATAAAGGTTGAAACCTGAGGGGTCTATGGAAGAGGGTACATATCGTATGAGTCATTCTATTATTTCAATGAGTACATCAATCATATTAGCAATACACCAGGTGTGGTTATTTGGGATGATGAAAGGGATGAAGAGAAAAGAGAAGGGGATTTTCTCGAAACAAATGGAAAAATGCATGTGATAAAGAGTAAGTGACTTATCATTTGTCAAATTTCTACATAGTAACTATTCACATTGAACTTTATAATGTATATTTATATCTCATACGTACTATATATGTCGATTTGATTTCATCAATGAATTCATAAATTAAATCCATGAATAAATTCGTTATTTAAAATTTGGAAGAAACATAGCCGTGGGTCATATTATACAAACAAAGAATAAGGAAATGGGACATTGACATGAAATTATTCATACAATTGAATGGTGGAAGTGTGCCTTATCTTGATAAGTTAAAAGAAAATATGCCAATGATATGCACCAATAGTTAGTTGCTGACCAAGCCAGAGAGAAATATGGTGCATCTGGTCATTACTCGCGTGTTGAAGAGGATGTGCTAAACATAGGGATTGGGTGCAACAACGTGGTAATAATATATTTCTCTACATTTTTAACTTCGTAATGCACTTTTGAATTGTAACATCTACATTTTATATTTTAATTATGTTTGGGTTAGTAGACACATGACACTGTGATTTTTTCACTTTTTTGTAGGTGCATTTGTTCCCATATATGTGGGCATCTGGAAATCATTTCCACATGGAAGATGTCAATGATGGACACATGATAAAATATTTTGGAGTGAAAGTCCAGTTTGACCAATCTAGTTGTTTTAGCCACCATAATCAAAACCTAATACATGAGATGATAGGTTACATCAATAAGATACAAGAGATCATTGAAGTGGATTTCTCTTCGTTACAATGTGTTATTTTTAAGTGCAATTTGTGGCACACTTTTGATCAAAATAATGTAAATGGAGATCATCCTGATAGTAGGTTGATATCTATAAAGTCTAGAAAGATGTGGCATGAAGCTAGGGAATCTTAGGTTCTCCCCAAACATTGAAACTAGGTGTTTTTCAACCCAGATGTGTTGTACAGGGATTATTGGTTCATATTAAGACACTACCTTGAATCAAAACATACTTTTGGGAACAAAAATGTTATCATGCCAAGCAGGGAACATAATCAAGGTGATGACAAGAGAGAGTGATATGTACTTGTGTTATTTCATCATTTATACTATTGTTGTATGTTTTGGTTTTGTTTATTTCGTTAATTATATTATTTTTAATTTGTCTTCTTGGAATTTTGTATAATTGGTAATATTCACAAATAATTTTATGCTTTTTCTTCTAGTGGAAACATTTTTACAATTAAAACTAAGTATTTCCAATTCTGTAATTTATAATTTAAAAGTTAAAATTTTAACATATTTGTTTAATTCTAAGTTTTTGATAATATTAATTTGGATTTTGTGATAATTTTATTTTCAACTTAGTTATTTTTTAGTTTACATATGTTTATCATTGCTTTTTGAAATATTTAAATTATGCCCCCAATGTTGACTAAAACTACAATTAATGAAGTAATCTAAAAATTTTATAGCAATCAAGTTACAAAATAATGACAAGAACAACAAATATGGGAAGATTTGCATCCATAAAATTTTAGGGCCAATAGAATGCTTATCATTGGAGATCATAACATTTTTATAATAACAACTTTTTTATAATAAAAAATTTTAGGGTAGAAGAGTTTATTCAAAAAGAGTAAATACTACAATGGAAAATAAAATTTATTCCTATGTAATTTTTTTTTGAAAATAATTTAGTTAGAATGAATATGTATGAACTATATATACAATAGAAAAATATGTATAGTAATTTTACAATTATAGTTTCAACCATACTAAACTTTGTAATTTATAAATTTGTCTTTGCATTTTTTATTTAAAGTAATTTCATATATAAAATTTTGATATAGGTTCACCAATATATATCTATAATAAATATATATCATTTCATAAAAATAAACATCATGATGAAATACACATTCAAATTCACTAACATCATCTAATTATACATACCTCTATCACATATAAACACCAATAACTAGCACACAAATCCAATAATTTAACACGCCATCATCATTGTGATCACATCTAACAATATACCATGCTAATTATATTATTTTTTATTGGTCTTGCTGTCATTATATATAATTGGTAAGATATTTAATTTAAATTTGTAAGATATTAAATTTAAATTTAAATTGGTAAGAGTTGCTATAAATATTAAATTTAAATTTCTTTAAACTCATAACTTTAATGATAATTTAATTTCTATTAAAATATAAAATTTTAAATTATATTAAATCTAGATTAATTATAAAAAAAATATCACTTATGTTTTTTAATTTAACAATGGATTGAATTTTATAAATAAACTTAAAATATTATTTTTAATATTTTTTAAAGAAATATTATTTACAATAGTCTATTGATTGCATTTTCTTATTGAATAATCTAAACATTAGAAATTAAAAAAAATTATAATTATAATTTAAAAATACATATTAATTCAAAAGTTATATTTTAAATTAATTATAAATTAATAAATACATATTTTTAATGATGCTTCATTCATAAATATTATTAATAAATAAAATTTAATTATTAAATTTATAAAATCAAATTTAGTGTATTTTTATAATCCAATATTTTATGAGCATTTTTTTAATTATAGTTACTTTTATAGAAAATCAATTATATATTTTAATCTTATTATAAATATTTTAAAATTTTTATTTAAAGAATATATGTTGCAATATATGTTTTGAAAATCAATTGCAAATATTAATTAGATATTGTCTAGCTATTGTATTATAAGTATAGGTTACAACATTCTGATTTTTATGCTTGGCTATGACTAGAAAGATAGTTTTGTTTAGAGGTTTGTACAATTTAATCGTGTGTAAAATTGCTTTTGTTTTGTAGTGACTATTTTTTACACATGTTATATGTGTGTGTGTGTGTTTTCTATAGGAAGAGACTATGTTACTTGCAACCCTTTTTTGAATAATAATTTAGTCAGAATGAATATGTATGAACTATCTATGCAATAGAAAAATATTTATGGTAATTTTACAATTATAGTTTCAACCATATTAAACTTTGTAATTTATAAAAATATATTTGCATTTCATATTTACATTTTATATAATTTCACCAATACATGATATATAATAAATATCATTTCATAAAAATAAAAATCATGATGATAACCATATAACAAACATAAACAACACCTGAAATACAAATTCAAATTTGCTAACATCGTTTAATTTTATGGATTTGTAGCACGTAAAAATGTCATTAGCTAGCACACAAATCTGATAATCTATCATGGCATCATCATTGTGATGAGATCTAACTAAAAGCAAGCATTGTCTAATACCATCACCACACACATCCTTAAATATATCTCATGTCAAATAACAGTTATAACATAAACATCTGCAAGCATATTAAATGAAGGTATCTAACATGAACTAATAATATACAAAATAACACCAACATATAAATTATGGATATTGACAAGAACATAAAAAATGCACTATATATATATATATACAAACAAGTCAAATATCTAATATAATAGTACTAATGGCGGCTTGGTTTGTAGCAGAAGGCGATGGATGGCCAACTACCTCAAGATTATAAGAATGAGGTGGAGGAGAAGGTGGTTGGTCTAATCTCTAAGGAGAAACATGAGGCAATGGGTGATAATGGGGTGAATGAGGAGGATGTCGAGTACTACTAGAAGGATCACCACCTTGATCATCATCTGATTTCCTAGTACGTATGGGTGAAGACTATGTATTTTCTACATTGTCATCTCAAGGAGGTGGAGTGCTACTAGAAGGATCACCACCCTAATCATCATCCGATGGGGTAATACTAGGTGAAGACGGTGTATCTAGTTCATAACCATCCCTCATTAATGCTAGTAGAAAACTGGTAGCTCATACAATATGATGCATAAGACTCATCAAATTGCGTGATAATTCCATCAAAAGCTCCAAGAACCTAGGATCCGCTCGAATGTCTCAATTCATCATAGGGTGGACTCTCACCTCAACAAAAATTCTAGAGAGTCAATGGCTCACCTCTATCCTCAATCTAATATCAGGCCTATGCGCAGGCTGCATTCTTCCAGGTATCTGCATATGAGTACATCCCTCACCCTCCAAGACCTTAGTAATCTCCACATCTACATCCAGTGGTGGAGGCATGTCCCCGATGAATTTTCCAACATCTAAAAAATATATAGTACACAAGAATAATTAGAAAATTTCACTAAACAATTCAATAAAACAAGTTAAAGAGTGTTCTCTATTAAATTTTATTATAATTAATAAAGATAATAAAATGAAACTAGATTAATTTAAGGAAAAAACTAATATTACCTCTCTCATCAATTGGCTCATCTTGTGTGAAGAGGATGTTGCGACACTATCGCCAATCCATAACTGTGTAAGGACATGACATCATGACAATAATTTGGTCGACCTCACTGGATAGTATTCCTAGTGCATCGATGATATCTTGGCCGAACACTCCAGCTCGCCCCTCTTGGGAACATCTCACCCCAATGTGAATTTGTAATTAGCTTAAGAGGGTGAAGCTTAAAAGTAGGCCTCGCCTCTGAAATCCTCTCCAAAAATAAACAAAAAACTTTGAAGAAAAAGCGAAGTTTAACCTCCCATTTATTATAGTATGGCATCTATCTAAAGCTATATAGAACTAACGCAAAAAAATAGCAGACCATATTATACATAGTGGCATATGCACCAAATAATCAATATAAAACAAATAGGGAAACTAATGTGCTTCCCATCACTGGTAGAGTGTGACATGGAGCTCACTAATAGTGAGAGGTACCTAACCTTCTCTGCACCAAAAAAATTGATCCATATCTATCCACCAGACACCTGAAAATCCAATGGTGAAATTAGATGATCGCCAATGTATCCATGAGAGTAGATAAGTTGAATCTATATTATAACACCATGGGGGACATCAGGGAGCTTAGGAAAATCCTCCCCTCTCTTGGATAGGCTAGTGATAAAATAAATTTCCTCCTTAGTGGGATCGTACCACATGTGGGGACCAACTTGGAAATCATGCAGGTGGACATCCCACTGATGGATCATCTATGCCAACAACTTGGATTTCCCCTTCAAGGATGTAGCCTCCTCATATTACTTAAGGAGGCCTACATTCCTCAAGAGCCCTTGGTTTGTTGCGGTAATAGGAAAGGGTATAAATCCCTCTCCCTCTCTCCTTCCTCCTAGTCCCATACCATAATGTAACAGTAAACCTTATGCTCTTGTTGATATTTCTCATATCTCTATTGACATATTTGGATGATTAACATATAAAATACATCAACCTTATACATAAAACATTTTTTTATTTTACTAAATGAAAATTGTGTTTATAAATATGGACATATAATTTTCAATTAAAAAATAAAATCAACCTCGATGTGCCAAAAAAGTAGGAACGCACCGTACAAAATGCATAAATAGAAAAAAAGAATACACTGAAAACAATGCTTACATTGACTTGATTCACTTATTTTGGTTTGTATACATATATAACATTAGTTATTTTTAATTTTCAATGTGGTGCATCGATATAAATTTTAACACCGATGCCTTAATTTTATGTTGACGCACTGCATCAGAACATTTAGGTTATCGAACACACCCAACTATATTTTTTAGTATTATATTGTGCATTTGGTAATAATAAATGCACCAAGAAGTTACTTTTACCATATGCACCACCATAAAAATTATAATTTTTAAAGTGGCTCACCGTGGAACATCCGGACTTGGTGTGTTTCCATTTACCAAACACACTGAATAATATTAAAAAACTACAGTAAATTAATGTGGTGTACTAATTTGTGATGCACCCTGTAAATTTATCGGGTGCATCGCGAACAGTGTGAGCCAAATATCTTGAATGCACCGCGCATTTTTTTTTTCAAAAACAATGGCTTTTTTTAACCTAATTTTCAATTCTACTCCACTAATAATTTATGTTAGTGAGAAACATAGACATTACGTGAAAATTTTCTCATCAGGGAGGCATGGTTTCCATGTAAATGAAAAACAAAAAAATTGACCATCATTTGACAAAATTTGAAAGGCACGTTGTGAGCAATAGACAAAAATATGGAAAGAAAGGGAAGCATCGATCGAAGGGTGCTTCACAAAGGAAAAAGTAGGACCGGTGCTTGGGAGATATACAACATTGCAAATGGTATAAATGAATTTTACAACTAGTGAATTTTTATTTATTTAACCATGTTCCGATGTGCTCGAACTCATGCATCGATGAAGATTATTTACGAAGCACACCACATTTTTTTAAATTAAAAACCATACTGTGGTGCACGATGTTATGTACACATAAGGTCATTTCAAAATAGTAATAACACCAGTGGTTTGTGGGAGTATAGAGCTGAAATTGTTAAAATGTATTTTATGACCGAAATTTTCTAAATTTAACCTTTTTTTGGTGCTATCGAGTAATGTACACAACGGTGCTCTGATATCACCTAGCACACAACTGTTTTTAAATTAAAAACCTTGAAATGGTGAACCATGTTGTATAGGTACCAGGGAATTTGGAAAAGGTCAGAGCATTGGGGCTTCGTGGGAGTATAGCAATAGAATGTTGTAAATGAATTTTACACTGACATTTTATAAAATTTAACACTAGTTCGGTCCTATCAAGAAGTATACACACTAGTGCTCAAGAGTTACTTAGCACACCGTTATTTTTTATTTAAAAAAAATAACCTTTGAATGGTGCACCATTCTATATTAAGAAACGAGAAATATGGTTCTAATAATGACACTAGTGCTTATTATAGGAGTAGCGCACTCATTTTTTTAAATTAAAAACCTAGCCACTGTGCACCATGTGTTTAGGCACCAGGGCTTTCGTAAAAAGGAAAGCACCCATTGTTTATGTGAGTAGAGAAAAAAAATGGTGAAAATGAATTTTATGATCTTCAGTTTTTTTTAATTTAACCTTTTTTAGTGCTATCGAATAGTATACTCACCAATGTGCCTTACATACATAGTGCACTACTTTTTTTACTTGTATAAAAATAACCCTGCAATAGCGCACCATTTTCTATTAAGCACCAGATCCTTCAGCTCCATTAACAACACCGATGTATATAATATAATAAGTGCACCACCATGTTTAAATTAAGAACCTCACAATGGTGCACCATATTGTTTATGCGTCGGGGCATTCATATACAGTTTTAGCATGAAGACGTCATGAGATAATAGAACCGGTTTGGGAAAAACGAATTTTACGATTGACATATTTTTAAATTTAACCATTTTCTGGTGTTATCAAGTGGTATATGCACGAGTGCGCATTATGTACTTAGCGAACCGTTATTTTTTATAAAAAATAACTCTGCCATAGTGCACCATATCCTATTAAGCATCGATGCATATAATTAGGTAATACACTAGTGTGTTCATATATTATAGACACACCATTAAAAACATCCACCCAACTAACTCCATTAGTGACCTCCTCTACAAATAGATTTTTGGACTATTTTTATAGGGGCTTCCACAAAAACCTCCACTACAACGTCTTTTGCTTATAGTGTAACGTTTGACAAAATATACTTATTGTTTTGCACAAATTTTCTTTTAAATGGAAAATTTCTAAATTAAAATTTTCCCTAACTTATGGAATTCAAATTTGATAACTATGTCTTGATTTAGGAGGGTTTCAAAAAGAACAATAAATTCTCGTTAGTTGCTACCAAATTAACAAATGCCATCTGTAAATAAAAATTATATTACTCCAATAATAATAATCTACAAATATACAATTAGAAATATTATAAAATTTTAATGTTGAAGACAATCCTTGATATCATATTCCATGGATGCTAAATGTTACACCTTGGATTGATTAATACATCTTCATTGATCATTATATTGACAAAAATATTATTGTATGTAAAATGAATTAGTCGGAGGGTGTATTAATAAGAAGCCTTGATTCATCAATGATCGAACGATAATGGACATGGATAAGAGAATTATAATCATGCTATAGCCTTGATCTAACAACATAGAATATGTTGATCAAATGGTTCTCATGGATTTTGCTAGATTAAATTGCACGTATTTTAACACCAACTTTACAAGAAAAAAGGTGATGCCACTCTCTAATTGTGCAAAACAATCAAAGCCATTTTACCAGAATTGCAAGGGGTAGTCAAACCCATTTAACGATGGGGGTGAAACCACCTTGAATACATGAAGAAATATTCACTCATTTCGATGAGATTTCCCACAAGTAGGAAGGTTTAATTTAATATTTAATAGCTTTGAAATGTCTTTGATTAATTTAGCTTATTTATTTATATAAATATATTTTTAATATTATTTTATGTAATAATGATGGATTCATCCAATTCACCCAAAATTTCTCTATGTGATGAATTCAAAATAACGACACAAAAAAGCATGTTGAATCACATAAGCCTAAGACTAGCGATTGCACCTAATGTTGCAAAGGAAACGTCGTAAGGAAGATGATAGAATGAGAGTAGCTGTAATTGTTTTGATATATTATATGTCATTGGAGATATGTATACAGAATGTATAATGTTTGATATAGACATTGCATTTTCATAGTTGAAAAGAAATATGGCAATTTATTTATAATACGTGAAATTTTAAGAATGTACAATGTTTGAAATGTAATTTTGAAGAGTGTGCAATTGGAGAACTGTACATTGCATGTTAGTATTTTGTAAAGAAATTGTATTTTTTGTAAAAGATTAGAAGTATATAATGAATAGGATGATTGATGCTAATGTTGGTGAAGAGGCAGGAGATATGCTGATGTAGTAAGGAACCTGCAAAGGAATTTTTATTTTTTTTGGAGAAATTAGAGGAATATATATTTATTTGAAAATGTAGAAGACTTTGTTCAAGTTGACTTCAATGAGGTGTTGTGTGAATTCTATTGTAAAGAAGTTATATTGATTGAAATTTAAGTTACCTGTAATATGTGATTGGAAACGTTCAGTCATAGATGCAGGTCGATCGATGGCAGACTAAACACCATTGGAGATTTATTCGGAATTGTAGATGTCTATTTCTGGATTGCCATTATGCTCTTGCTTTTCTCAATTTATCTAGTTTGTGTATGTGGACTATACGTTTGATAGTGGATTTTATCTTGAGTAATAAATCTATTGTTGGTTGCAGTCTGTATAGTGGCACATTTGGATTTCGGACTGGCAGGAATATTTTCTGTATCTCCTGCAATGAATGAATTGTTGCATCTATCTCTGTGCTGTAGTTATGTAGTTGTGATATCAGGGAATCCATTTGTTCTGTTTCAAAACAAAGAAACTGTTAGATGCCAATAGGTAAGCATTATATCAAGAATGTATATTTTGAACCATTTATTAATACTCAGTAAATTAGGTTAATGTTAGTATGTAGAAATGTTGTGTGCTTAAAATTTTATGGAATTGATAATATTTGGAAACCTTTAAGAGATGCTATATATGGAATGCAGTGGTTTTGTAGCTATGATATCTTTGAGTCGATATGTTCTGTGTCAGAAGATAGAAAATGTTAGAAGCAAATAGTTAAGAAATATAAAAAAAATGTAATAATTTAAACTATTTATTGATAATGACTGAATTAAGTTTTGGTAATAGGTAGAAATGATACGCTATGAAAGAAATATGGAGCTGATGATATGGAAACCTTTTGGAGATGTTAACATATGGAATGGAGTTGTTCGTCTGTAGCAGACATTGAACAGAGACGTTCTTCTGCTTGTTTTCTGTGAGCAATATTTTTGTTGTCTTTCATTTTCATGAAACGGTCGAAACTGAATGCAGGGAAAATTTAGAGATTCTGTAGTGAAGGGACTCTTGAAATTGCTGTAAACGTGAGGCCTTGTCATTCAGTTTTTCCAATGTCTATCGTTGCTTGTGGCAGAGTCATACCTTGAGATTTATGTATAGTTAAAGCCCAAGCCATTTTGAGTGGAATTTCCGTGCGACTATTTCTTTTTATTGCAGGAATTAGCAAGTGAGTGGGGTTTGTTTCATCCCAAGTAGGGCCGATGTATTTTGGAAATTCAACTACTAAAAATGTTGGAAGATGTGGAGGTGAAGTTGCTTCTTTGTAGAAGATGGATATAATTTCCCCGAGGGAACCATTAACAAGCCCTGCTGAAACCCAAAGGTTGGAAGTCAACATTACTTTTTTCCCTTTGAAAAGGTAGACAATTCGTTGTAATTGCTCTTCGTCTGAAGAGAATGTAGAGTATGTGGTGTCGTCCTCTGCGATTGATCTTGCAACTGGAGTGTTTAAATATTTGATCATTTTCTTGTTATGGTCCAATGTTTGAGCATTTGTTGGAAATAGATGTATAGAATCATGGAAGGACTGTATTTCAGCTACAGACAAGAAAGAGTCTGTTCGCATCATAAGGATGTTGTAGTCCTCAATTGTTGGATTTGCATTTCTAATGTTTTGGAGGACGTTTCTGAAAAGAACTTGAGCACTTCTTTGACCTTGTTGACAAAATATTTTGTCCAATGTGATGACTGTTGTGAATGTGTTCCAGAATGCGGTTCCATGACTTGTCCCTGCATATAGTGTTATGTCTTGGACGGGTGGTAACTGGCCGAGATCACCAAGTAATATAATTGAACAACCGCCGAATGGTATGTTTCTTTTTAATGGAAATGCCTCATGAAGCCATTCATCAACCTGGTGAAGAAGCTTAGGTCCGATGAAGCTCATTTCATCGATTAATATGTACCTAATATGCTTAAGTTCTTCTTGAAAGTTTGCAAGAGCACTGCCTTCTAATGGTGTAAGATCTTTTATTGGAAGGTGGAGAGCATAATGGATTGTTGATGCTTGTATGTTGAATGCTGCAACACCTATAGGGGCTAGGAGCATGATTGGTGAAGGTTCTGAGCCAACAAGTGCTGTGAGCATTTCTCTGATGCAATTTATAAGAAGGGATTTCCCAGTTCCAGTAATGCCTTGTATTATCATTCGCAGAGCAGGTAAGATATCCTTTTTAATGGAGTGAGCACGAACAATATCCAGAGCTTTTTTTTTCATTGAAGATAATGAGCTAAGGCACATTAGAATATCAGTATTTTTTTGAATAATGCGATGGACAGAGCGATTATTCTCAATGAAATGTGCGCCTATTTCTTGAAGATGCAATGGAATAGTTGTATCATTCCAGTTATGGCTGTCATCAAAACCACGAAGACCAAGCATTTGAATGTCATTTATGAGCAGTTCGTCTGTAGGGTACAACTGAGAGAGTAATTCCCATTCGTTTAGGTCCATGGTTTCTGGAGGATGGAATTATTCAGTAGTTGTGTTATCATTTGCAGGAGGATCGATATCAGATAGTGTCCGGTGTTGATGCCACGGTTTGTAAAATGGATGAAATGCTTGCCAATTTCTGATAAATTCTTCAGCAGAATTTCCTATGTCACTCGCGATATGGTGAAATGGTTTGTAAAGCATAAGTTCAACTCTACAGAAGTCAGCATAAGAAGAGTTGTTTGTTGATGGAATTGAGGAATAACGTGGTATGATACGAAGAATTGCTTGTTGGGGTCTTTGTTTCCATTTGTTTTTTTTACGATGGGGATCATATGACCACGATCTTGCTATTTCTATAAGTGACGTGGATTCTAAGGGAGATGGTTGATGGATGTATGTATCTATGAAGTGTGGTGATGGAGGAGCGGTGGTGTTATTCTCTGGAAGGCGCATATAGATTTGTTGGCTTACATTTAAAGGGAAGAAGGAGTGACTGCACAATGTTAGTGGTAATTTCTGTATCACATGACAGGTTTCTTGTGCTCCTATGTCACGATCAACAAGAGTTTTTGCAAGGAATTTCGGAATGTAGATGTTGCTGGGTCAAGATTGGGTGAAGCGAGTACAATTCTACGTAGCATGTCATGGAATGTTTCAGATTTTTTTTCTACTTTGGATGCATATTTCACAATATATTTTTGAATAGCGTGGATTGAGACTACTGGTTGACAATCAATGTTCGCACGCCAGATAGATAGGATGGTAGGGTTATGGGTATTTAGTCGATCATCATTGTGAGCGGGAGTGTATGTTTTTTGGCCATTGGAGTCAATGAACAAGGAGGAATGTGCATGTAATTCCCAAGGTGCTTTATATCGACATTTGAATGACGAGCCTTTTTTCCTCAGGCATGTGTTTTCAGTGCATTTTGTGTGCCTTTCAATGCAATTGATAAGTTGAACATAATCATTGAAAGGATTGTTTCTAAGAATATCTGACGTAGACAATAAGCAAGGGTCTTCTACATTTTTTTGAGAAAATGATTGGCTAGAAACTGTAGAAAGACGAGGGTTCCAAGCTGATATGTATTTGTGAAAGAATTGTTTAGCACGATCAACTGCTTCTATGTTATCCCAATTGAGAGTATCCATATCAGGTGCATTTTGTATCTAGAGGAAGCCATGGATGTGCACTGATCCTCTATGTTGCCATTCATACCTGCGAAGGATGTTTTTTTTTTAGAAAATTTTGAAATAGAAGGAGCTTGATGTATAGGGAACTATGGAAGTAATGTGGTAGAGTAGATACCTGTACCAGTAGTCTTTTGTTTTCAAGTGTTTCTCCAATATAACTTCACGAAATATTGTGAATCTATGGTGCATATATAGCGATGTTAAGTGGGGGTTAGATATAATGTTATCATTTCTCCATTTGTGTTATACTGCAACATTAGGAGGTGGAATCCCAGGCATGATTGCATGAAGATCAGGCCATTTTGTATCAGATGCACTTAATGTGAAGAAGAACGTTAGGCAACCGGGTTGAGATATCATGTATGTCAGTTCATTTTTAGCTTTGTGCCAAAAAGATATTGTGCCACGTAGAGAGCTACCGAAGCGCATCACTTGTTCTGCCAATTTGTCGTCTGGAAATTGTTGTAATCGAATGTTAAATTCTTGGATTGATGTTGGGAATCCATCTCCAATTTTTTTTTTTTACAAAGAAGGATGTTGTTGCTTGACTACAATGACGCATCATCAGATCGTATATGTAGTAGCGGAAGCGAGGGTGCTTGCCGAATCTGTTATCGTGGTAATGCAGAAGATGAAGTGCGTATTAATGTAATTACACTATCTTTATTCTTGGTTGATTAGGTAGTGCAGCTCCTGTGGGGAATAGCATTGGGAAAGCCATAGAGAGTAGACCTTCTGTGTTGTATTCATTGATTGGAGATAAGCTTATTGGTGGCAGAATGGTGGTTGTATGATTTTAAATAATGTCGTATTTCTTGGATTTCTGTATTTCTATTAGGTATAGTTGGAATGAATGATGATGTATGGTCTGGGTATTGCTCTATGGAATCTTCAGTAAGGGAAATTGGTGTTTTGATTGACAGTTGGGAAGTTGGATCTGTGGTATTGGAATGGTGAAGGGATGAGGAGATATCGGTTGGGAGTTCTGGTAAGGACGATAGTGCATTGTTATCAATGCAAGCATTCCTATAGTAAGGATCATTTCTCAATTTGTATTCTAATGCGGTGAGAACTCGATGTCTACTTACAATGCAGTCATAAGCTTGACGGTCATTACTTTGACGGGTAACGATTAAAATATCCAAGTCTTCAACACGTCGTGGCAACATGCATGCTATTTCTGTAATGTCTTGCGGAAAGAAAATTGTGTGGCCAGTGTATTTATACTAGCCACCACGTGCATGTGTTACTTGGAGGATAGGGTTAACCCTACCAATAAGCATTTCTTCTATTTGTGAAATAGCAGCAAGGACAGGTGGTTGAGGACCAGGGTCCATGTTGTTTGCTAATGAGAAACGGTGAATTTTTTTTTCAGCCATGCATCTATAGCAACAATAGATTTGGTTTGACATGCGGATATGGATTCCAGGATAGGATTCAAGACAAATGGAGCATGGTGATTTTGGTGCAAGCCTATCAATTCTTGCACATAATTCACATTGTGCAGCATTAGTATGAATGTTGTTGAAAGCATGTGTAATGGATGGAGGGGTTGAATGACGTATGGATGAATTTTTTTGAGCATCATTATCATGGGCGTCGTTGAAAGCATGTGGAATGGAGGCTGGTGGCGAATGAGCTTTGGATGAATTTGGTGGAGTGGTTTGCTGAGAAGATGGTCGATTTGTAAAATGGGAAAGATAATTGCTTTCGGAGTGAGAATGGTTTGATGGTAATTGTGAATTTCCATCGTATGTTGTTGATGATAAATTTTGAATTTTCTTTTGCCTTTTGTTTGTTTCAGAATCTTTGAGGGCTTTCTTAGCATGGTAAGCTGCACGTCGACGTGCATTTATTTGTTCTTTATTTCCTGCATAGTATCTTCATGCACGTTCATCATTAGAAGTAGTAGACATTCCGATAAGTTAATGCACCTACAAGAAAGAGAGATGGAGTGACGATGTTAGTTGGGAAGACAACAACCATGATATTTTATGGAAGGGGAAAAAATAAATTGAAGTTTACATTTTATTTTTGTTAATATATCATTAGCACAATGTGCTTGAAATGAAGTTTTAGTAATTTCTAGCTGTAGAGGGATATAATAAGATGTATAACGAGTTGATAACAATATGTTTGAGATTATATTTAAGTATTTTAAAGATGTATATGAATGTAATTGGACATGTAATGTGTAAATTTGGTTGATTTGTTAATAGGGAAGAAGTTAAAGTATTGTGAATTACCTTAAATGAAATTATATACAATTAGATGTTTTGTTTGAAGATATATGAGTAAACAGTAAGAGATATGTTTGGAAAGGCATATGAAAGAATATTGTTTATAAACGTATTTTTAGAATAAGATAATACAAATTATAAATAAGGCAAGAGTACTTGTAATCATATTTATCTATGATATTGAGATTTTATTGATTGCTTGCAGGATGTTGTTGCATTCTGTTGAGAATTGCAAGCTCTCTTCTTTGATGATAACACATTTCGAGCGTGGTATGTCTCTAAAAGTTTCTGTCTTCACTAATAGTGTGAAGATGTGGTCTGTCCATAGTGCTTTGGAGACAATTTCCTTTATTATATCAGGATCCTCAGATAACAAATAGAAGTCCTTTGCATTAACTCCAAGAATTGTAGATGCTGCGTCTTCAAAAGCAACTGTTGAAAGCAACTGACCAGTGTGATCTTGTACATCTATCTTTAGTAAGTATCTGTAATCACATTCAGTTACTTCGGTGTTGCATTTAGGGCAATACCATGTCTTTGCATTCTTTGGAATAAGTTTCTTCATGCATTTTTTCTTATCAACAATAGATGGGCATGATAGGTAGTACAAATTGTCCATGTATACTTTTGTTATTGTCCCCTTGACTTGGTAGAATGCAAGTATATCTGAGGGGATGATATTGTGAATATCCGCAATCGTTATTTTCTTCGGTTGATGGCCAAAATAGGGTGAATATTTTTTTGTCAGTGGTGTAGAAATTGTAGTGGAACCTTCTTTTCTAAACCATGACTTTAGGATATTAGCCTCTTCGATGTCAGGATCTATAAGAATAATTGATCTTGTTGTAGTACCGACATTTTTCCCATTGAATTCAGCAACACGAGCAGACTTGATTTCTATGATGGGATTATTTCCTGTAGCACATAAGTTGGAAATTTCTTTTGATACTCCATCAAAATTATCTCCCAAAAATATTGCATCCATGTTATATCCAGACATGTCTTCAAGATCTACTATTTGTTTCGTAACTTCTGAGTCATCTTTTCTATGTATGGTGCATGGATTGGAAATGCTAGTAACAATACCAAGAACATCAACAATTGAGTTGACGTTTGTTGTTCTGATATCATTGATTGATTTTATATTGAAATGCACCGTTGGCTTGGATTTTCTTTCATTCGCAACATGATCAACTGTAGATGTAGCGTTTAACAAAATTTCCCACTCATTGTTTAAGTGGTTGTATTTTTTATTAGCCATTTTCACATTTCCTTTTGAGACAATGTACATATTTCCAACTTGGATCTTATCAAAGAAATAATCAGCAACATTGTTGAAACATGTAATGTGTATTTCCCCACCTTCTACATCATAGAGGTCGAAGCCAAACACTTTACCATGATCATATTGATTTTGAAATTGTCGAAGAGGTGTCTTTCTTTGAACATATCCTTTTATGCACCAGTTTGAATGGTAAGGGTTTATTGCTTTGATTGGAATTTGGATTGGTTTATTGGATGCAGTAGGAATGTATGAAATGGTGCAGTGCCTTTTCGACGAAGGTTTTTGTTTCGATGACGACGGATCTTCTTCTTGAGACGTGATGGGGATACTCAGATTTTTTGGAATACCAAATAAAGGTGCAGATGTAGTGCAAATTTCAAAGTCTAGTAGCGTTATAGACCTACATGGTAAATGATAGTAATAAGAGAAATTGTTAGAGTGAAAAGTGATATGAAGGAAATATGTAAAGTTTAAGTAAAAATTTTGTAACAAACTTACATTGATGGACCAATAGTTGACGTAGTACAATTTTTGACATGTATAATTGAACCTTTCTGAAGCAAGCTTCTTTCAACGAGGTCATTGTAAGTTATCGGAAGCATAAGGTGCTTCATATGTGTGCCATCAGAGATGGAAGTGCGGTATCGTACTGTTGAACTTTGCATTGATGCAATATGTTCAAGTTCAACGATTTGTAAAAATGGTTGAATATCACTTTTCCCCAAGAGAATGGAGGAAATAGCATTTTCAGTAAGATTTGTTGCCATTTTCTGAAAAGGAATATAAAAATTAAAATTGTTTATATGTCGTTTTCAATTAGATGTATAATTACGATTCCTATAGAACTACATGAGAAGTTAAAGAGAGCCGAAGTGGACCATTATTAGGTAGATGTAGGTTAAAAATTAATAATGTATGTGATTTAAAAAAATATGCCTATATGTAAAACTAATGTTTTTCCTGGAAATCATGGATGAAGTTATAGTTATTGCTTGAAAAGTTAGTTTTTGTAAATTAATCTAAATTTTAATGTATAAAAATTATGGATCATTTGTATATAAATATTAGTTAAATTAAAAGTAATGATTATGTTGAATAAAAACTAAATCATAAAAATGTTGATGGTGTTAGAAAGAATGTTGTACAATACATAGGAAAATAGTATTTCTTCAGTTTATTAATATCAAACTGTAATTATTATTCAAAGTCTCAAAATAAAATTTAGATTAAGTAATTCAACTAACAATGGACCTTAAGGATAACCTAAAACTTAATCCAAATCTTAAGTTGTAATAAAGATAATGATGGTGTTAGAAAGAATGTTGTACAATACATAGGAAAATAATATTTCTTCAGTTTATTAATATGAAACTATAATTATTATTCAAAGTGTCAAAATAAAATTTAGATTAAGTAATTCAACTAACAATGGACCTTAAGGATAACCTAAAACTTAATCCAAATCTTAAGCTGTAATAAAGATAATGATAAAGCTATATTTTAAAATGATAGCTTATTTTCTGAATTTGGCATATAAAATGTTGAAACAATGAAAACAAAACTTAGGTTTTTGACATTATAAAAATGTATGAAATTGATGTTTTGTCATCAATTCATGTAATACTGAAATGTCATACCAACTATCATGTCTATATATAAAATTGAAATTTTGACCAAACTATCATATTTTTTCTCTCAAATATAGTATTCTCTCTAATGTAGTAATGGTTATTTAAGGATGGCAGTAGGCAGCCAAAGCCCATTGAAATAGGATACATTACTCTTTAACAATATAGAGACAAAATCCATAATTCATAAATACAGAAGTCATTATTGGTTTTCAAAATCCATAAATATGGAAGACATTATTGGTTTTCAAATTCCCTAAATATGGAAGACATTATTGGTTTTCAATAAAGATAAATGATACCACAAAATTCCCAGCATCCTTCCTTTTCTTTTCATCTCATAAAAATTTGATCAATTGTAAAATGGATTTGGAGAATTGGGAAGGATAAATCTATGGAAGCATAAGTAAGCCAAGGTGTCTTATATCAGGTTTACCGAACTATAAAAGTGGCAGTCAAAGGAAATGTTTCAAAGTACAACACTTCCTAATAACATGGTTTAAAAGAATTGATCCGATTCACTACTGTCTTAATGTTCAATTAGTTGAACCTCAGAAGAATATTGTTTAGCTTGCATTCTACAAGGATCATTCCCACGTAAGAATTTATAAAGTTATTGCAAAGGCATTTGTCCTAAACTGGACAGCTGTAACTAGAAATGGAGGGAAGTAAAGGCTACTTGTCAAAAACCAGAAACTCTCTTTTCTAAAGAGTTTTGAGGCACAGGTATTCTGTAACACATGGTGTTACATTTAATAGGCCTTGTAGGCCTTGTAGGTATGGACATATATGGATCCCCTGTTTTAATACCCTGCAGGTGGAATAGTCCTTTTGCATGTAGACAAGTAATTAAATTAGTGAATAACTTCTACACTCGGGCACTGCCTATGAATGTGTCTTTCCCAACTAACACCTTCTTTCCATCTCTAATTTTCCATTTCACGAGGAAAGGGAATGAAGCAGTGAGAGATTCCAAACAATGTAGGCTTTTTTATCAGGTTTCTCCAAATAAAATCAGTTGGTTTTCTCAGAGTTCAACTACTTTTAAAGAGATTAACATTACAGTTGTTTAAAACTATAGTAAAATATAAATATAAACTGCCACATACTTCAGATAGTGATAGTATCCTTTGAACTAACAACTGTTTGATCCAATGAATCCTTTTTTTTTGGAGGTTCTCCCAAGTCAATAGGTTTTGGAGGACAGATATGGATCCCTTGTTTTAATACCCTGCAGGTGGAATAGTCCTTTTGCATGTACACAACTAATTAAATCAGTGAAGAACTTGTAGACTCAGGCATTGCCTATGAATGTGTCTTCCCAAAACAAATGAAGTTGGCTAAAACCCCATACAATTTCTAGCATGTCGACTCATACAATTTCTAGCATAACAAATAGTTGGAATTCCCACAATTAAAACCCTTCTATACCATACAATTTGTAGCTACTGAAACACATTTTTCACTTGAAAAATTATGTATAATTTAACCAATGTATAATGAAGAAGACCGTTGGAAAAATCTTCAATCAATTTTGAAAGGGTATTTGGCCAGAAAGTTGACATAAGAGGTGATTGATACTTGCCATAATTTGGCACTCCCATGCCACTGACCCATCTACTGGTTGAACCACAAGATGAGAGATGGTGAATTTATGAACAATCCACAATTCAATCAAAATAGTACAAAGTGGTAAAGAGGAGGATTTAAATTTGTATAGAAAATAGTAGATAATTCGTAAGTTTTTCAAAAAAACATTCTGGGAGCAAGGATCCCCTGTTTTAATACCCTGCAGGTGGAATAGTCCTTTTGCATGTACACAACTAATTAAATCAGTGAATAACTTGTAGACTCGGGCACTGCCTATGAATGTGTCTTCCAAAAACAAATGAAGTTGGCAAAAACCCCATACAATTTCTAGCATGTCGACTCATACAATTTCTAGCATAACAAATAGTTGGAATTCCCACAATTAAAACCCTTCTATACCATACAATTTGCAGCTACTGAAACACATTTTTGACTTGAAAAATTATGTAAAATTTAACCAATGTATAATGAAGAAGACCGTTGGAAAAATCTACAATCAATTTTGAAAGGGTATTGGGCCAGAAAGTTGACATAAGAGGTGATTGATACTTGTCATAATTTGGCACTCCCATGCCACTGACCCATGTACTGGTTGAACCAGAAGATGAGATATGGTGAATTTATGAACAATCCACAATTCAATCAAAATAGTACAAAGTGGTAAAGAGGAGGAGTTAAATTTGTATAGAAAATAGTAGATAATTCGTAAGTTTTTCAAAAAAACATTGTGGGAGCAAGGATCATGTTCAATTTTCACGTACGAAAGAGACAAAAACCTAGTACTTAGTCATTGCTACATTACTTCATTTGTCCTAAACTGTATAGCTCTAACTGGAAATGGAGGGAACTAAACGCTACTTGTCAAAAACCAGAAACTCTGTTTTGTAAAGAGTTTTGAGGTACAGGTATTCTGTAACACATGGTGTTACATTTAATAGGCCTTGTAGGCCTTGTAGGTATGGCTCCTGCCACAAAGATTATTGCAGTATGCAGCACTGTACCTTGACAAAATAGATAAAATTAAAGCATGTACCAGTAGCCTTTAATTAATTTGACATATTGTGTGGGTACCTTAGGATACTTGAAAATTGTCTTCAGTAGATTCCTACACCCACATTGGGGATCATTTTTATGATAAGACAAAACTCTTTAGAGCTACAAATTTGTGCATTTGTATCACTAACCTCGCCATACAAAACAATGAAATCTTCTAGTTTTTGTAATGGTAGAAATGAGACTTCAGAGAAGAACTCAGAATGTAAATTCAAGCATACATGTAGCAAAAATATGTCCTCTGTATGAAAATCTACAATCAACTTTGAAAGGGCTTGTAGCCTTCCTTCCTGCGTAGCTAAATCTCCAACCATAGTTTGAATCCTTCCTCTAACTGGAAATGGAGGGAACTAAAGGCTACTTGTCATTAAGATTGTTTGGATCTTACAAACCTCTTTGATGATTTTTGGACTTGGAAGGCACTTGGCAGGCTTAGGGAAATTAGAAGTGAAATATTGGGCCAGAAATTTGGCATAAGAGGTGATTGATACTTGGCATAATTTGGCACTCCCATGCCACTGACCCATCTACTAGTTGAACCACAAGATGACAGATGGTGAATTTATGAACAATCAACAATTCAATCAGAATAGTACAAAGTGGTAAAGAGGAGGAGTTAAATTTGTATAGAAATTAGTAGATAATTTGTAAGTTTTTCAAAAAAACATTCTGGGAGTAAGGATCATGTTCAATTTTCACCTACGAAAGAGACACAAACCTAGTACTTAGTCATTGCTATATTACTTAATTTGTCCTAAACTGGACAGCTCTAACTGGAAATGGAGGGAACTAAAGGCTACTTTTCAAAAACCACAAACTATGTTTTTTAAAGAGTTTTGAGGTACAGGTATTCTATAACACATGGTATTACATTTAATAGGCCTTGTAGGCCTTGTAGGTATGGCTCCTGGCACAAATATTATTGCAGTCTGCGGCACTGTACCTTGACAAAATAGATAAAAATAAATCATGTACCAGCAGCCTTTAATTAATTTGACATATTGTGTGGGTACCTCAAGATACTTGAAAATTGTCTTCAGTAGATTCCGACACCCACATTGGGGATCATTTCTATGATAAGACAACACTCTTTAGAGCTAAAAATTTGTGCATTTGTATCATTAACCTCGCCATACAAAACAATGAAATCTTCTAGTTGTTGGAATGGCAGAAATTAAACTTCAGATAAGAACTCAGAATGTAAATTCGAGCATACATGTAGCAAAAATATGTCCTCTGTATGAAAATCTGCAATCAACTTTGAAAGGGCTTGTAGCCGTTCTGCCTGCGTAGCTAAATCTCCAACCACAGTTTGAATCCTTCCTCTAACTGGAAATGGAGGGAAGTAAAGGCTACTTGTCATTAAGATTGTTTGGATCTTACAAACCTCGTTCATGATTTTTGGACTTGGAAGGAACTTGGCACGCTTAGGGAAATTAGAAGTGAAATATTGGGCCAGAAAGTTGACATAAGAGGTGATTGATACTTTCCATAATTAGGTACAGGTATTCTGTAACACATGGTGTTACATTTAATAGGCCTTGTAGGCCTTGTAGGTATGGCTCCGGCCACAAAGATTATTGCAGTCTGCAGCACTGTACCTTGACAAAATAGATAAAAATAAAGCATGTACCAGCAGCCTTTAATTAATTTGACATATTGTGTGGGTACCTCAAGATACTTGAAAATTGTATTCAGTAGATTCCTACACCCACATTGGGGATCATTTCTATGATAAGACAACACTCTTTATAGCTACAAATTTGTGCATTTGTATCACTAACCTCGCCATACAAAACATTGAAATCTTCTAGTTGTTGGAATGGCAGAAATGAGACTTCAGAGAAGAACTCAGAATGTAAATTCGAGCATACATGTAGCAAAAATATGTCCTCTGTATGAAAATTTGCAATCAAATTTTCAATTTTCACCTATATCAATCTATCCATGGAAATAATTTAGATTAGCAATAGAAAAATAAAAATTTACATGACAAAAATAGACTTATACATGATGGTTTCATATACTCGGGTCCATTTTAGTATCCTTTTGCGTTTTGTATAGTGACCAATCCCTTACAGCAGTTTCAGGTTGACTCAAAAAGTCTTGCTTTAGAGTCCCTGAAGGTTATTCTATGCATTATTCTATGCATCAATGGTCCTGAAAATCATTGTAAGTCTTTAATATCTCATCTATTATGTTAATTATTCAGTTCATTCATGCTCCCTCTTTGAGGCTTGAGGATTTCAGCCGAGGTATTCTCTGTTATGGCTCTCCATGCCAAAACTTGAAGTATATATCCAGTTTATATATAGTTATACTCTTGCATAACTTGTGACATTTGGAAGTATACAGGGGCATACTAAAGAGGCTGCTGAACTGGTTCTACATAGATTCTTAACAACATACAACTTATTTCCTGTAGGGCAATTTTAGCTTGCAATATATGGCCTTTAGAGGAAATCGTTGAAATGTCGCAGATTTTCATACTATGTTGATCAACTCTCGATTAGAGAGAAAGTTTGCTATAAATTTGTAATTACTATGCGTATTATATTTTAAAGATCAAATGCTCATGTCCTTTCAATGGAACCTAACCCTCTGTGTCCTGTCAATGGAACCAATTTTTAGCTTAACCATCAAGTACGCAAGGTATAGAAAGCCCTGTAAATAAATATCCCACCCATATCGACATTATTCAATATTCAGATCACCAAATAAGGTCTTACCCGCACCTCATAGACTTGATGTGCGGGGTCTATGCTCTGTGCAGATGACTGGATATCGACCAGCATGACCAAAAAAGATGTAGATAATTCGTAAGTTTTTCAAAAAAACATTCTGGGAGCAAGGATCATGTTCAATTTTCACCTATATCAATCTATCCATGGAAATAATTTAGATTAGCAATAGAAAGAGAAAAATTGACATGACAAAAATAGACTTATACATGATGGTTTCATATACTCGGGTCCATTTTAGTATCCTTTTGCGTTTTGTATAGTGACCAATCCCTTATAGAAGTTTCAGGTTGACTAAAAAAGTCTTGCTTTAGAGTCTCTGAAGATTATTCTCTGCATTATTCTATGCATCAATGGTCGTGAAAATCATTGTAATTATTTAATATCTCATCTATTATGTTAATTATTCAGTTCATTCGTGCTCCCTCTTTGAGGCTTGAGGATTTCAGCCGAGGTATTCTCTGTTATGGCTCTCCATGCGAAAAGTTGAAATATATATCCAGTTTATATATAGTTATACTCTTGCATAATAGGAATGTCAAAGATAACCTCACCCGTATGAACCTAGCTTGCCCTCTTCTTATGATGCTGGACGCCAGCAACTTAATTCAGTTTGATAAAACTTCCAGGATATTGAAAGGGACATGAAAGAGAGGGAGCCTCTAATTAGCTCCCTGCTTTGACGTTGATGAACCCCACATTAGGTGTGTTCCCATGGTAGCCGTCACCAATTCTCCAAGTTACAAATTAAACAATTCCTTCCCATCTGCCATATATTGAATCTTGTAAGAATAAAGAAACAATGGAAGAATGACCTTCCTTGGTCAATATATTTTTTCCCTAGTTATATCTAGAGGGTAAAGATCTAATCCTGGCATCATACCTCTACAACTGATGCTTAGTCTCTTCTACAGCTGTTTGAGAAAGATACAATGTCTTTCTTGAAGTCAAACCAATCTGAACTGAGCTATTCTTGTTTTACAGCGTGTTTTGTGTATACCCTCTTTATTTTCAACATGTTAAAAAGGTTCTGCTCTATATCACAATGTGTTTTGCGGATGCTATATGATAGCCAAGCTGCTGCATTGACTACAGGCTGTAAACTTTCCACATTAGTGTGAGAGGGACCCTTTACATCAACATATTACTCTATTGTTAGCCGTACCTACTACCTAGTTTGTTGCATCATGCATATAGTGATGGGGTGAGCATGAAAGAGGCATTCCCAATGGATATATTTTTAGATGGCTGAAAATCCCAGTAAATATCCTATATCAGCTAGATTAAGTTTGGGTCACAATAACATCGAAAGGCATCTTCATGTCTGTCCTGTCTAGAATTTAAACACTTATCAGCCAGGATTTTGCAGGGTTATAGACTATAGTCAAACTAATCAAACTAAGACCTACTATGAGTTCTTGCTAGAGCGCCTACTAAATTTTGAATGTAGATAAAAATACTTGAATGACTCTGATGACTTGCCAGAGTTACTTGTTAAGATCTTGACTGTTAGAACTAATTGCTGGCAAAAGTTTACGTTCAGAATAAATTAGGATTTTACAAGGGATCAGCTAACCATTGAATTAAGCATAAAATCCACAACAACCCTTTGTTTTTGGGAGCAAGGATCATGTTCAATTTTCACCTATATCAATCTATCCATGGAAAGAATTTAGATTAGCAATATAAAAAGAAAAATTGACATGACAAAAATAGACTTATACATGATGGTTTCATATACTCGGGTCCATTTTAGTATCCTTTTGCGTTTTTTATAGTGACCAATCCCTTACAGCAATTTGAGGTTGACTCAAAAAGTATTGCTTTAGAGTCTCTGAAGATTATTCTATGCATTATTTTATGCATCAATGCTCCTGAAAATCATTCTAATTAAATCAGTGAAGAACTTGTAGACTCGGGCACTGCCTATGAATGTCTCTTTCCCAACTACCACCTGCTTGCCATCTCTGATTTTCCATTTCAAGAGGAAAGGGAATGAAGCAGTGAGAGATTCCAAACAATATAGGCTTTTTATCAAGTTTCTCCAAATAAAATCAGTTGATTTTCTCTGAGTTCAACTACTTTTAAAGAGATTAACATTACAGTTGTTTAAAACTATAGTAAACTATAAATGTAAACTTTTTACAACGTGTTTTCTGTATACCCTCTTTATTTTCAACATGTTAAAAAGGTTCTGCTCTATATCACAACGTGTTCTGTGGATGCTATATGATAGCCAAGCTGCTGCATTGACTACAGGCTGTAAACTTTCCACATTAGTGTGAGAGGGAACCTTTACATCAACATATTACTATATTGTTAGCCGTACCTACTACCTAGTGTGTTGCATCATGCATATAGTGATGGGGTGAGCATGAAAGAGGCATTTCCAATGGATATATTTTTAGATGGCTGGAAATCCCAGTAAATCTCCTATATCAGCTAGATTAAGTTTGGGTCACAATAACATCGAAAGGGTAAAGATCTAATCCTGGCATCATACCTCTACAACTGATGCTTAGTCTCTTCTAACAATTCCTTCCCATCCGCCATATATTGAATCTTGTAAGAATAAAGAAACAATGGAAGAATGACCTTCCTTGGTCAATATATTTTTTCCCTAGTTATATCTAGAGGGTAAAGATCTAATCCTGGCATCATACCTCTGCAGCTGATGCTTAGTCTCTTCTACGGCTGTTTGAGAAAGATACAATGTCTTTCTTGAAGTCAAACCAATCTAAACTGAGCTATTCTTGTTTTACAGCGTGTTTTGTGTATACCCTCTTTATTTTCAACATGTTAAAAAGGTTCTTCTCTATATCACAACGTGTTCTGCGGATGCTATATGATAGCCAAGTTGTTGCATTGACTACAGGCTGTAAACTTTCCACATTAGTGTGAGAGGGACCCTTTACATCAACATATTACTCTAGTGTTAGCCGTACCTACTACCTAGTTTGTTGCATCATGCATATAGTGATGGGGTGAGCATGAAAGAGGCATTCCCAATGGATATATTTTTAGATGGCTGGAAATCCCAGTAAATCTCCTATATCAACTAGACCTAGCTTGCCCTCTTCTTATGATGCTGGAGGCCAGCAACTTAATTCAGTTTGATAAAAATTCCAGGATATTGAAAGGGACATGAAAGAGAGGGAGCCTCTAATTATCTCCCTGCTTTGACGTTGATGAACCCCACATTAGGTGTGTTCCCATGGTAGCTGTCACCAATGCTCCAAGTTACAAATTAAACAATTCCTTCCCATCCACCATATATTGAATCTTGTAAGAATAAAGAAACAATGGAAGAATGACCTTCCTTGGTCAATATATTTTTTCCCTAGTTATATCTAGAGGGTAAAGATCTAATCCTGGCATCATACCTCTGCAGCTGATGCTTAGTCTCTTCTACGGCTGTTTGAGAAAGATAAAATGTCTTTCTTGAAGTCAAACCAATCTGAACCGAGCTATTCTTGTTTTACAGCGTGTTTTTTGTATACCCTCTTTATTTTCAACATGTTAAAAAGGTTCTGCTCTATATCACAACGTGTTTTGCGGATGCTATATGATAGCCAAGCTGTTGCATTGACTACAGGCTGTAAACTTTCCACATTAGTGTGAGAGGGACCCTTTACATCAACATATTACTCTACTGTTAGTCGTACCTACTACCTAGTTTGTTACATCATGCATATAGTGATGGGGTGAGCATGAAAGAGGCATTCCCAATGGATATATTTTTGGATGGCTGGAAATCCCAGTAAATCTCCTATATCAGCTAGATTAAGTTTGGGTCACAATAACATCGAAAGGCATCTTCATGTCTGTCCTGTCTAGAATTTAAACACTTATCAGCCAGGAGCTACATGATGCTTTCATGTGAAGCATCGTTACTGTGGGGTTACAATCTGCGACAAGAAGGACCGATTGTTGAAGATTTTTCTACTTTTTTCTTTGTTTGTTTGGTTTGATCCATCCCACCCTATTCAATCATTTGACCATTCAGGTAAATAAGGTGGGTATATCGTTAAGATTTCATGTCTGTCCTGTCTAGAATTTAAACACTTATCAGCCAGGATTTTGCAGGGTTATAGACTATAGTCAAACTAATCAAACTAAGACCTACTATGAGTTCTTGCTAGAGCACCTGCTAATCGAAGACTCCCTCTAAAGCCAAGTCAGCTGTAAACAAGACTATGCAGAGTTCATTGACAACCAGATGTGATAAATAAGTGGAGACCAAGTATAATGGATCAAGAAATCCTGTTACTAAAATTCATGACTTGTCCCCGCCTAGTGGCTTATTATACCCATTTAGCTACATGATGCTTTCATGTGAAGCATCGTTACTGTGGGGTTACAATCTGCGACAAGAAGGACCGATTGTTGAAGATTTTTCTACTTTGTTCTTTGTTTGTTTGGTTTGATCCATCCCACCCTGTTCAATCATTTGACCAATATTTAGCTTAACCATCAAGTACCCAAGGTATAGAAAGACCTGTAAATAAATATCCCACCCATATCGACATTATTCAATATTCAGATCACCAAATAAGGTCTTACCCGCACCGCGCAGACTTTATGTGCGAGGTCTATGCTCTGTGCAGATGACTGGATATCGACCAGCATGACCAACAAAGATTTCTATGATGGATGGGTGTGCTCTGACCTGGTAAAAAATAGACACATTCACTTCGCCCTTTTGCAGCCATATTAAACTTTATTACATAAATCTACTTGCTACAACATCCAGCGAAACGAAGAAAACAAAGCAAACCTTACTATGTCGTCTATTATAGGATCCGACACAGCTGAGAAAGAACTAAAATAAAAGCAATTCTAAATCCTTCAGCAATATCTCGATTGCCATTGTTGGAGCATGCATACTGGGATGGCTTGAGGGAATACTAAATGCTGCTAGAACAACTTCTTCCCTACTAAAACATGTAAGAAACCCATAGCCATGTGTCTTTTCAGTAATTCAGCAGGCTCTAATAACTCAAACACACAAAACACCATACCTAACAGCGGTGACGAGCAGTAGAGGCAAACTGGAACAGACTGCAGCACTCACAGGCAACGCAGTAGCACTCGCTCAGCAACAACTTTCTTCAGTTCAGTTCTTCACTGTAACAGACAAGAGGAAATGAGATAGATAACAATGAATAAATGAAAGAAATTTAAAAGACAATGTCAAAACTACCAGAACAAACTAATAACTACCAATGTTGTTGGTTCTTCCAACTGCGGCTGCAGCTCTCCCTCCTCATTCTTCTAGTTGCCCCTTCTCTGCAACAAATGTGGCTCTGTTCTTCTAGATGCCCCTTATCTGCAGAAAATGTGGCTCTGCAGCGAATGACTGACTGATTAATGTTGAAAATTCCATATTAAGGTTTTGGGTTATGTTTGTTTTTTTAACTGTTTCATATCTACGGCTTACCTTTCTTCAATTGTCTAACAAGACATCTGACGATCACCAATAGTACACATAGACAGCTAGCAAAGTTGTTTTCAAATAAATACGCCTTACGGCGTAAATATGGGGGCTACAGGGGTACAACAATAATAATAAGGGGATTACACTAACAACAATAAGGGACTATACTAGTAATATAGGGACCTGGGACCTAACATGCTTCACTCCTTCAAAAAAGTGTTGTCCTCAATGCTTGATTAGCTCCGAGTGCTTTTGTATAAAATTCTCATCCTCCCATGTAGAATATTTAGTGGGTAAGTTCTTCCATTTGATGAGATACTCTGAAATTGATCGATTTCATAGTTGTAGATTTCTTGTTTCCGTACTGCTTCAGTTTCCAATATGGTTTTTCCTTCCTCATCAAGTTCTGGCAATATTGTTTGAATTGGAAGTTTGTCCCCTATAACCTTTTTTAAGCATGAAACATGGAAAACTGGATGCAATCGCGAAGAAGCAGGAAGCTCCAACTTGTATGCCATAGTATCAATCTTTTGCAACACCTTGTAAGGACCATAGTACTTTGGTGATAATTTATTATCCTTATTATCTTTCTTGAGGGAAATTTTTTGTATGGTTGTAGCCGTAAAAATACCCAGTCTCCCACATTAAAACTTCTCTCACTACGATGTTGATCTGCCTATTGTTTCATTCGATTTTGTGCTAAATTTAGGTTATCCTTTAAGAGTTGGAGAACTTCTTGTTGACACTCAATGTGATCCTCCACTGCTTGAACCCTTGAATTTTCCCTTAAATAAGATGTGATAGTCAGTGGATGATATCCATAAAGTGCCATAATTGGGGTCATTGTTGCTGCAGTATGGAAGGAAGTGTTATACCTCCATTTAGCGAGAGGTAACCACTTGACCCATTGTGCTTTCTTATCAGATAGAAAAAAATGAAGATATCCTTCCACACATTTATTCACTATCTTTGTTTAACCATCGGATTGAGGATGATAAGATGACCTATGAGCTAGTTGAGTACCCAAACAAGAAAATAATTCCATCCAAAAATTTCCTGTAAAAATGGGATCTCTGTCACTTACAATAATCTTCGGGTTTCCATGTAGCTTTTGAATTGTTTCCATAAATGTTGCAGCAACTGTAATTGCTTTAAATGGATGAGATAATGCACAAAAGTGTGCATACTTGGTAAGTCTATCAACTACCACCATGATGACACTCCTTCCTTCGGACTTAGGTAAACTTGTGATAATATCCATTGAAATATCCTCCCAACGTTGACTTGGAATGGATAAAGGTTGTAGAAGACCCGGGGTCTTAATTGTCTCAACTTTATTTTGTTGGCAAACCAAACATTCCACCACAAAATTTTGAATATCCGATTTAAGGCCATCCCAAAAAAATTATTTCTTCACCCAGTGGTAAGTTTTTAAAAATCCCGAGTGTCCTCCTAAAGGAGAAGTGTGCAATTCCAAAAGAATCTTTTGTTTTAGTTGGTAATTATTGCAAATATATAAGCGATCTTTGTACCCTAAGGAATCATTTTTCCAACTAAATGTATCAAATGTACTAGGATCTTGCTGCAAATTTTGAATGAGTGTCCACACTTCTTTGTCCTTCTTCCATTCGTCCCTTGCTTTGGTTATCCAATCTAGTTGGATAATAGAAATGGCACAAAACAATGCTTCAACCTCTTCATCCTTTCATGAGAGCACATCTGCAACAACATTTAGCTTCCCTTTTTTGTAGATTGATTTCAAATTCATATCCCAACATCTTTGTGACCCCTTTTTGCTGCTCTTCTGAATATATATTTTTTTCCAAAAAGTGTTTAAGACTATCATGATCCGTTTTTACCTTGAAGTGTCTTCCCATTAGGTAAGGTCTCCATTTCTTTAGTGCATGTAGTATTGCCAACAGTTCGTTCTCATAAATAGCCTTTTGAAAATACTTTCCTTTGATTGAACAACTTTCAAAAGCAATGGGTTTTCCTTCTCACATTAAAACAACACCAATTCCATTTCGTAAGGCATCACATTCCACAATAAAGGTTTTTGTGAAGTCTGGCATAGCTAAGACTGGGGCTAGGCACATTGCCTCTTTAAGATGTTAAAAGGCCTTAGTTGCTTCAGGAGTCCATTAAAATGCATCTTTCTTCAATAATGTTGTTAGAGGTGCTGCTATTCTCCCATAATTCTTAACAAACTTGCGATAATACCCTGTTAACCCGAGAAATTTGCACAACTGATTTATGGTTGTGGGGACTTCCCATTCCTTAATGGATTTAATTTTGTTAGGGTCTATCTTAACAACCTCGTGAGATATAATATGACCCAAATATTCCACCTCTTGTACTCCAAAGAAACATTTGGATGTTTTTTCATATAATTGTTTCTCCTCCAATAGTTTGAGCACCCTGTCAACATGTTGAACATGATCCTTCAAAGAATTGTTGTAGATTAGTATATCATCAAACAATACTATCACAAATTTTCTAAGGAAGAGTTTGAAAATGGAATCCACCAACCCTTGAAATGTAGAAGGTGCATTGGTAAGGCCAAAAGGCATGACCAAAAATTCATAATGACCCTCATGAGTTCGAAATTCTATTTTCGGAATATCTTCAGTCTTCATTCTAATTTGATGATATCCTGAACGAAGATCCAACTTGGTAAAATAAATTTCTCCATGTGATTCATCCAATAATTCATCAATCACAGGAATGGGAAATTTATCTTTAATAGTGAGCTTATTGAGCTCCCTATAATCCGAACACATGCACCATGATCCATATTTCTTGTGCACCAATACTAGTGGGGCAGAGAAAGAACTTTGACAAGGTTGAATTATACCAGTCTCTAACATTTCTGCAATCATACGTTCAATTTCGCTCTTTTGGACATACAGATATCTGTAAGGCCTGATGTTTGGAGGAACAATTCCTGGAATCAAATGAATAGCATGATCATGATCATGAATAGGTGGGATTCCTTTGGGAGTATCAAACACCTTGGAATGATTGTCCAAGACATTTTGGAGATCTGGAGAAATAGATGATTTTGATGTTGGAACTTCTAGTGAGTATAATTGTGTAATTACACCTCGTTTTTCTTTATTCATAAGATTTGTCATGATATTAGAGATTATTATCTTTCCTGGCTTCCCTACGATACCCTGTAATTATATTTCCTTTCCTTCTGAAAAAAAATTCAAGAAAATTTCTTGAAAATTAAAAGTTATCGTCCCCAAATATTTTAACCATTGTACTCCTCGCACAACATCAGCACCTCCCATTGGGATGGAAAGCATTGGACTATTCAATACATATTCCCCCATGGATAGCTTGATATTATGGCATTTTCCTGAGAAATTTATAGTTCCTCCATTTGCAACCATCACTTGACATTATAAT